>LPNX010252763.1:140156-221703 GCA_001517045.1 Pseudotsuga menziesii
AGGAAATTAAATTCATAAACGAACCAAACAATGAAACCTTTACCTTAATAGCGAGGGAAAGAACTTCAGAAAAGATAACCTAGTTTATAGTAGACAATTACTATATGATTATCCAGAATTCAACCTACTTAAGTATAGTAAAACTAGTATAATATGAAAGGGAAAAATCAAGAACCTCATACTTGCAAGATGAAGCTATTTCAATGGCTGAAAACCTGCACACTCAAATACCCAGCATTAACAAATTCATAGATAGATATGACCTCTTTACAGATAACCAAATCACTTGGGAACTACCATGTTCCACCCAACCATGACCCGAAACCGTTCTTGGTTTGAATCGAGGTCCCCCAAGTTGGTTCCAACATGCAAGTAGCTTAGAGCTCCTAAGGTAAGGCTTCCCTAACTGGAATATCAGTTTCTGAATCAATTCTCAGTTTTCCTCTTAGGAAAATTTGTTCTCCAAGAACTCTCTTGAGAATAACGAGGAAAAATATGGAATCCAAAAAGATGGAATATCATCAAGCCTCTCTTTGGTTTGGGTGTTTATAGGCAGACTTTTCAGTAAAAGGGGCAGTTAAATCAAGAATCATTTGATTTCTTGATTTAACCCTTTTATTTAATTTAGGCACTTTTAATATTTAACTTAGGAACTTTTAACTAGTTCCTACTTGGAAACGTGTAGGTATTTTAATATTTAATTTACTTTTAGCAATAATAATAATAAATGGAGCCTTTCCTTACTTCTTATAGCTATTAAGATTATTACTATGCTTACTTTTTATACATGTCATATATATATATATATATATATATATATATTGCTTGTTAACATTTGTCTTTAGGTATCATATAACATGATCCCTAAACTTAGGACACTTTTTTTATTAAGGCCTTTAGGTAGGGTTTAGGTCTACTAGGCTAGGAAATTCTAAACATCCTTGCATGTTGGATTCCCTCGTATAACATGGTAGTTCTTTAGTACATTATGAGATAGATAAATTTGAAATTTCATTTAATAACTTAAAATAAGTAATATGAGATCAATATTTTACCCGATTCATTTTCACTCGACATAATTAATTCTTTTCAGTAAATCCTAGCCCTTATCCAGATCCCATACTCAATGCTAAGAAGGGAGTTACAAACTTAGTGCAATTCCAGAGCTCCTTGCTCAACACTAATGATAGGATGTACTTGTAGGATACACCTAGGGATACAATGGCCAAGGATCCAATGTTCCAGAGCTTAAGCTCAACTTCAACTTGGAAGGCTCCAGAGCTTATGCCCAACACTTCCAATTTATCTTTTCATCTGCTCTAGAGCTTCATGCTCAACACAAATGTCTCAAAACGCATGTGCTGCACAGCTTCTCGCTCAACACAAATATAAATACTCATGTGTTCCAAAGCTTCTCACTCAACACAAAACATCAATTACCCAATGTGATCCATAGATCCTCGCTCAACACAAAACATCTCATCAATTATTTGCTTCAGGGTCCATTCCCAACACATAAAATTATATATCAAACATATGTAATTCGATTGCACCCAATATATCAAAAAAATCATCATGTTCATATGCACTGGGGTTCTAGACCCAATATACCAAATTAAAAAATCAAAGTAACATCCTAATCAATGGGTCTTATTCCCATAAGAGTTAGGTCAAAATTCAGTATATTACATCCCTCCCCGCATAGAATAGTATTGTCCCTGTTGTTCTAGGGACTCAGAATGAAATCATGAAACAAGGAGGGATAATCCTTTCTCATGGTAGATTCATTCTCCTAATTATCCTCATTGGCCTCAAAGTGCTTCCATTGTACTTTCAATTGGACTATGGTGCAGTTCCTAAGTTGCACCTCTCCCTTGTCCAATATGTGAAGAGGTTCAGGGGTAAACTCCCCTTTAGGTCCCACCTATAATAAGGACCAATCAATCACATGTTTAGTATAATAAACATATTTCTTTAATAAATATGCATGGAAAAAATTATGGACTCTTATGTGAGAGGGTAAAACTAGCTCATATGCCACTGGCCCTCTCCTGGCAAATATCTCAAAGGTTCCACAAAATCTAGGTGCTAACTTACCCTAGCTCAATGAGATTCTTTCTGCTTTTACTTTCAAGTAGACATGGTTTCCTATTTGATAATATTTATCTTTTCTTTTCTTATCCGCATAGATTTTCTATCGGTCTCTTGATTCTTTAAGGTTCACCTAGACCTTGGTAACCAATTTTTTCAAGTCCTTTAATAAGTCGGGCCTTAACATGAGATGATCCATCGGGCTATCCCAAGTAACCAGTGCTCTACACTTCCATCCATAGAGTAACTTAGAAGGACTCATCTTGGCGGAAGTCTGGTATTCATTGTTATATGCAAACTCTGCAATATGTAGGTAATCTTCCCACTTAGCGGGGTTGTTCATGACATACATCCTAAGCATGTCCTCTACAATCTGGTTTACCCGTTATGTCTGCTCATCTGTCTGTGGGTGAAAAGAAGTACTAAAGTTCAAGTACGTCTCTAATTTGGAGAATAAGGATGTCCAAAAGTTTCCAGTAAACTTAGTATCTCGATCCAAGATGATTTCCTTGGGTATCCTGTGCAATCTAAATATCTGTTTCATGAAGAAATTGACAATGTATACTACCTTGTAGGTCGACTTCATTGGAATGAAGTGTTCTTATTTTGACAATTTGTCAACTACTACAAAGATAGAATCATTTTTTTTCTTTCTCTTAGGTAGACCCATGATAAAATCCATACTAATGACCTCCCACTTCCATTTCGGAATGGGTAATGGGTGCAACAATCCCGAAGGATGCTGGTGCTCATCTTTGACCAGGTGGCATTCCTAACATTTTGCGATAAACAACGCTATGTCGGCCTTTAACTTAGGCCAGAAAAAGTGTCTCTTAACTGCGGATATCATCTTTTGATATCCCGGATGCCCCAAGTAGGGTGTCTGATGAAATTCTGTGAGGATGCTACACCGAATGTCCCCTCCTTCTGGAACATACAATCTCTCCTTGGACCACAGTAGTCCCATTTTGTATACCTTGTACTCTCTTTTTTGTTGAAACAACCTATCCTCTTCGACCTTTTCAAGGATTTCAACATAGAAAGGGTCAAATCTGTCGTTCATTCTAATCCTCTCATGTAAATATGAATAGGTTTGAATTCAAGTCACCTCATATATCATATGAGTTCATTGGATCAAAGCATCAGTAATCTTGTTCTCTTTTCTCTTTATACGCTTTAGCTGGAAATGGTACTCACTAAGGAAATCCAACCATATGGCTTGCCTGGCATTTAGATCCAGTTGCTCAAATAAATATTTTAGACTCATATTGTCTATATTCAGAAGGAATTTTCTTCCCATCACTAGTACAAAATGAGGAATTAGCTACTAGGTGACTAAAAATTCTAGTCACCATAGGTTTTTTAAGTGATTTACTACTAAATATGAGCAATTTTGATTGATCCAACTATAGATGACTAAAATTAGTGACTAATTTAGTCTCCAGTTAACAAATATGACTAGATAATAAGTGAAAGAATTAAAAATGACTAACATAAACGACTAATTTAGTCACAGCATAAAAAATGACTATCTAGAAGAATATGAATTAGTCATTTATGTTAGTCATTTTTAATTATGTCATGAAAAGTTGCAAATTTGACAATGAAGTGTAAATTAAATTTTGTAAATTGTAACACCTTATATTAGTAATATTGGTGCCATGCACCTCGATCTTCAGAGATCCACCAAACCAATTGCGCAAATTTTCTCTTGGCCATCTTTATCCCTGCTACACCATTGAAGCAAACCCGACTAAGCACGTTCCAAAAGATAATTAGGTTCCTACGTCAATTACGAATTAGGTACTAGAACCAATACCATATCGATACCTAACTAGAAGAACCATATTAGTCATACATCCCCTCAAGAACCGACCATTCAAATGCACCTCCTCCACGTAGACTTACCAGATGCATCCAATGCATGGAAAAAAAACACGTCCACTTTGGATCTGTGGGCTAAAGGTATCATTTGACCCCTGCTCCCCTGTTTTTTGCACTCGATACCCTATTTTTTCAGATGATAGGTTGGTTCATGATCTCGCAGTGACTAGTCGGAGCGCTTCAAAGGTATGGTTCTTGTCGCTCTAATCATGTTCATCACTCTAATCAATAACCAGATGTTATGGATTTTTGCAGGTCTCAATGCTACCAGAGTTACTACTTCCACGTTATATTCACAATTATCACCTTCTCCAGCCTATGCACTCATAACCATATGCATTTTGATCTTTCATCCTGGTAAAAGCATGAGCACCCTCCTACAATGCCACTATTTGCAAAGGTCACTAGTTTTTGCACATCAACATTCCTCACACGCTCCAAAGGAAAACTGAAGCAAACATTAGAAGAAGTGATTAAAGTTTGCAAGGAGGTTTACTTGTTGCAAATGTCATTGTAGAGTAGGGGTCGAATGATACTTTCAATCCACATATCTGAAGTTGATGTGTTTTTTTGGCCATGCATTGGATGCATTTGGTAAGTTTACGTGGAGCCACATTCGAATGGTCGGTTCTCGAGGGGATGCAAGGCCCTCATCTGTAATTGTCGCTGGTCTTCATCTTGAAGAGCATTGATCATATTTTGGTACTGGTTGGAGTCGATGATTTGGCCGAGAAATGGCAATTACGACTGGCTTCTGGGCCAAGTCGTCGACTCCGTAGACTACTCCATTTATAAAACTAAACAACTTATACGATAATTATTAAAAAAATATAATATATACCCAATTAACATAATTTATATAATAAAATAATAAAAATAAAACAAAAATATATATAACAAAAACAAAAAAAACCTATATAATTTATATATAAAAAAAATCTATATAATCTATATAATAAAATATTAAAAATAAAAATAAAAAAATCTATTCTGGCACCCAACTCTCCACCCACCTTTGTTAGGGCATGATTGCATATTTTCCTGAACCCCATGGAGATTTCATCCTCTAATTCCATTCATGACTACTCAACTCGTTGGTGCCAAATAGCCTGTCCAAACTGCGATATCGATGAGGAGATTGGTATGGATATTTGCTGCGGTTGATGGTTTACAATTTCAGTATTACCATCGCTGCTAAGATAAAACAACACTAGAGAGAACCTGGAGGCTCATGAAGAGATGGGCCATGAATTATATAGCTCTAGAGTCAACATCCCCTTCTTTCCTTACAAAATCCCTGGTAATTTTCTTGGTTTAGTGTGAATTGATAAATTTTGCCCGATTATAATACTGAAAGTTTCTTGGTTTAGTGCAAATTGGTAAATTTTTCCTGAAGAGTAGGTAGCTAGTTTAAAATTGCCGATAAGTTTCTTTTTACTGGGAATTTTTATCATTTAGCCTGGGCATTGACACTGACCCTAGTCATCGAATCAACTCCAGACATCACCTTTTCTTGTGTGCTCGCTCGTCTATGTGGTAGGTTACTAGCTCGCGGGTCTCAAGCTGTGTCGATCCAACCAGCCACCCACAAATTGATCTGGAACTGGATCCCATGACTTTTCTTTCTTAATAGCCATGTCCCACCTAATACCCACCCCATTGAACCCCTCCATAGTTGTCCTAATTCCAAGTAGAATGACATCTGTAGAATGGACATTCCATGTTGAAAACACCATTTTTGTGAGGACACTCTGGTACAATACACAGTTGCCACAGATATTGATTCCATGAGAGGCGCGCACTCCCTATTTACTGTCCAAGTCATTTGGTACTAGTCTGTAATTCATCTCTGCTATTCAAGTTGACTATGTGGTACTATCTTGCAGCTGAGCGGTATGGAATTTAGGAGGTGTTGTAGACAATTTGAAGTTTGAGTAGCTTTCTTTAATGTTGTTTTCCCATATGTTTGGTCCCAGGGGTCCTCAAAAACTAAATAGCTTCTCCCACTTGAAATGCTAAAGGCAACTGAACAGGTTATGTGAGGAACACTATTAGTAGAATATCTTCTTATGCTCCAAGAAATTCGATTATGAGGCCATAAACAAATACAGTTGGCAGTTGTGGCAAGTGATGAGACTATAATGCCAAGATCAGTTCCACACCGAATGATACCTGAAACATTTCAATGCTATCAATCAGCCAAAATGAATAATATTCTTACAATGATCTCATCAAAGCAGGCATCCCTTGTAGATATTTTTCTCAATTAAAACTGACTACAATCCAAAAAAGTTATGAAGCCCGACACAAAAATGTCCTTTTTTTCAAGGACATATTCCATCAGCATGATTCTCACTTTGCAAAATTATTTCTTCCCTGTGGATCTTTTGGAATATATGTATTCTTTAGGGTAAATTATGGTTCTTAGAAGACCCTGTGTTATAATCATCCTGAGTTATGTATGTTTCTTAAACCATGCTTTCAAATGTCCATTTGCATTCTTCGTTGTTCAATTCAAAGTCATGCCTATGGTAAACTGAGGTAGAGGAAGAAATTGCTTTGGCCCAAATAGCACAAATTTTGAATAAAACCAAGAATGTAATGCCACCCAAAAGGATTAAACTCAATACAATTGCAATAGAGATGCCAGCTACTGCTCTCTTTATTAGTTGGTTTCTTCTAGATCTTGAAGATTCTAATGAAAACTGTGAGCAGGGAACCAACGGCTTTTCGGAGAGTCCAGGATTTCCCACAAAAGAGATCCAATGCCATTTGGAAGCACTCAATGTCAACTGTCCTTGGAGAAAATTATTGGATAATTTCAACTCAGCCAAGATTATAAGATCCCCAATCTCATTAGGAACTTGACCGCTAAGTTGATTATTGGAGAGATTGAGAAATTCGAGCATCATTAAATCCTGAAGTGAAAAAGGAATACTTCCAGACAAAAAATTACCACTCAAGTCTAGCATGACTTGTAGATTACCAATCTTTCCAATCTCCACTAGAATTGATCCTGTCAAAGAATTGTATGAGAGCCTCAAGTCATAAAGTTTTTCACAATTTTTGATAGAATAAGGGATTAGTCCAGAAAATTTATTCTTCTGCAAATAGAGAACATTCAAGGAAACAAGGTTCCCCAGCTACCTTGGTAAACTACCCCAAATATTATTATTGTCAAGAGAAAGAGTGAGTAAAATGGTACAATTCCAAAGCCGGGATGTAATTGTTCCATTAAATTCATTGAAAGAGAGTTTTAGCTCTCCAAGCCCACATAAATCACCAAACCATCTAGGGATAGGTCCAGAGAAATGATTATTATTCAGATCCAGATGACTCAGATGCGTGCACTTAGCAAGCTATGCAAGTAACCAACCAGTGAGCTTATTCCAAGATAAGTCCAATAGATTGAGCTCCAACATCTAGCCAATATCTCTAGGAATGCTCTTGTTCAAGCCATTCCTACCTAGTCGGAGACAGTTTAAACCTCTGGAATCAACCAATTGGGACAGGATTTCCCGTGAAGAAACTATTATTTGTAAAGTCCAATGTTTTGAGAAAACTTGAACCACAAAGAGGAATTATGCTTCCATTCAATTTGTTGTTCTAGAAATTGACATTAGTTAGGTTTTTCAAATGAATCAAGTCTCTAGGAAGAAGTCCTTCAAGGGAATCATTATATAGAACAATCATCTACAAACCTTCAAGAATTCCAAAAGATTGTGGTATTGTTCGAGAGCTTATTGCAAGGATCTTATTTTTTTATTTCTTCTCCAATACTTCGCCTAACTCTTTGTCTTAAAAAAATATAAATATAAATTTGTTTTCTTGAGTGGATTGCTTTCCCAATAGCTTCAAATCTTTACACATTGTTTGTGTTTGTTTGGATAAATGTTCTATTTTTTTCTCCATGAAGGTTAAGGCATATATACCATTAGAGGAAATTTGGGGTCTAAAATGGGCCTTATAAGAAAACGTGCCAAAATAAGTTTTTGTGAGTTGGAATTCAAGAACCAATAGAATTTCAATAAACTAAGTCAACCATAATGGTTGAATTGACATATTTGTCATTAAAAAAACTATTTTTTTTGTTCGTATTTTCGCCATATCTCATTGTGTTTTTACTCAAATTTCGATCGGGAGAGCTCGTTGGATGCAGAATTTGATTCTGCATCCAACGAGTACCCACACTGCATACTTTTTACAGACCTCGCTACCCCAAAAACAAGAAATACCTGAAAAAAAGTGATGATGACATCATCATCACGTTTTTTCAGGTATTTCTTGTTTTTGGAGTAGCGACGTCCGTCAAAAGTATGTAGTGTGGGTACTCATTGGATGTGGAATCAAATTCTGCATCCAACAAGCTCTCCCGATTGAAATTTGAGTAAAAACACAGGGAGATATGTCGAAAATACGAACACAAAAAGTAGTTTTTTTCTTTCTTCCTCCAAAATTAATCAATATTATTTTATTATTTTAACTATTATTTTATTATTTTAACTATTATTTTATTATTTTCCTTAGGAGGCCCATTTTAGACCCCAAAATTCCTCTAGTGCATTATATATGCTCCAATGGCTAGGAAGTGAAAGCTGTATGAGAAATACGCTAGCAATTGTCTTAATTTAGCAGTGGATAGCTTTGTCAGGTTGTTTTCCAATGGAATGTCCTAAACCAATCCAGAGTGTCTAGTGTCTTGCAGAGAGCGGCATCAATTGTGTGCCTTTGAGATACATGAGACCTGATGACAAGAAACCCCCAGAACAAAAGCTTGTGGAAGAGGATATACCCATCATAGATATCTCTGGTCTCTATGACGAAAGATGGAGAAAGACTGTGGAGGAAATATCAAATGCATATAGAGACTGGGGATGCTTCCAACTGATAAACCATGGAGTTTCTCAAGAGCTTCTCATGGCCGGATGGGAGGTATCGAGAGAGTTCTTTGATTTGCCATTAGAGGAGAAGCAGAAGCACACAAATGATCCTCTAACTTATGTTGGATATGGCAGTTGAATTGGTATGCAGAAAGGTGCTATTCTCGACTGGGGGGATTACTTTTTCCACCACTTTTTGCCTCTTTCCATATGAGAGCACAAATGGCCATCCAAACCAGAGGAATATAGGTGATGAAATAATAGTTAGTGTGCCCCGTTTTATTCAATGACTCAATTTCATGCTTTTATTTGGACTAATTAGTTTCATTAGCACACCTACATAGTTTGTGGTTGGATTTGATCGATGGAGATTGAAAGATAGTTATAAAATGGAGCTGAAGCGTACAATACCCTAGGAAACTTTCATTGCAAGCCTCCTGAAAAACCTCTTGCATTGAAACCTCATCTTGAATACAATAGGGTAGTTTTTCAAATTCAACTTTGGGACTATAGATGTTGACATGCACCCTACAAAAAATCCATTATCCCTCTTATTCCAAGAGGATGAGCTATCACCATTATTGATTTGAAGATATCCAGGATGCAGCCAAATCCTCACATTAGCTCACCTAAAAATGCTTCATTGCTTCTCTGCACAGGCTGGTCTTCATATGACTTCTATAATAGGAACAGCATGTCTACATAATTCCTTCAATCCCTATATAGCAGGCTCTGTAGGATCTGATTTTTCCAAATTTTGCTCAAAATATGTCTATAAAGTATGCACAATAAAATGTGAAAACATTCCCTAATGTGCTGCCTTAGCTACTGAGGTAGGCCAGCAAGCTCACACAAATTTGCATTGCTGGAAATAATGCATGTGAATGCATTTTGAGGTGTAATATGGCCTATGCCTACTATTCTTATGGTTACATCTAGAGCTTGAATAATCTAGTATTTTTTCCATTTTTACCTTAGGGACATTGTGTCACATACATGGAGTGAAAATTAACATTATCTCCTCAAGAATATTTGATTTTCCATGGAGTGTATTGTAATGGTTTTGCATTGAAATAGTTTACTGCTAACATTCTACTCTGACATGATGAACTATTATTTGTTGAGTTCATTATAGGTGAATAATTATGTTTTTTCGCAATTCTATGGAATGCATTATTAGGAACTTACATCCTGGAAAGTGGTAAATGATGCATGGAACTCTATGTAGAGCAGGTCCATCTGCTCTAGCTGATGTAGGTGGTGAACATAATGGACAACCATCAAATGGCTAGAGAGGGTTGTGTAGCATTGCATCATATAGGCCTTAATTCAATGTGGGCACATATGTTGTGGTCAAAAGAATTATTGGTTCATTTTATCCACACCAAGCAGACTTTATTGAAAATATTGCCCATAATTATGATATGTAAGTTTAACCAATGCTTCTATAAGATTCTGCAGTGAATGTAGATATTTTTTTGAATGATTAAAGTGTTTGCGGACCAGTTCAATTAAAATTGATTTTTATATAGTTTTCTTTCTCTTATTTAAATGGTAATGATGGTTTTTCCCCCATAATTGTGTATGATTTATGGGTATTGTCATCTTAGCATAAGGAGTCATGTATTTCCAAATTCTTGGTTTAAGGAGTTTTTTTCACCAAATTCTAGGTTAGCAAAGATCATTATTTTGTATGTTTTTTATGTCAACAGCTGCAGTTTCGTTTCTGCATCTTTTATATGAATTCCTTAGAAACTAGTATGGCAATTGGCCTCCTGATTGGATTAAAATGTTTTAAAGATACATATACAACATGAATCTTGAAGAGGAATAGATGGTAAAAAACAATCCAAGCGTAGAATATAATACTGCACTGCACTTATTTAAAAGTCATACACACTGATGTGATCCAAAGATGCAAGCGAAAAGTTATATGCTGTAAATTTCTTTAGACAAGCATTCCTATTTCCCATATGATTCCAAGAGTAGTTTTGGGACATATTTTCCCTGGATTGACAATAATGAGATGTGAGTTTCACAACAATGTAGCAAAATGCATGCAATGTAGTCTTCTAAGTTATATTATGTTAGGACCTATTTCAGACTGAAAACACAAGCGCAAAGAAGAGAGTGATAATTATAGTGTTGGCATGTATGCATGCCTACCAACCAACTAGGGTATGAGATGACTAAATCCAACATTGCCTGCACATTGTTGCTGCCTATAGGAAAATTGTATTGCTGGCCAAACTTCTCACCATGCTTCTCCTCCAATGGTTGGCACTGTATGGTCAACACTAATGCTTATATACTAAAAGATAAGTTATATGCGACACCCCTCCTTTACCATATAGTTACCAGAAGATGCCTATCTGGATTCTAGTGTCTGGGAGCCTCTCACACATAAGCTTGGCTCATTTCATAACCTAGCAGGATTTCTATTACATTGACATGCAGTAAATACTTGTAAGACATCACACACACACACACACATTAAAATCCTGAGAAAATGTCTCACCAATCAGAGTAGAAAATATACACACATATAACTAGAGCTAACTATTTCCACAAATTATTTTGTGATGTAACCTTTCTGGACTTCACCATGATCATGCTGTGTTCAGAATGCTCTCCAACTTAATACATCACCCTAAGGTATCATTTCCTATGGCTTATCATGATGAAATACCATGTAACAACCAATACAGTATAATTATGGGCACAACTGAATAGTTTTGTACCATTTTTAAATAACCATGTAGCATGAGTAAGCATGTTCCAATGTTCCATTTGTAATTGAAAACTATAAAGATCTATTAACCATGCATTAGCAAAACTTCATTTTCAAAAATGTTCTCTTTTAAAATAAAAATTTCAGAAGATAAATAGAGTGAATGCATTGCAAAGAACCTTATTTCTATAATGAAAATAAGAAGTCTAAAAAAAAGGATTCAAAAAATAAGAAGAAACCAAGAACAACCAACAATCTTGCAAGGGAATTTCAAGGGAATTTCATCTAATGCCTAACAATCTTGCAAGGGAATTTCATCTCTTTGGGGACTGCATATCTTGAAGGGGTGAAAGTTTGTTACAGATATGTACTAAAGGATTTCTATAAAGCTAGAATTATCCTTGTGCATCCTTGTAGTAAATGATAACCTTAATTCATGAAAGTGAAAATTTGATGCAAAAAATTGGCTAACTTAAATATATATGTGTGATGTTGATGAATCTATAATGGGCTTATGAGGTACAAGACTGCATTAAAACTCAACATAGGCTATGCTACAATAGATTAGTATGGAAACCTCAACAAGGGACAAATACGACCAGGGTTCAAGTGGGTCTCATTTTCTCACATCATAAAGTGACTTACTCATTTATGACACACTTCTTTAGTTCTATGGAAACTTGGAAATTGCTATTATTTTAAAATTTCAAATTTCCAAGTTTAGGAGGAATTGCACCAGTGAGAAAAGTGCTACATTCAGAGAATTGCACCAGTGAGAAAGGTGTTGCATTCACTTTTCTCTAAATTATCTTTGTTGGTGAATTGTTTGGAAGTTTCTCTGAATTATCTTTGCTAGTTGACAAATTTGGCAAAATTCCACCTTTTTCATTCTTGACTCTAGCGTGCAGTTCATCATTTTCCTTGTCACCAAACTAGGGATGTTTCTTTCCCATAACTTATAATTTTTTTTACTCTGCTGTTGCTGTGACTTACTTTTATTAATTTTAGGGCTGCAACAAACTAAGCATCCTTAGAACATGCCCATATTTGCTTTACATTAAAGAGATCTCAGTGCTATTGTTATGGGCTACCAAAGAAAAATACAAGCCATCCATGCCTACCATTAATAAGTTTCAACTGTACCCTTCAGTAAATAAATGGATGTTGTGTTAGGCATGGAGTAGGATCCATTGACTCTCTCCCACATGATTTCACTTAACTGTCTACCCAAATATAGAAAATGTACATTGTTCCATGGCCTTGCCTGTCACTAGACTATCTGCCCAAATGTAGTGTACATGCTTCCAAGGGTATGTAGCAATGGGCAGAACATATCATAAGCATGAGAAGGCATGGCATACCTTATAAAATGGTACCTCCTTCAATGATAGAAATACCTTCACAAGCCTCCTTCTTCTGTAGTTTATGGGATTTCAATTTGAATTCATTCCACCATGAGAGATTCCCTATTATGTCTAAGAAGATATGCTACTCGATTGAACTGGGTTCTTCCAACCTACTTGCAGGTTGCAGCAAGGCCATCTATTTGTGACTTTGTTAAACATGGTCTTACTGATATATCTAAGCCATCTGGTAACTAGGAATCCCTGTCTCTGTGGCCTACTATCACAATGTTCAACAAGCACAGGTTGTTATATACTGCATCGGGAAAACAGCTTAAGAGTAACAGTTAGACGGCCGACTGAGGATGACACACAGGTATGCTATTTTTTCAATTTATTCTCGTAGATATTATATTGAACAGGCCTAAAAGATGAGCTTGCTTTAGTGTATCTACATATTTATGTCTATGCTTGGTTTGTTTGTTTCTAATGGTTACTTCTTTCATTGTTTTGTTGTGATCAACTAGTTTGATGGTACTGGAACAAGGGAAGTGAGATATGCATACTAGATGGATTTTTTAGCAGAAACATCATACAAAGTAGCCTCTTGTTACATATTTTTAGACGACCATGGTCTCCATATCTCAGAGACTAACCTAGAAGAGAATTGTTTCCCTGAAACATTGTAATCTATAGCAAATCTATCCCACCCTTAGTTGTTGAAAACGATTGTCGATGATGATTTTGCTGTTGATATATTTGTTCTTGGTTGTTGTCCAGTTCATAATGGTTCGTTTTCTATAAAAAATTTGACAAATAATTTGCACTAAAAAAATACAGTGACATGCTGAGTGTTTGAGTTATGGATACCATATTTTATGAAGCACAGAGACAAGGAAAGATTTTGTTTTATTTGACCTCCGTCGGAGAGGAGGCTATTGGCGTTGGATCTGTTTCAACTCTGAGTATTGGGGATGTTGTATTTTCCCAGGTAAATATTTGTCCTCAATACATAGGTTTTCATTAGTATGCAATACCTTCAAGGTTCTACATATGTGTCTCTATAATGTATGCATAGGATCTCATTAGTATGCAATAACTTTGAGGCTCTGTAATGTGTGCAGTATAGAGAGATTGGAGTACTCTTTTGGTGAGGTTTTACCTTGCAAGAATTTGCAAATCAATGTTTTGGAAACCGAGCTGACCTTGGAAAGGGAAGACAGATGCATGTACACTATGTATCCACTACTTTGATTTACCTCACCATTTCATCTCCTCTAGCGTAATAATTCTCATTCTTGCTCTCAATATGTGGTTTAATTTGTTTGATGTTTATGATAGGCTTCATTATTCCTAGAGGACATTCTTAATTAAAATATTCAGGGTGCATTCCCATGACATTTTGATTTATAGATGGTTGTAGCTATGTATTCTTAGGAAGCCATTCGGCATAGTAATTAACTAAAATTTTCATATATTTGAAGTAATAGTTCTAATGATAAAATAAGTAGCAAAGTTACATATTTTAGGAGTAAGTTATGTTGCACCAAAAGGAGTTTCTTGAAGGGATTTTAAATAAACTAATGAATCATGAATAGCTGGGTAAGTGGGTAAAGTGTGATAGGGTTCAATATGAACCTTGTTCCTTTCCATTAATAAGTAGAAAAGTTACATATTTTAGGAGTAAGTTCTCTCACACCAAAAGGAATTTCTTGAAGGGATTTTAAATAAACTAATGAATCATGAATAGCTGGGTAAGTGGGTAAAGTGTGAGAGGGTTCAATATGCACCTTGTTCCTTTCCATTAATGGGTTTTAATAGGTTTCTTCTGAGACTTTAGTGGTCATATTGTATGGAGAGGGTTTAACAGAGTGGAAGAGATATGCCTATGTATTTGAAGGAGTGAATAAGCCTTCAAGAACCAACATTATCTTTTGTTTGGGAGATCCATGGAGGCGATGTCCTCTGAGGAATGAGCGGCCCTAGTGTGGGATATCTCTTCCAATCTGTTAAATTATCCATAGCATGGATCTCATGAAGAAAGGAGACAAATATAAATAAGCTTGCAAGGAGTAAGGGATGGGTGCTAAACTCAGGTTGGACACAGACTCAGGGAATTCTATCTGCAATAAATCATATGCTTTAACATGATGGATTTGTCATTGGAGCATGATATGTCAAGAATACAATCTAAAATTCTCAAGAAAAGGTTTGGTGTCTTTCCTCTCACCTAGAAGATTAGTTCAGCTCTTCTCACCTTGCTCCACCTCTAGGATGCATAACATTTGGTAAATCTATAAGGGTCAATTTTATCATTATTCACTTATGTGGAAAAGTTAACATTTCCTTGATGAAAATTTCATGACATCGAAATGTACCCAACCATGCTTAGTCAAAATATGTGTATTCCAAGCAATACTAGAGAGCAAATGCTTTCAGTAGTTCTTCAGGATATCTCATCCAAAGTATTACTCTGTAATTCCATTATTAAACCTACAATATGATTCATTTTAAAGTAGTTTGGACCAATTCTTGAGTATTATACTTTTAAGTACATCTAACAATTGATCTCATGGTCTGAATTACATGCTAGGACAACTGAGAGTTTGTATTAACTAGCTAAGAGTGGAGTCAGAGTGATAAATTTGCTATGATCAAGGAAAATGTAAACTTTTCTCGCTGGAGCCTGGATGTAGAGATAACATAGAAATTCATCTTCAGATGTCCATTGTATTATGAGATTAGAGAGAATTGATATTGCTTCTTTCAACATTCCTTCCTTAGATATGAGATTCTGAAATGTGTATCTTATTTGTTAGAGACATTTTCATCTAGAGACAATGCCTGTTGACTAATGATAGTACAATGGCTGATGTATTCTACTGTATCACTTTAACTACCACCACCTTGTTGCCTTGGTAGGGAAAAAGAAATAGTCAAGATTTATTGATACTCAAAAGTTTGTAGTATCTAATAGCTCCTTTTCAAGGTATTTGAGATGACACAACTTACCTCATAGGACAATTGGATGCTGACAGGAACGGGTCTTAGATTGCCAAAGAATCGCCTTATCACTGTAGTAGAGATATTTATTATTCCCTTATCATACAGATTTTCATCAAATGATAGGATAGGTATTTCATCTGCCTCGATTGCCTCTTTGCTCTTCCATGACACTCTTCCAACTTCTTTGTTATTGTCTCATTTGTTCAGATGACACTAGTTGACAGATTCTAGGAGTTCATAGTGGTTGGTAATGAGGTGTAGACCTTTCATTGGTGGAAACATCTCTTTTTTATTTATATTTACTTTGCATCTCTGTTAGATATGGGAAGAATTTGAAAAAGGTTGTACATACATTTGAAAAACACAAGAAGAAAACTACATGCATGTCTACCATAGAAACATAAGTTAGAGGATTGGAAAGTCCATTTGAAGGAAATTTTATCTAAAGGGCATTATAAAGAAACAACTAATAAGGCAATTGGGGCATTCTGTAAACAATGTTAATGCCATAATGGATATGCAAAATGCTGCAATATTTAGTGTCGTTCTAACTTCTAAATTAGTTTATAGGTAGTTACAAGCCATATGCAGTTACAATACTCCCATTTACAAGCCCTAAATTAGTTTATAGGCAGTTACAATACTCCCATCAACTACAAGTCTGGAATCAATCTCAGCATCATCCTTCATCAAGGCATCACACCTCCCCTCCAATGACAACTAGAAGTCTCATGGAAATGCAATTAGAGTATTTCACATCCTCATCAACATGAGATGTAGTTAGAGTATCTACAATTGATGTTGTACTTGTTCAATAGTTGCTTTGGTTTGAATTCATATTTTTCAGGGTCCTTGAGGGTGAGAGTTTTCTGTTGAGAGCTCACCATTTGTGAAAATAAATAGTTGAGCATATTAGCTACCCTTTCAACTAATTCTGGAAGGAGAAATGGTGTTGTAATTACAGAAAATGTGTAATCTAACATCCCGACATCCTCATTTTCCATTGTCATGTCAATACAAACATTATTCTGGTGCTGTTTAAAAAGCTGAGTTTTTTCCTTCCTCACTTGTGGTGGTTGCTATTATCTCCTATACATCTAAGTATTATGTCATAGTATTCATCCCAACTGTACTCTGTCAAGTATTTTTTTCTTAAAGAACTTGTGAAAAATCCTTGGAAATTTTTTAGCATTGCAGAAATGTATTTTTCTTCCAAACTTTGCTATCGCCATTTTCTACTACTGCTCAATGAAAGCAGTCACACTCAATTTTTCATGTACTATTGGTATTGTTTTGAAAGCAATCACACTTGACGTCTCATCTATCAGTTTTGTTTCCCTTTTGACAATGTTCAAGCTAATGAAATGAATGTAAGTACACAATTTAATTAGATTTTGGCTTTCATTAATAAATATTGGTTTTCCATTGTATTTTTGAACTCTTGAAATGTATTTTTTTCCATTGTATTTTTTAACACATTGATTTGTAATTACTATTGCTATTACTGATTGTCCTTAGATGCTTCAACTTTAACACAAAGACCTCTAGGAGTGTTAAGTTGAAAGAAATGACCTTCCTTATACGATGATGATAAAACTTAGAATTATTGTACATAACACATATGGACTATACCTTGAGAGGGAAGATAAGAATTTTACCCTTCGTCTTGTGGGTAAAATGGTTGTTTCCCCACCTTGATTGTACACATCGGTCTTGTGGGTATCCAAGGAAGCACTTGATATGAATGCTGGTATTCTCTCCTTCTCAAAACTTTGGGAAGGAGAAATTATTGAGGAAGGCTTGATACAACTCTTTTAAGAGTTTGTTTTCAGTATTTGTGGCATACTCATGTTTTTCCGTTTCTGAGTATGGGACTCTTTATCCTGTCCTCTTGTATTAGCTAGGGATATATTCTTGTTTTGATTCCCCTGAGGTGTGTTTGTTCCACCCAAGAGGCCTCCTAGATAAGCTGTCTGGGCTCATTCTGTTCTCCCTCTGGTAATTCTTTTTCTGTCTTTATTTGAGATTTTGAGTTTTGTGGGTGGAGAGCTATTAGGTCGAGAGTTGGGTTGACATCTACTACAAATGAAAATATATTTTTTTGTTTTTTTATATATTTTTTGAGGTTGACAGTATTGATTCGTGACCTTGTGGACTGTATTTGTCTCACTCTTCCCTAAATAGGTCATAGCATCAACTGAATGGATATTTAGTTTTGACATTGAGGAATCATGCACATTGTTTCCCATAAGGTGTTCACTTAATTTTTCATGAGGGTTTATGGGTTGGTTTCTGAGTTTTCTAGGCAAGTCTAAAGTATGATGTTGTCTTTTTCTTAGTTGTAAAATGAATTCTGGGAAATCCATGCCACCTATGGACAATGAAAGGAAATGAACAACCCATGTACCTCATTTATGTGCAGTTTTGGGCCCTATAACAGCAAGTTACAACAATAATTAATCCAATATGGGTATTGTTTTGAACATTATTGGGTGTGTTTCACCTTCTAGCAGCCTCAGCATTCAATTTGGGCCATTTTTGTGCATGTGAGGCAGTTATGGGCACAAGTTAGGACTATCCATGATGTCCTCCTAGAGAAAACAATGACAATATCTGAGGTATGGAAAAGCTAAGAGAAGAAATCCTAGTTGCGCTGAGTGGAGTTTGGACCTCAAGCCCCAAGCCATGAGGCAATAAGTGTAGTTGTTAAAAAATTAGTCCAGTTAGGTGCAGTTGTTTGTGGCCAGAAAGGCCAAAAAAAATTAACTGAATCCGGTTTGAATCTCATCAAGCTGGGTGTAGAACCTCGATTAGGGATTTTTCCTTTTCTGGGAGGAGAGCTATTGGGTCGACAGTTGCTGTAAATGCAAATAGATTTTTTTTGTCTTTTATATATGTTTTGAGGTTGACAGTATTGATATGTGACCTTGTCATCTGTATTTGTCTCACTTTGCCCTACAACTACTTATCTATCTCTCTCTCATGTATGTCTATTGTTTCATTAGTGACTTGTCTCTTAAGAGACAAAGTGTGATTGTATTATAAATCTGAGTATAGAAATTAAGGAAGGTCTAAACCACATTGTTTTCTTCTATTTGTCCATTTATAATATTTTTGCATGTGCTTGACTAATTATGTTCATACATATCCTAGGTAACTGTAATTGATGGATGTACATAGTGCTGATATGTAGTAATCCTGGCTTGTTTTGGAGAAAAATGGGTCATAGCATCAACTGAATGGATATTTAGTTTTGACATTGAGGAATCATGCAAAATAGAGTAAACAGAGCTCTATAATTTAATCACATATCTTGAATCACATAGACTTGGATAAGGATGAATTGGGTCTTGGGAACAGCTACAGCAGAGCCACCATGAAATTCAATGTCAATAGAGTGGATAACATGGTTATATAGGCTATTAGTCTTCTTGATACCTTGGACAAGGACATCAACACCTTCTGCATGAGAGTAAGGTATTGCAAGTTTAAACTTAGTATTGTTTTTACCTTTTTGGGGTTTTATATGAAACAACATTTAAGATAGTTCAGTCAGGGTCAATTCTAACAGCTGTCAAGTTGAGATCAATTTCCCATAAGTGTCTTTTAATTCTTTAGTTAGGAATCATGAATCATATTTATACTAAAAGGTAAAAGGATTTTTTTATTAACTGAGATTTTTGAATGCTTATCATCCCATGGGATTGTTTATAGCTAGTATTATCTCGTTAACATCTGAAATAAGTATATTCAGTTGAAAAGGAAAACTGCAATTATTTTGGTAAATGAAAAAAACTTAATTAAAGTGCATATTTAAAATATAAGATTCAAACAGAGAACAACTGTGATGGTAGTTATAAATTGAATCAGTGCTATGTCAAAAAATAGGTTACCAATCATGAAGAAGTTCTAATTATATTTACAACTAATACCTGATGGGTTAGTTTGTGGGGTATCTTTCATCAAATGATAAATATTTGATTACCAATATGCTTTTCTATTTCCATTGATTCACATGGATAGACATTTCATGTAAGGTTCATTTGCATCTCTCCAATGCTTGCCTCACCATCCTTTTTATCTTCATGTAATGTCAACCTCTTAAACATTCAGGAGGGGAAATTATTGGCTAAGCTCACAAGGTGATTCCATTTTTAGTTGTTCATAAGATAGATGATAATAATGGATTTATATCTCTGGTTCAGTTTCCTCTTAATTCTTGGCACTTCATAAGATATCTGATAATAATGGATTTATGTCTCTGGTTCAATTTCATCTTCATACTTGGCACTTACTAACTTTACAATAGCCTGAAGAGGTAGTTAAGGCCTTGATTATCCATGTTCTTGTAGTAAGTACTACCTAGATTCTAGGCTGAAACCATGTGGGGGTAAAATCTTGATAACCGACATTCTAGGACTAGTAATTGTCCAAAAATAGGGTGCAGAATAGAGTGTAATGTGTAGTCATGTGCATCTCCACGAGGTAGATCACTTTAGTTATTTTAACCAATTACATAGTTAAACCAAAATTTTCTTCGTATCTTTATTTATGTAAAGAGACTTCATTTTTTTGGACGGTTATGTTTGTTTTGCTCTTATTGTAATCCATTCAGTGTAGACATTCATAAAAAGGGTTTGTATAATTGTCTCCAATGGTCAGGAATGTATGGTTCTTCTTGTCATCTGGAGCTTTCATAGGGACCCAGGAAAATTGTATTTGTTGCTTGCAGGCCAGAAGGATAAGGTGTTTCTTTGGTCAATATAGATACTGTAGATGGATGTGTATTTTTATATTTAATCATCCCATTCTTTCTTGTTGCATGCCCTATTTGATGATTCTCTAGCTTCATAATTAATTAATTAGTAATTTTTCTCCAGGGAATGGTTTTTATGGCATTTTCCTGAGCTAGTTAAGATTATTAATGACAACTATATATATGCACGGGTGGCAAAGTTTGTGAAGGATAAGTCCACTTTATCGGCTGAATATTTACCTAAATTAATAGAAATAACCAGAGATGGAGACAAATCCAAGGATATCATAGAAGCTGCTAAATCTTCCATGGGTACAGACTCTAATCAGATAGATACTTGTTTATTGAAATGAAATAATGGTATTTCAATTGTAATTTAATCACATATCTTGAATCACATAGACTTGGAGAAGGATCAATTGGGTCTTGGGCACAGCTACAATAGAGCCAATGTGAAATTCAATGTTAATAGAGTGGATAACATGGTTATATAGGCTATTAGTATTCTCAATACCTTGGACAAGGACATCAACACCTTCTGCATGAGAGTAATGTATTGCAAGTTTAAACTTAGTATTGTTTTTACTTTTTTTTGGGTTTCATATAAAACAACATTTAAGATAGTTCAGTCAGGTTCAATTCTAACAGCTGTCAAGTTGAGGTCAATTTCCCATAAGTTTCTTTTAATTCTTTAGTTAGGACTCATGTCTTATAAATTGAATCAGTGCTATGGAATAAAATGGGTTACCAATCATGAACTAGTTCTAATTACCTTTACAACTAATACCTGATGGGTTATTTTGTGGGGTATGTTTCATCAAATGATAAATATTTGATTACCAATATGCTTTTCTATTTCCATTGATTCACATGGATAGAAATTTCAAGTAAGGTTCATTTGCATCTCTCCAATGCTTCCCTCACCATCTTTTTTATCTTCATGTAAGAAATAGAATATTGCAAGGAGAATACAAAAACTCTTACTGTTGAATCCTAGAGAGCCCGAAAGATCAAAATGAGTGAGGGTTCAAGCGACCTCAAGGAAGAATCCCAATACCAACAACGTGGTATATTGTCAACTATTCTAATATCCAAGGCTATTCTCAAGGGTGTTTTGAGGTTCTTTCTATCCATTGGTTGTGTGACTCGAAGCCTACACTACCTGATAGAACTAGTATTGGAGGTTTATTTATAATGCCTCTTGTGATTGGAGCTATCTATAGGTTGTAAGTAAGAAATGAAAAGCATTGAGTTAGCAATGCAGGGAGTTCTATCTATGAAATTTTTCTGCTAGAAGTGAAGTATCTCTTGAATAAGCAAGGCAATACATCTCTTGTCCTCCTACTATATGAAAATATTTAAGGAGCTATTACAGTCTCTGAACAAGAAGTGATATCTAAAACTGATTTCATAGAAGACAATATGTCTAAAGATGAAATGTTCTAGTTTAGGTTCCTGTATACAGTGTACAAGTGCAATAATCCCTTTGAAGAGGATGCTCTATCTTTGTGTAGTTGATGGGAATGAGCCTAAAGCTAGGCTAAAGGAACACCAAGGCTGTCCACAAACCGATGGTGTTCACATGACTTCGACAATAAGATATATTTTGATTCTTTGTTTTTAATTACTTTATAATTTCCACTGTTAGTGTAGAATTTCCAATAAGCACGTCAGGGTAAGAGATTGAGTTATTTATGATTGGGAATTTCATAGTGGGTGAAGGTCTGGATTGTGTATTAGATTAAGATATTGGTATGTTTATAATACTCTTTGAAGTGTTTTGGGAATTTCCATCATGGAGAAAATGAGCTTGAGGTTTCATGGAAAGAAATGTTTTTTGTTAATCCAAAGTGGGTTGTGATGGTCCCTGCAGATGTTGTTTACTTTTTTACATGATATCTAAATTCATTTTTACTAGTTTTTTGAACTTGCACGTGCTCATTAGAAACTTTATATTTAGTTTCTGAAAGTTTGGAACTTTGAAATGATGGAAGTTCACAATTAATAGATATTTGTACAAGGACAAAACTTAGTTATTTTTGATGTATGATTACTGAAAAGGAAAATATCAGAATAATGGTGAGGTACCATTACTGGATTTTATACTTCAAGTAGGTTTAGGGTTATACTTTTGTATCAGGGACATTTATTAATATTCATTGGTCAACATATGAGAGGTCCCCACATGGTTACTTTAATTTAGATGTGAAAGTCCATTAGTGGCCAAAAATGGCAAATAGTACTGTAAAAATTACAAGTAGTAATGATTGAGAAATAGAAGACTGCAAGGAGAATGCAAAAACTCTTACTGTTGAATCCTAGAGAGCCCGAAAGATAAAAATGAGTGAGGGTTCAATGGACTTCAAGGAAGAAGCCCAATACCAACAACACTGTCTATTGTCAACTATTCTAATATCCAAGGCTATGCTCAAGGGTGTTTTGAGGTTCTTTCTATCCATTGGTTGTGTGACTCAAAGCCTACACTACCTAATAGAACTAGTATTGGAGGTTTATTTATAATGCTTCTTGTGATTGGAGCTATCTAGAGGTTGTTTGGAGTTAGGTGCAGAAGCAAACATTCGTTACCTTATAACCCGAACAAAATTTTTATTTTATGCATGGAAACTCATAAACAAAAGTTTTGATAAACCATCATGCAATAACAACCCTAGAATCCATCATAAACCATCAGCTTGAAGCCATTTTTTTGACAATTCTTCAAGCTAGAGTCATTGAAAGTTGTTGAGACAAGATGTGCCTCAAACTTCCTCCTGTTGCGTTTCTTTGTACAGGTGAAAGTTGCATTATTGTCTATGGTGAGTGAGATTTAGTCTTTTTGGAGACAGTCAAATTTAGAGAGGAGTGTTGTGTAGACTGGTGATTGATGGGAGTTTGTGGATCAAGATTGAATTCTGCTTAAATTCACAACACCAACATTTGAGATTCTTTGAAATGCAGACACTGCAAGCCTTTTAGGGGAGAGATTTATGATGGCAGGGATACCATGGATGAGAAATCTATGGAAACCATTTGACAGGAGGGTTCCTGTGCTTTTATTTTTTGATGTATATTTTGTAGAGGTTGTGTTGACAATCATTGATATATATTTTTCGTTGTAATGACAATCATTGTTGACATGTGGAACCAATTCAACACCCCCTTGCACACTTTATCCCATGCTTTGAATCCTAGATTTATGTGATGATGACCTCATTGGTTGAAGCAATGGGAAGAGGAAGGACCCACATGGATGGGGTTGGCTACTGTAGTAAAGAAAGCCTTCACGAGATCATTTGGGGGAAATTTTTTTTAAATTTGTTGGAGGAAATTGGAATGGACAAATTTTCAAACATCAGCCTTGGCTACTTTGTATATCTGTACACTAGTTTTGGGATGTAATATTTACTGTATTGTTGCCCTAGTTATCTTGTTTAGTTCATTTTAAAACATTTGACATAATATTCTTATTAATATATTTATATTAATTTAGAAATTTTTCTTTATTGGGATAAATTGTTTTAAAAAATATTTCACATTTAGCTTTTATGATTTTTTATTTTCTATGTCCTATTTTTCTAGCAGCAAAACTCAGAAGTTCTATGATGTTACAAATTCTTCACAAAAACACTGGGGACTTTGTTTACCTCCACCAGTGGTAGAGGTTTCCTTGCTTGGATCAGTTTCTTCAAGTAAATTGAGCAAATCACTTGCTCCTGTAAGTGACTTTAGGATTTTAGTATATTGTACTTCCGTCCAATTATCTTTAGCATTTGTTATTGATATCTATGCAGACATATTTTTCTATGCTTCCATATTAGATTATTTAATAGCTTATGATTCAGTCCAAAATAATAATTAGTATAGAAGCTAATGTGTATTTTCTTTAGACAACTTATGTTTTACTTCAGTGATTGTCTTCTAGATTCTTTATACATGGATTCATTTTCATTTCCTAATAATATATACTTGTTCATATTTCCATGTGAAACTAGAACACATGAGGTAATGCTAAGACTTCCCTTGCCAGTGGAGCTGCTGGAAGATCAGTTATATTGCCAGCTAGTGCATCTTGGTATGAAATATGTTTCTTCTCATGGAATATTTGTTTAGTTTTCCAGCACCCCCCTAGATTGGTGCAGAGTAACATTACATATTAAGTTTAGTGAACATAAGATTCCATATGATTTAGAAGTTTGTTGTGGAATATTACATAGCTTACTGAATATTTAGACATTAATGGTTGTTGCAGGGGCTCCCATGCTGCACAAGAAAAATCATTTAGTATGAGGATCCCAGTTGTTCAGGGCTCCTCTAATCCTAAAACAAGTTCATCTCATTCACTTTTAGTGTCTCCAACATTAAATCTCCCAGCCTTGGTGGTGGAAGCTATGGCATCAGGGTTGAGTTCTGATCATGGAAATCTATTGGTCAATAAGGGTGGGCAGTCATCAACATTTATATCTAAAAAACATATTGATTCCAAACCTAATGCAATGAGTGGAACATATATAAAATTAAATTCACATGTAAATACCGCTAGGGAAGATTTCCATGGAAAGAATGCCAGTTTAGTTGATCCTACTATGAAATGTAGGAGTCATGAAGGTTTTAAAAGTCTATTGAAGAATTCATCCTCTGACACACACAATGGTTCATTTGATCTAGGAAGTGGGCACATTGAAACAACAAGAAGTGAAAGAGAAAAGATGTAGCTTCAGTGTCATCTGGTATTGTCTGTGTTGGACTTTCTAAAGATAGCTTTCCAATCTCTTTCCCTCAAAGAAACTACGTTGTTCAAAGCAACAGTGGAGTGAATGTTGTTGCTCTAAAATAAAATATGAAGATATCCATATTTATATCATGTGGATCGTAACATTTGATCCTATTCTGGGGCAGCCATGAAGATCTCTGATCTTCAGGCACCCTAAATAACACTAGCTGTTACAAACGTGGCATGGTAAAGACATAGAAAGCACGGGAAAGATGTTAATCGGCCCAGGAGTAGCGATATTTTATGATCACAACTATACCTGAGCAGCAATATACTAAGGATTCCCAATTATGGCGCATTCTGTTACAGTTGCCTTGTCACAACTCTATCGCATTAGAACCACATGCCTTGGGTGATGATAGGAGGGCTGAGGATCAACTTGAGCAGTGAATATCCCTCCTTTCAAGACTTGTTTAGCCCAATCTTCCTGCAGTCCACTTATCTCAAACTACCTTCATAAATCATAACATGTTAGCACAATTGAGAGATACACAGCTTTAATTATCACAATCATAAGCATTAATAAGATAAAGCAATGACCAGTCATACCTTGGCAGTTTGAAGAATAAAATGGGGATAACAAGCCTGATTGATGTGCTGAATGGGGTAGGATAGGGAAGAAGAAGTGATTAAGGGTGGTTAAAAGAGGTCATTTCTGGGCTCAACATCTCCCCCCAACTATCCTGTTGCATGTCCTCATGCAACAACCTACATCATTCAGAATCTGAATCCTGTACTGAGCTCTGCTCATGGAGAGAGGAAAAATTGTAAGGAAAATCAGGCACCTCATCTTTTTTTAAGAATCCTCCAAGAGACTCCTATCAGAAGAAACCCTGCTAATCCTGTAGTGCCAGCGTTAGGGTCCACAGTGGAGAATACATGAGCAGCCGTGACTTCCTCAAATATCCCTGCAGAAGAGGACACAACTGTTACAACTGGACCTGCTGGCAGAGGCTTGGTCTATCACATTTACGGGAAGGTTGTAACTGAAGAAGAGTGGACGTAGTTCCACTGAAGGATTACTGATCAGTGGAAGAATGAGGAAAAGAAAGAGGAAAAGAACGAAGAAAGGAACGAGGAAAGGAACGCAGGAATGAACGAAGAGGAGAAAACAGAAGAGGAGATGAGTAACAGACACGAGTCCGACGAGGAAGAGGAAATGGGGGAAAACTATCATCATGAAAATCACTCCCTACCTAAAGGAATGGTGGCTACACTGCAATTCTCGATTCAGCAGCCAGAGGGGACAGCCCCTATGAACAATATCTCACCATCAGTGTTGCCTCGCTTCCATGGAAGAGTGGCAGAAGATCCAGACGAGTTCCTTTTTGAATTCGATATCCTCTGTCGCAGCTATTATTACGTCACCAATGCACAAAAGTTGAAACTCTTCCCCGCCACCCTGAAGGACAACGCACTACGCTGGTTCATGAGCCTAGGAGGAGGAACTGTCACTAATTGGGATAGAATGAAATAGGTGTTCCTGGAGAAATATCAGGAATATTGCAACACCAAGGACAAAAGAGAGGAATTGTTCAAAATGGTGTAGAAGGAGGACGAAAGTTTGGAGGATTTTGTGGAAAGGATTTTGTACAATGTGCAAAGAGCTGGATAGACGAACATGGGGCTAGATGTGCTCAAGATAATCCTGCTTCGTGGGATCAGGGATGATTGTTTAGATATGTTAAACCTACTAGGAAAGGGAGATATCTCCAAGGAATCTTTTGGAAAGATCATGGAATTATGTAAGAGGTATTCCAGGGGGTCTTCTAGAAACAACAGGCGGGACAAACGGGATAAGCTAGAACGTGATGTCTTCGATAGAACTCAGAAGTCATCTAACAGAGGAGCCACCCATGCAGAGATAGGCAATCTCCTTGAAAATTTTAAAACAAAAATGATGAGCTCTATCTCCTCAGAGATCGATGTCCTGAAGGCGAAACAAAAACAGGCAGTGGAGGATCTCACACTAGGTGTGTTCTGCCCCCGATGTAGAAAGAACCATCCTCTGAGGGAGTGTTCGCTCGATAAAGTAGAGGTATGTCAGCTGTACGAGATGAACCACGACATTAAAGAATGTTTCTCACTCCCCCAAGTGAAGGCTATTCTGCAGGCATCAACTCCAAAGGTGGGATCATCCTATTTCATTGCATAGAAGAAACCTTGGCAGCCTCAAAATCAAGGTATGTCCCCAGACTCATTTCCATTTTTTAATAATATGAGCAATTGGAATAATATGAATACATAGTTCCATTCAAATTATGCTCAGTGGAATCCTTCGCAACCTGCAATGCAAAATTATAACTCATGGAATCCCTGGACACATCCACCACACCAACCTACCTCCTGGTCTCCTGGATGGAGGAATTTCCATCCTTGGAACCAGTTTCCTCACCCACCTCCACCACAATAGTCACCATATTCTCCTAAATACCCTCAATATCCTCAATACTCACCTCAGCAGTCGCAACTGCAGCTGCAGAACAATTATGTTCCTAATGTGCCAATACGACCTCAGCTTCCTACCCAACCTAATACTAACCCGAATAATAAAACAGTCCATCAATTGGAGACTATCAACATGCCAGCTTACTCTCTTTCCCCTATACCTTGCAGTGATATTCGTTTACGATCAGGGAAAATAGTAGAACCCGTAATTACAGAATATGCTCCACCTTCTGTGCATAAAGAAGGGGTGAGTCCATAGCATCCGTCCGATACAATTCCTATTATTGAATATGCTAAGCATCCCTTAGATGGGATGGCTGAAACACCAAATGATAAATCTGGCAATACGCAGCCTACCCAGCTGATAAGGAAACCACCGTACCCTGAGAGACTAATGCTACCAAGGGCAGGAGGGCAACCTCAGTTTAACCTCTTAGGAGAGTTAAGAAATCTTTATGTTAAAATCCCCCTCCTTCAAGCTCTCCAAGATGTACCTATTTATGCTAGAACCATTCGGGACCTGTGCACCAAGAAACCAGGAAGGAAACCTAGAGATCCTCCCACTGTTCATGTTATAGGGAATCTATCTACATTGATAATAGGAAAAACCCTAGTGGCTAAGTATGACGACCCTAGAAATCCTACGGTCACTGTGCAGATAGGGCATACACAGATACCCAACGTAGTAGTAGATTTAGGAGTAGTGATCAATGTCATAACAATTGAGACTATAAAGAAGATCGGGCTCACTAATCTTAGGATGACCCCCACCATTTTAGAATTAGTGGACAGATCCACCATTAGACCCGAAGGAATCCTGGACAATCTTGTCATCTCAGTTGATTCATGGGAGTACCCTGCTAACTTCTTGGTGTTACAACCAAAGTCGCAGCTGGGAGGACACCCATTAATCCTGGGGAGGCCTTAGTTGGCCACAGCTGATGCTTGCATCAGCTGTTGATCTGGGTCCATGACCATATCTGATGGCACTGAGACTAAAAACCTCACCCTTTATCCTCCAGCTCGGCCAAGTCTAGAGGCTGAAACTTCTCTCTAGATAGAGTTGAAGGAAGAGGAGGATGTTCAGCCACTATTAACTATAGGGAAGGCCTTAAATTTTAAAAATGAAATGGAAGACAATGCTATTAATAATTTCATTAGTGAACCCACTTCAGTCGATAAAGAAGTATATCAAATCCTGAACATTACCCTGGGCAAGGAAGAACAAGAAAATATCACGGAAGAAACACTAGTTGGTGACACACACATAATCCCGGTATTGAAAAACTTGAAAAGTATTCCTATTGAGGTAGAGTCTGGAAAAACCTTGAATATCAATCCTAATCTCTCCTTAGATGAATAGAAGCACCTGATCAGTCTCTTGAAAGAAGACAAGGGGGCATTCGCCTGGGATTATACAGACATGAGGGGTATTCCCTCTAATCTGTGAACCCATCATATTTATATTAAAAGTGACTCCCAGCCTGTGTGTTAGCCTCAACGACGAATGAAACCCAATATAAGGGACATAGTGAAGGAAGAAATCCAGAAACTCTTGGAAGCAGGATTTATATATCCTATTTCAGATAGCGAGTGGGTTTTCCCACTCGTAATTGTACCCAAGAAAAATGGTAAATGGAGGGTCTGTGTCGACTATAGGGAGTTGAACAAAGCCACACAAAAGGACCACTTCCCTTTTCCCTTTATTGACCAAGTACTTGACACCCTATCAGGGAAGAATTTCTTCTCCTTCCTAGATGGGTTTAGTGGGTACAATCAAATTCAGATTGCTCCTGAGGACCAGGATAAAACCACCTTCACTTGTCCCTAGGGAATGTTTTCCTACAGAGTGCTCCCCTTTGGTTTGTGTAATGTACCAGCAACATTTCAAAGAACTGTAATTGGTATATTCTCTAAGTTAGTTAATGATAGTATGGAAATCTTTATGGACAATTTTACTCCTTATGGCAAGGATTTTGAGGAAGCACTCGGAAATTTAAAGAAATTTCTAACCCGCTGTGAACAAACCCAGCTCTCTTTAAGCACTGAAAAGTGCCATATGATGATGAGTGAAGGGGTGGTATTAGGGAATTTCATCTCTGTCAATGGCATCCAGGTGGACCCCTCAAAAATCAAGGTAATAAAAAATATACCTACCCCTACAACTCAAAAAGAGGTGCGAAGTTTGCTGGGGCATGATGGATACTACCGAAGATTTATAGAAAATTTTTCTAAACTTGCCTCCCCTTTGTTTTCTTTATTAATGAAGGATGCACAGTTTGTTTGGAGTGAAGCATGCTAGATAGCGTTTGATAAGCTTAAGGAGAAGCTGTCCACAACTCCTATCTTAAGAGGACCTAATTGGACCCTACCCTTTCATATTTCTTCAGATGCCTCTGATATTGCCATTGGAGAAGTTTTAGGATAGCAGGATGGTCAAGTACCTTATGCAATTTATTATGTTAGTAAAAACTTATCCCCTGCTAAACTTAATTATACTGTCACTGAAAAAGAATTCTTAGCTATTGTTTACTCCATTAATAAATTTCGACATTACATTACTGGGTATCCTACATTTGTGCACACTAACCACTCTGCCATGAAATATTTAATGAACAACCTGTCACTAATGCCAGAGTGACCAGGTGGCTCTTATTATTACAGGAATTTGATATTACCATTATAGATAAACCTGGGAAAGAAAATGTTGTCGCTGATTTTTTATCTCGTTTCACTAACAGTGATGATAATTTTCCTGTTGAGGACTCTTTTCCAGATGAACATCTATTCGCATTTTCAGCTCATTCCCCCTGGTATGCAGACATTGCTAATTATTTGGTTGCAAGAAAGCTCCTGCCACATATGTCTAAAAGAGAAAAGAGAAAAATCATCCAGCAAAGTGCTAGGTATTGTTGGGTAAACGATCATCTCTTCTACACAGGACCTAATCTTGAAATTAGAAGATGTGCAAGGGAAGATGAAATCTTTCATATACTGAAGGCCTCTCATAATGAATCTTGTGGGGGACACTTTGCAAACAGAAGAACAGGGCACAAAGCGCTGAGGATGGGCTACTATTGGCCAACTCTTTTCAGGGATGCTAAAAGGTATGTGCATTCCTATGACAGCTGCCAACGGATGGTTCAGCCCAATAGAACAGATTAGATGCCTCTACAACCTCAAGTAGTAGTCAAACCATTTGATAGATGGGCTCTAGAATTTGTCGGCCCTATCAACCCTCATTCCAAGCAGAAAGCCTACATTCTGGTCTATACTGATTATATGACCAAGTGGGTAGAAGCTGTAGCCTTGGCTAAGGCTAACGATCAGGCTGTGATTGATTTTCTATACAGTGAAATCTTTACCCATTTTGGGGTACCTAAGGAAGTAGTTACCAATGGGGGACCGCAATTTATGTCGCATCAATTTGAATCCCTGCTCCGGAAGTATCATGTTCAGCATAGAGTGGCTTCACCTTACCACCCCCAATCCAATGTCCAGGTGGAAAGCACTAATAAAGTTATTGAAGCCATCCTTACCAAAACAGTTAAGAGCCATCGAAAGGATTGGGATGACAGGCTTCCGGAAGCACTGTGGGCATATCGCATGACTTGGCGTAACACCATTGGTTTCTCTCCTTATGATTTAGTGTATGGAAAAAGTGCCATCTTTCTAATTGAATTCGAAATCAAAACCCTGAAGACAACCACCGAAGTGAATCTGGATGTAACTAAAGCCCATAAGAGAATATTAAATCAACTGAACGAACTGGACGAGAATCGGTTAGCTGCAGTAGACCAAACTCTGTTAATTCAGCAACAAAGAGCCAATTGGCATGACCGATTCATTAAAAAGAAGGTATTCTGTGAGGGAGACTGGGCATTACTATACGATTCCAGATTCAAAAGATATTTTAAAGGTAAATTACGCATAAGGTGGCTAGGCCCATACTTGGTCGACGGGGTATTTGACAATGGTACTGTTCGCCTGGTGACCATTGATGAAAACCGCGTACCATTATTTGCTAATGGTCACAGGCTGCGACTATACCATAAGCCTCTTTCGAAGGATGCATTTATTTTGCAAATCATTGTTGACCCCAATTATCAGCTAGCACCAGGGAAGGAACTTCTCTTTGCCTCTATTAATCCTTAAACTATAAATCGCGCCTAAATTACTGTACATAAATAATGGTTTTTCTTTCTATTTCATTATATGTTTTTTTCCTTTTGCATTTGATCTTCTCGGTTGCTATTGTTTCTTTTCAAAAAATTGCAGGGGACCGACCAGGGGTACGACCAGATTGAGCCTGTCGAATAAGGGTCGTTTCCTTATGCTTTTCTGTGCCATATTTTCTTCCTTTTAAATAAATTTTCCGGCGGCTGCAACATATTTTTCGGAGGCCGTAAACCCTTTTCCTGCGGATGAAACATCTTTTCTGATGGCTGTAAACCCTTTTTCGGCGGTTGCAACATCTTTTCCAGTAGTTGTAAAAAAAAAATTCCCAGCGGCCATGACCCTCTTTTCCGGCAACTGTAAAAAAAAAATTTCTCGACGGCCATGACCCTCTTTCCCCAGCAGTCGTAATCCTTTTTCTGATGGCTGCAACATATTTTCTGGCAGCCGTAATACTTTTTTCGATGGCTGCCACATTTTTTCTGGCAGCTGCAACATCTTTTTTGGAGGCTGCAAACCTTTCCCCGACGGCTGCAACATCTTTTTCGGCAGCTGTGAACCTTTTTCCGGCTGCTGCGACATCTTTTCTGATGGCTGCAAATCCGCTATATGTGGCTGATGTTTCCAGCATTATGGGCCGTGTTTCTATTTCAAAATCTGTGGTGGTAACTCCTGTGTTATTGGAAAATTGCTTTCTACGCCATTAAAACTGCTAGATATGGCTTCGACTCCTCCTCTTTGTGTCGACGAACTGGTCCATAAGGTGACAGTTTTTTCCATAATTCTGACCATGTGGACGCAATGTTTTGTGCTTCACTGGCGGAAAGAATTATTGCAGCATCCCAGTTTTAATGATTAAATTAATGACTGCGCACAAGTTCGGCTTCTACAACGTCAACAACCACACGTTCCATTATTTTCTGAAGGATATCCAGCGCGCAGTCTCACAAGGTATGGCTTTGATTTATCACATGATTAAGTATTGATATGATTTAACGATATCAGTCGTACCTTTATTCATATCACCATTATGGCCTAATTAACTCTTTCCCCCATGTGACGTAAAGACTAATAACTGCCACCTTCCCCAATTGGGAATGAAATTTCGAATGTTTTTGTGTGCTGAACTTTACAAATTTACCCATTCCCTAACATCTCCTCTCAACGATTCATGCATCCTCTACACTATAACCTCCATTCTCGAGCTCTGTAATCTATGGAACAACAACCTTAGTCTGAATCCAGGACCATGGGGATTCCAGCTCATTACGAACCTTCAAATACATAGGAGCTCAGGAAAAATGCGGTGGTTTTTGCCATCTTTTAAGCCGCCGGGTGGACAGAATTTTTCGAACGTCTAGACAGATTCAATCGTGAAGCAACCTTACAATTTGCTATAAACCTTACAGAAACTTACTCACAGGTTTGGGGGTTGCGCATCGAAGACTTCAAGGCCATTATCTCTGAGGTTACTGCCATCCCTCAGGTAGGAAGGGCTTGGTTTGGACATCGAGTCCCCACTACTACAGCATTGAAAAGCTTTTAATAGAGGGGGAGAAGGTTCAATCACCAAGAAGAAGGATAGCACTACACTCATTGCGGCAGCCATGGGACCAGGTTGCTGTCTTCCTCAAGAAATACATCACTTGTGAAGGTAGGTACCAAACTGTTTATAATTCTAAACTTCCTTTACTTTCTCATCTCCGCCATAGGACTTTGTTGAATATTCCATATTATCTACTTCATGATTTGCATCATATGGTGGGATTCGTCCAAGCCGCTAAGCATCCATTCGCCTCACTGACCCACCATGGTCTTATCAAATTAATCATCTTGAGAACCCTTGCTTGGTATAATATAACCTAGAAACAATTCACAGCTTGAGCTCAAGAACCCGCTCCCTTGCTTGGTGTCCCAATAGAACAAGAACAGGCTCATTCACAGCAGGGGGGACATGAACCACAACAGGAGGACCAGAGTCCCTCCAATGTAGTTGGGGGGGGGGGGGGAAACTAGATCAGAAGAAGATCAACCAGGGGCACAAATGGAGCAAGTGAGGGAGGATGTAGATAAAAATCCTATGGAAAACCGAAATAACAGGGAAACTCTAACAGCAGAAGGTGAAATCGGAGCAGCACTAAATGCTATGACAATTGAACCTGAAGGTGATAGAGCCATGGCAATAGAAGGAACTATCGATCTGGTAACCATTGAATCCTCACTTGAGTGGGGAGGAACTTTGATTGAGGAAGAACAACCTGAGGAGCAAGAAAATGCCAGAATAGGGGATGTTCCTTCTACCTCAGCTGTGAAACCCGACATCTCGGCACCACAAAAGAAAAGAAAGAGATCAATTAATGAAATTAAAATAACCCCACCAATAAGAAGGAAAAGAACCAGATTAGTTGTAGTAGCAGAGGCAGCAAGAAAAAGATGGGCAACCTTAGAGGCACAGATTGAGTTCCCTATTCTTCAACCTAGGCCAATTGATGCCCCACAAGGGCCAGTTGAGGAAGAACCCCAAATTGAAAGACTTCTTTTTGAGAATATGCTATTGAAAGAGGAAGTCCAAACACTTAGAAGGGAACTAGAAACTTGGAAAGAAACCTGCAGGAAACAGGGTGAAAGGAAAATGTACACATTGGTGGAGGCTGCGGACCAACTGGAAGGATCAAATTCCACTGAGCCTGGCAAGGAAGAAGAGTGAGTGGTCTATCCCACTTGTGGGGAAATCTTTCAGGAAGCAAGCCAAAAGATTGCAATCCGTTCCTGTACAACACAACAGTCTGCACCTACAATAGAGGAAGCTGCAGAAAAAGAAGATGCGGTCACACAAGAACCAACATCTTTAAACATTCTTGCTGAAGTTGCCACAAAATCTGGGACAGATGAGCCAAGGGATGAAATCATGCCTGATGGTGGGGATGGAGATTGCACTTTGAATCTGGAATGATCCCATGACACAGATACTATAGAAGTGGACCCACAAAGGCAAGACATTGATGAACTTGAACAGGGTACTGTAACACAAGAACCAGCATACTTGAGTATACTTGTCCAAATGGCCGAGCAAATGGGAGAAGAACCTAGGATGGAGGACACTCTGGAGCTTAATAAATAATTCTACACTATAACCCTAGAATGTTCCCATGATACAGAAATTATAGAAGAAGAACTGCAACAACAGGGGGATGAAGAAGTAAGCCAGGATGTTGCTACACAAGAACCAACATCCTTGGGCGTTGCAGCAAGGACTCCTGAAATGCAAATAGAAGATAACCATGAATCGGATATCATCCCCGATATGCAATGGAGTGAAGATGAACAGGCCCAGACACAGTCCTCAGGTGATACTGAAATTCTTGAGGAGCAGCTACACACTAAAGAAGACATTCAGTCTCAGCAGCAGAAGGAAAAAGAAGACACTGTTACACAAGAACCAGTGTCTCTAGGATTGATGGATGTGGATGTTGAGGAAAATACAGAGGAAGTTGCTGCTACACAAGAACCAGCAACTCTGTCAGATGTGCAGGATGCCCAAAAGGAAGACATTGTTACACAAGAACCAGTGTCCTTAGGACTGATGGATGTGGCTGTTGAAGAAAATATAGAGGAAGTTGCTGCCACACAAGAACCAGCAACTCCCATAATAACTTTAGATGTGCAGGGTATCCAAAAGGAAGAAATTGTCACACAAGAACAAGTGTCTCTAGAAGCAATGGATGTAGCTGTTGAAGAAATTCCAGAGGAAGTTGCTGTCACACAAGAACCAGCAACTCTTGAAACAATTTCATAAGTGCAGGGTACCCAAGAAGAAGACACTACTACACAAGAACCGGTGTCTCTAGAAGCAATGGATGTAGTTGTTGAAGAAATTCCAAAGGAGGTTGTTGTCACACAAGAACCAGAAACTCTCATAGTAAACCTAGATGTCCAGGATATCCAAAAGGAAGACACTGTCCCATAAGAACCAGTGTCTCTACCCCTTAGAAATTTCATTGATTTGGACTTGGATCAGGAGGAGCATCATAAAAAGGAAATCTTGAACCTCACAGTAGAAGTCTCAACTTTGAGAATGGAGGTGATCAAATGGAAAATCCAGATGGAGGAATACCAGAGAGGGATGATTTCTCTTAGTGAGCATAGAAAAATTATCAGGGGATTGGAAGAGAATTGGGCGGAAGAACGTATGGCCCACAGAATTCGGGAGGAAGAGCTACAGAGCAATTTGAGAGAGCTGAAGAAGTTCCAATCCATGCAGAAGGAAAAGGAGCAGATGTATGCTCTTTCTCAAGAACTCTTGGGCACCAGGATGCCTTCTTCCTCTTACCCCATATTCCTGTTTGAACAGTTTGTTTGGTTTAAATTGAAGGCTGTGAAGGAAGGGAGGTCATTTGAAATAACAACCTCAACAAAGTTTTTGGAAACATTATTTGGAAGTAATTTTGAGGATCAAAATTTGCTGTGTGAACTATACTTGCATGAGATGGCTTGCCCCTTGGATAGCCATTGAAATCCTATTCCATTTGCAGGGGATGTTCAACTGAGAGATTTGGATTATTTTGTGAACAATCATGCTCAGTGGGAAGGGTCTTTTCAAACCTTTTCTCACAATGAATCTCACACTAACGTGTGGATTCGAAGTGAACCTCAGAATCCTAGTATTCTTCTTGCTCGGTATAAGAATTTGCTTTCAAGTCCTCCCCAACCTAAGCATATAATGAGACTTCAGGAGGAAGTGATCTCTACTTGCCCTAAATACATTTCCATACACCAGCAAGTAGCATTGGACAGGAGTAAGAACAGATGGCAGGATACCTCCCCTATACTCAGAAGCCGAGACCCCTACTGTTCTAGGAATTTCAAGCAGGAAGTCTCCAGGGTCAAGGGCTATGTGGGATGTATCAAGGAATGTGGGGTTAATTGGTTGGGTTTGAAGTTGAAATTCCCCCTCATTTGGTGGCCAACAAAACCGTATAACATGGATTTCTCCTTAACTAGGGCAGAGGAGTAGCGATGCTGGAAGTATTGGATTGCTCACAGAGGATTCTTAAAAAAAGATGAGGTGCCTGAGTTTCCTTACAATTTTTCCTCTCTCCACGAGCAAAGCTCAGTATAGGATTCAGATTCTGAATGATGCAGGTTGTTGCATGAGGACATGCAACAAGATAGTTGGGGGGAGATGTTGAACCCAGAAATGACCTCTTTTAGCCACCCTTAATCACTTCTTCTTCCCTATCCTACCCCATTCAGCACATCAATCAGGCTTGTTATCCCCATTTTATTCTTCAAACTGCCAAGGTATGACTGGTTATTGCTTTATCTTATTAATGCTTATGATTGTGATAATTAAAGCTATGTATCTCTCAATTGTGCAAACATGTTATGATTTATGAAGGTAGTTTGAGATAAGTGGACTGCAGGAAGATTGGGCTGAACAAGTCTCGAAAGGAGGGATATTTGCTGCTCAAGTTGATCCTCAGCCCTCCTATCATCACCCAAGGCACGTTGTTCTAATGCGACAGAGCTGTGACAAGGCAGCTATAACAGAATGCGCCATAATTGGGAATCCTTAGTATATTGCTGCTCGGGTGTAGTTGTGATCAAAAAATATCGCTACTCCTAGGACGATTAACAGCTTTCCCATTCTTTCTATGTCTTTACCATGCCACGTTTGTAACAGCTAGTGTTATTTAGGGCACCTGAAGATCAGAGATCTTCATGGCTACCCCAGAATAGGATCAGATGTTACGATCCACATGATATAAATATGGAGAGTTGTCTTGACCCGGGGGGGTTGCTGAACATATAATTCATTCATTGTATTAGCTGTGAGGAGAAATTTGTGTAATCATTTCATATTTTAATACAAGGAGTTACTTCTGATTTAAGAGGTTGTACATTGTTCAGCTAGCATATCTGTGTGAAGGCTGGGCCCACCTTCCATAGAGATTGTTGTGTTAAATTAGGACTTTTTAATTCATCTGTTGTGTGATGCCGTGTTAAGTCTATTTCTTTCACAAGCAGCTGTAGTGAGTGTGGATTTACAGTGTGGTTACATTCCTTGGAGCTCTATAGTGTATAAGGTGACAGTCAACTAAGTAGATAATTATCTTTCATGCAATTTGTGTGGTAGTTGTACACAGCTCTGTTCATCCTACAGTCTTAGTTGTTGTCCCATGAATCTTTGCAACTTGTCTTTATTGATATGAATGTTGAATTTCATTCTTGCATTTCAAATTCTTAAAGTAGCTGAACTGAATCTTCTGCAATTGAATTCCTAGATTAATATTAAATTTATGCTTGTGGATTTCTAGAGTAATCAGATTGAATAGGTGAATTAATCATTCATGGATGCAAATAGGATTTCCTTTCTTTTGCAACTGTAATTTGAATCCTTGTTATCTTTCCTTAATGCATAGCAGAAGGTAATTAAGATTGTAGTATTTAGAGGATAAATGGGATTACACAGGTTCTTGGGATGAGCATGGTTGATAGAGGATAGTAGTGTTCAATTGCAGTGACTTTGTGTTTAAGCATATATTGTGCATTTTATCCTTTGAAATACAAGACTTTCCCGGGTTGACAATAAATATTGTACACTCTGTATGTTGGTAGTAATATACTTGCATATAGGGTGCTCGACAGGTCAATATTGGTGGGCAGTCATCAACATTTATATCTAAAAAACATATTGATTCCGAACCTAATGCAATGAGTGGAACATATATAAAATTAAATTCACGTGTAAATACCGCTGGGGAAGATTTCCATGGAAAGAATGCCAGTTTAGTTGATCCTACTATGAAATGTAGGAGTCATGAAGGTTTTAAAAGTCTATTGAAGAATTCATCCTCTGACACACACAAGGGTTCATTTGATCTAGGAAGTGGGCACATTGAAACAACAAGAAGCGAAAGAACAGATGCAGCTTTAGTGTCATCTGGTATTGTCTGTGTTGGACTTTCTAAAGATAGCTTTCCAATATCTTTCCCTCAAAGCAACTCTGTTGTTCAAAGCAATAGTGGAGTGAATGTTGTTGCTCTAAATAAAAGGAGTAGAATGCTTTCAGGAAACCATGTTGAGAATTGTCTACAAAGGTCTCCCTTTGATGATAGGTATAAAAACAATTATGAAGAACACTTTGCAGAACCATATGGTGAAGGTTTCTCTAAAGCTATTTCTTCAGAAGCAGAGGTGCCTCCCTTTATGGAAAAAGTCCAATTTTCAGTGGATGATTATAGTTCTAAAGATTGTTCTCTTCATCAAAAGTAGGTAAATACTTGCACCCTTAGTGGTGACGGTGATAGCTTTGGCGTTACTGATCATAAAGCAGAGGAAAGATTAGTTTCAAATGCTGAAAAGATTAGTGCAGGTTCTATCCAAAATTGTGAAAATGAGGCTATGTTAGAGGAAAGATTAGTTTCAACTGCTAAAAAGACTAGTGCAGGTTCTATCCAGAATTGTGAAAATAAGGCTATGTTAGAGGAAATATTAGTTTCAGAAGCTGGAAATACTAGTACAAGCTCTATCCAAAATTTTGAAAATGAGTCTATGTTAGATATAATCGATAGAAGTACAAGTATTGGTTTTCAAATTCTCGAGAAAGTAGAAATTGCTAGAGATTCTAATGCCAGTTCTGGAAAGCTAGAATGCTTGGAGAATCTGGTGTGTAATATCCTTCCAGAAGTTTATATGAATGGCTCATATGTTGGAGAAAACAATATAATTTCAAACATATTGTCTTTGAATTTTGATTCAGATGATAGTGTATTAAATAGTCCTCACAATTTAGCAAATTTGCTCCTTGTTGAGACTGATAAATGCAATGGCCTATCAAAGGAAATATCAAGTTCATGGAAGTCTCAAAATAGCAAGCAGTCAAGATTTTTATTTGCAAGGTCAGAAGGTTCTATAGAAAGATCAATCCATTATTCTGCTCCCAATTTGGCATTGTCTAGGAAATTGCAAAGGGAGTGGGAAAATGGACAAGATGTTTTGGAAAGCATAAATGGACATGCACTATTGAATATTAATGGACTATCTAATAATTCTTCTGGCCCAAAGGTGCAAGGATTTCAAAGTACTTCAGAGGGAAGCACATTTTTGGTTCCTTCAGAGGCCAAGGGTGAGTTTTGTCTTCTTTTGTTGTTGGATATTAGTAATTTTCTTTTAATAATTTTGTTTTACCTCTTTCTAATATGGCATTTACATCTTTTGTTTCCTTTTATCCATCCATTTTAAACCTTTTTATTTTTCCAAGTTTGTTATCTATGGATATAGACTTATTTTTATGGATCTAAATACAAGAGATAACCATTTTCAGACGAGCCTATCTTTTAAGATCTAACACTACACAGGGGATGTCCCTAAGTTGCACCGAGACATTACCAATGTCGTGTAGGATTTTCAGATATCCCTTGGCCATCTTGGGGACTTCTTAGCATCACTTTCCAAAATAGGTTCCTAAGAGAAAAGAAATATAAGTCCTTAGTGCTACACTCACTCACCAACACATTACCCCTTACTAAAAGACTATTCAATCTCTAATTCAGCAAAGATTTAGATTTTTTTTCTTTAAATTAGCTAGGTCAGACCCTCTTTTACTCTTACCGTCTGCTCTGCCCTGCCTCTATCCTCCCACAGAAACATATCGTATGTTATAATGCTGTACTAATGGTAGGTTTTGAACAATTCTTCATGAACCTTGAACTTTGTACTTGTAAATACAACTCCACACCAAAATACGAGACCTAGGTCTTAGTGAGGCTCTTATATTCCATTGAAGAAGAAACACATCCCATGTGGGGAGTCAGAGTGGAAGGTGTAAACATGCCATAGGGCCTGAAGGTAATTGGAACTTAAAACTAATTCATAATCAGATAATGAGGGCAGGGCACTTTCACATTCCACTCAAGCAGGATGGAGACATGCTTTGTTACTCTTACGAAGAAATAGTTTCTTCTAGGCAGTTCAAATGGGAATGTGAACCTCATCATGATTTTCTCTATCCTTTGCTTCATCATAAATGTGCATTTCATGGTCAAGTAAATTCCTTCATTTTGAAAGTCATAAATATTGAAAAGAATATTCCTTTATGCAACTGTGCATTATAAGAACACTATAGGGTCTCTCCAACCTTTTTGATAGGTTTAGTCAATCTCAAAAGCTTATTATAATCTAAATTTTAGTGTAGTCTTATTTTAGGTGACCATACATTCTAATGAAAGTTCAGTTCTTATCAATGGTTATTTCTCTCTATGAACTGTTGTCCAATCATCATGGAAGCTGTTTCAGATACTGTACATCTCAACACAGAGTTGATATGTATTTTGTTGTACCTAATAGTTTGCAAGTTTTTCAAGTTTAATTCGTGCTTAACCAGTTGTCCTACCTTTCAAGGAACTGGTATCATCACCTAAAGGCCAAAAATACAACCCTTTAAAGGTTTCTCTAAATACGCAATGTTGTAGGAGCAGGGTATTTCTCTTTATATTTGCAACATGACTCTTTAATTATTGAATCCACTATTAGGTGCCCTTATAGCCAAGGAATAATGATTCACAAAGCATAAATCCTCCATACAAAATGGTACCTTTGAAATATTAAATGATTCAATGCTAAATACTTGCAATACTTGCAATTCCCCAAGTCAAAATACTTGCAATTCTTTGAATTATAGGTCTAGAAATCATTTTTGCAAGACATTACGGTGCATAGGGAGTCAAGTCTATAATTTTGCAAATGATAATTGTCGAGTCTCCATTAGCAATAAGTTTCTGAATCTGACTGGCTCTTAGAATGTTTATCACTTGATTTAAAGCTAAAATAGGATTGACAATAAAATAGGCTTCACAATAAGAGAAGAAACCTTTTGCAGTTTGATCACAACCATAGACTTGCTTATTATGGAACCTTCTCAAAGAAAAGGTGAATATACTTTGCATAATTTTAAGTTTATTAATTATCAAAGCTATGGAAATTTAACCCAGGTGTTAGAACAATTGCACTCACAAAAATAGCCAACACTAATCTGTATTGAATATGGAGCAGAACACTAATCTGTATTGAATAAGTGTACAATAGCCAACCCTGTCAAGTCATAGGCTGTCACAATAAATAATTACATGATAGATTTGAATGCATTGAGATGCCATTCGAATTTGGTCAAAAGCAGGCTTACTAAATCTAAGCAAATCCCCCATAGGTGCATAAAGCAATTTCCAAATCTGTCTAGGAGCTCACGAATTGGAAAAATAAATTAGGCAAGCTAATAGATGGTGGAAGGACAACTCATACATGCTTTTCTTAGGAGAAAAGAGTGGAGGATGATGAGGACAAAAAATAAGTTAACTTCACCTAGTCAAACTTTCCCAATAGCCTTAAAACTCAACAAAAGCAGGCAATAAAGCAGAAAAAGCAGGCATGTGCTAGGAAGGCCAGGAATAAAGCAAAATTGATTCCAAGTGGTTTCCCAAGCACTCCATGAATGATTTTTATCAATTTTGACCACTTTGGACATGTGGAGGAAAACTTGCATAAGGTGGAATATGGAAACTAGGCAAATAAGACAAAAATGGATTAATTAATTTCTAAGGTAGCTAACTATGGGTTGATTATTCTAACACCCCCCCTTAAGCCTGAATTATGAGTAAAAATATCAGAAAATTATAGGGCCTAGAAACAAGGCTTAGTCACCCTTTACATACTGCATGTCCATTTAACCAAGGAAAGAGGCAAAAACCCAGTGGGAAAAATCCTCCCTTAAACATGGACAGTAAAACAAAATTTGAAAATCTTGTCATCACTCATGCTTCACAGCATGATTAGCAATCCCCAGCAGTGATTTGATATTGCTGAATGTCTTCTCACAAAAAAATTTGGTGAAGATATCTGCTACTTGTTCTGAAGATGAACAGAAGAGTAGGTGAATGGTGCCATCATGCACAAGCTGTCTGATGTGGTGCATATGGATCTCAATGTGTTTGGTTCTCTGTCTCTGAATTGGACCATTGCATATTTGAATGGTACTTTGATTATCACAATAGATAGTATTTGAGTATTATGATTCGAAGCCACACTCACCAAGTAACCCCTGCAACCATAAACATTGGGTTGCTGCATTTACAACTCCTCTGTACTCTGCTTATGTAGATGAGAGTGCAATGGCACTCTATTTCTTGCTTGACCAGGTGATTGGTCCATCAACAAGCATGAACACATATCCTGATGTTGACTTTCGATCTGTGTTGTCACCTTCCCAATCACTGTCAGTAAACCCAATCAAATCAAGATCAGATTTAGCTTTGTAGAAGATCCCATGAGTCCTTGTTCCTTGAACAAAGTTAAGGATCCTTTTGGTTGCTCTCCAATGGATCGCATGAGGCTAATCCATGTATCTTGAAGTCACACTTACTACATAATAAATATCAGGTTGAGTATGTGTAAGGTACAGAAAACACCCAATCATTTTCCTATACAGTGTATTATTTACCATAGGTGAAGAATCTGCTTCTTCAAGCTTAACTCCTGAAAGGAAGGTAGTCTTGCTTGGCTTGAAATCCTTTATGTTGAACTTGTTCAGAAAATCCAAGGCATACTTGGACTGATGTAATTTTATTCCATGTTTGGTTTGAGCAATCTCTATCCCCAAGAATTGGCTCAATAACCCCAAATCAGTCATAGAGAATGCATGGTTCATTGGATTCTTTAAGGAGGCAATTTCATCCTTTAAGCTTCCTGTAATGAGAAGTCATCTACATACAAGAAAATAATCATAAAAGAACCATGAATCAGCTTCAAATAAACATTAGGATCTGACTTGCATCGAACAAAATTCAATGATAGCAGAAAGCCATCAATCTTGGCATACGAAGCCCTAGGGGCTTTCTTAAGCCCATACAATGATTTCTTTAGCCTGCACACGAGAGATGGATTAGTAGAAAATACTTGAGGCTGATGCATGTAAATATATTCAGTAATATCTCCATTCAGGAAAGCACACTTCACATCCATGTGATGTACCTCCCACTGCTTCGAATCTGCAATGGCTAAGGCTAGCCTGATGGAGTCCATCTTTGCCACTGGTGCAAAGGTCTCATTGTATTCTATGCCATGTACCTGTGAGTAGCCCTTAGCTACCAGTATTGCCTTATATTTCAAAGGTGAACCATCAGTAGAAAACTTGTTTTTGTAAACCCACTTATACTGAACTAGCTTCCTCCCTGGGGGAAGATCAACCAGCTCCTAAGTGTTGTTCTTCTAGAGTGAATTGAACTCTTCTTCCATGGCTGTTTGCCATGTTGGATCATGTGGTGCATATTCATATGTATGTGGGTCTAATTCAACCATGAAATAGCATTTCTCTGCAAACAAAGGGTCTTTCATACACAGAGCACTCTTAAACTGAGATCTAGTCCTCCTAGGATCATTAGGACTTCTAGCTAGTTCTCCAGCTGCATGAATGGTCTTTGCTTCCCATTTTGGTCTTGTAGGACTGTTAGGATCTGTAATTAAATCATCATTATCAGAAATATAAGAATCAGGAAACTCAACTATCTCTTCACTTACATTCAATGGTTCTGGTGGTGAAGAGGATTCTCCATCTTCCATTGCTGCTAAAGGCTCTTCTTGGAACTGAACACTCCTTTCAATGAAGGATTTGTTTGTGGTCAAATTTATCAGATTGTACCCTTTTGAATATTTAGAGTACCCAACAAATAGACACTCTTGGCTTTGGGGCTGCAAAGCCTTCCTCTTTTCTGTTGGAATTCTAGCCCAAGCCCTTGAGCCAAAAATCCTGAAATGGGTCACATCTGGCTTGTGCCCACTCCATGCTTCGAAAGGAGTCATACCATCAAGATATTTATGAGTCACCCTATTCTATATATAGGCTGCATAGTTTATAGATTTGGCCCAAAAATTTGGTGGCAAATTCTTAGCCTCCATCATGCAGGTTGCCATCTCTTTCAGTGATCTTTTCTTCCTCTCAGCAACACCATTTTGCTGTGGTGTGTAAGGGATAGAATGTTGCATCTGAATACCTGCATCTACACAATATTGAATGAACTCAGACTTGATATACTCATCACCATTGTCATATTTGAGGACCTTGATTTTCCTCCCAGACTGGTTTTCAACCAAATCCTTAAAGACTTTGAAGAGGCCAAAAACTTCAGACTCAATGTGTTTCAGGAAGTAAACCCAGCAGTACCTGGAAAAGTCATCTATGAATGTCAATGCATATTTGGCCTGACTCATTGAAATATGAGGAAATGGGCTAGCAACATCACTGTGGATTAACTCAAGAGGTACAAAGGTTCTCTCATGACTAGCTTTCTCAAATTTATGCTCTGGGTGTTTTCCTAAGATGCAACCTTGACAGAATCCTTTGGAAAACTTAATCTTTGGTAACCCTATGACCATTTCTTTTTCACTAAGATCAGAAAGATACTTATAGTTAAGGTGGCAAAATATTTCATGCCAAATATTGCTTGCCTCATTAGCATGAATCAAAAGAGCAGAGGGGTTTGAGTAGGGTAGGAAGTGTGAGAACATGTATACCTTCGAAGTGTGATTTACAATTCCTTTTGTAATGACTTTACCACTTGAGATCTCTGTGATCTCAACTTCATCAGGGAAGAATATGACCTTCTTTGGAGACCCTGTGTGGGTCATCTGATACACTAATAAGAGGTTAGAGGCAAGACCTGGAACATACAATACATTGCTGAACTTACCATGGTCAAGATCAATCCTCCCTTTTCCCAAACTTTTAGTGAGAGAATCATCTCCCAGTACTATTGGTGGGCTATTTGACATGTTGAGTGAGGTGAATGCCTCCTTGGTTGAAACCATATGTCTTGAAGCTCTAGAATCAGTGATGAAACTAGGTGAGCTTGATGTGCCAGCAACCAATGCATGAACTCTCTCTCTGTCTTCTAAATTTGATCCTCCTTCCCTCTTCTTTGAGCTATCAGAAAGGGAGATTCCATTCTTCTCCAGGAGTTGGGTTAGCATGTCAATTTGCTTCTTCATGTAGGAGCTTTCAGGATGATTTCCCTTACTGCAGTATGCGCACTTGCTCATTTCTCCTTTGTTCTTCTTCTTCTAGAAGTTCTTCTTGGAACCTTAGGGCTCCTCTAGAGACTTGTTCTTGTCTCTCTTTTTCTCAGGTGGCTTCTTAGCTTTCGTCTTACCTTTTGAATCCACCCTTGAATCTCCAGCAACTAGAGCTTGGTCTTTGGAAGGTTTGATGGTGCCCATCATCACCAATTTATCTTCTTCTTGTGTGAGAGATTCCATGAAATCTTCAAGGCTAGGCATTTTCCAAGCTCAAGTTGTCAACTTTGTGGCATGGAAGGTCGAGAAAAACACTGAATAGTCAAGGCCAAGATTCAAGAGTATGGCCAAAACCAGTTGCTCCTCCTTATTTTCAATTCCACACTGTTTTAGCTGCAAAACAAGGGATTTAAACTTGGAAAAGTAGAGTTGCAGGGATTCAAAGCTATTGGGACTCAGGGAAATCAATTCATTTTCAATTTGATGTCCCCTCATCTCATCTATCTTACCAAAAATCTCAAGAAGACTCTCCCATACTTCATTTGGTGATGTTAATCCATCAAGATGGAAAAGGAGGTCTCTGGATATGCTCAAACACAGGAGACCATAGGCCTCATCCCTCCTGTCGTGCCATTTATTTTTCTCTGCAGCTACATTGGGCTCTGCTTCTATTGCCATAGTCACTATGTAGACGCCTTTCGCTCTCAATAGTATATCCATCTCTACTTTCCATTCAAAGAAGTTAAATTGAGTCAACATGATCTTCTGAGATTGATCCATAGCTGAGAAATTGTCCCTTCAGTCAGCAGAATGCTCCCAGTCAATGATGTCGAACCTGCAATAAAAAATTGGAAGGAGAGAAATCGATCTACAAAGGCTTTGATACCATGTGGAAATTGAACCCAGGTGTTAGAAATATTACACTCATAAAAATTGCCAATTACACATGCAAATTACACACAAAGGAGACTGAATATGGAGCAGAACACTAATATGTATTGAATAAGTGTAAAATATCCAACCATGTAAAGTCATAGGCTATCACAATAAATAATTACATTATATATTTGAATGCATTGGGATTCCATTCGAATTTGGTCAAAAGCAGGCTTACTAAATCTAAGCAAATCCCCCATAGGTGCATAAAGCAGTTTCCAAATCTGTCTAGGAGCTCACGAATTGGAAAAATCAATTAGGCAAGCTAATAGATGATGGAAGGACAACTCATACATGTTTTTATTAGGAGAAAAGAGTGGAGTATGATGAAGAAAAAAAACAAGTTAACTTCACCTAGTCAAACTTTCCCAATTGCCTTAAAACTCAGCAAAAGCAAGCAATAAAGCAGAAAAAGCAGACATGCGCTAGGAAGGCCAGGAATAAATCAGAATTGATTCCAAGTGGTTTCCCAAGCACTCCATGACTTAGTTTTATCAAGTTTTACCACTTTGGACATGTGGAGGACAACTTGCATAAGGTGGAATATGGAAACCAGGAAAATAAGACAAAAATGGATTAATTAATGTCTAAGGTAGCTAACTATGGGTTGATTATTCTAACAAAAACAACAAGTTGTGTTTTAATTTTGATGGCCCATGATTAGGAACATGTTAAACACCTTGAAGCTCATGGATTCTTAATATTGCAATAGACAAGAGGGAAAGTTTTGTTTCTGACTCTTTGTTTTTGATGCAGTGATGGCATTGGGATTTGAAATCCTTTCAGGAAGGACTCTTCTTTGGACTATGAGAATGATAGTGATGAAGAATGGGAAGAGGCAGTCATCACTAAATCTCTTTGGTAAGAGTATTTGTAGTATTTTTATTATCTTTAGTTACAGGGAAAATTGTACATAGCTCTCAGGAATTAGTTTATCATAAATACTAGTTACTGGTAAGTTGTAATAGTAATAATTATGTAGTTTGTAGATTGATATCTATCATAAATTTGTTTGAATATCATCATTGTCAAGAAATAACAACTTCTTAAAGGGTGCTAGCTCAATGGTAGAGCACTTGCCTAATTATAGGTAGGAGGTTGGTGGTTCGATTCCTCCGTGCCCTATGATAAATTTGCGACTACAAAAATGACTAAATTCACATATATATGACTATTCGTAGCTAATTTCTCATATCTTAGTCGTATTTAGCTTAGTCATTAATATGTTAACCTCTAGTACTTTATTTAGTCATATATTTGGTCATTAATGGCTGCAATTAGTGACTACATCAGTGACTAAATCAGCGACTAAATCAATGACTAAATTAGTGACTAAATCAATGACTAAATCCATGACTAAATCAATGACTAAATCATTAACTATCAATGACTACAACAATGACTAAATCAATGACTAAATCATTGACTATCAATGACTAAAGCATTGTCTATCAATGACTAAATCATTGTCTATCAATGACTAAATCAATGACTACTAAGTCAAGCTATTAAAGACTTGTGAAATACGACTAGCTATAAGATAGTGGAAATTTGCTACTATTAGTCACTGGCTAAAAAATAGTCGTTTATAGCCTGATTTTAGTCATTATTTTCTCATTTTATACTAGTGCATGAGGTAGTGCCTCCACATCTTCAAGGCTTGGATAATGGTCGCTAACTCAAGATCATGGGTGGGGTATTTCTGCTCATGTTCCTTTGACTTTCATGATTCATAACAGATCGCGTAATCGTTCTGCAAGAGGACTCCTCTGATCCCTTCCTTGCTTGCATTCATGCAAACAATGAAATCCCCATCGGGATCCACAATTCGTAGTATCGGTGTAGTCTTTAAAATCTATTTAAAATTTTGAAAACATTCCTCGCACTTGGTATTCCATAAGAACTTATTTTCCTTCTTTTTCAAAGAGGTCGTGGGACAAGCTATCCTCGAGAAGTTCTCAATGAACTTTTGATAATAACCGGATAATCCCAAAAAAGGATATAATGTCGGTAACACTAGTAGGGGTAGGGAAATATTCTATGGATTTAATATTTTCTGGGTCCACATCTATCCCCATCTCGGAGATGATGTGACCCAAGTACTATATTTGTGGTTTGTAAAAACCACATTCACTAAACTTGGCATAGAGCCAATGTTCCCATAACACCTGTAGCACTATGCAGAGGTGTTCCTCGCGCTCTTGTTTACTCTTAGAGTAAACTAAGATGTCATCTATAAAGAAAAAAACAAATTTATCCAGGTATTTACTGAATATACTGTTCTTCATACACATAAAGATTGCAGGTTCATTGGTTAACCCGAACAACATTACTACAAACTCGTAGTGGTCGTACCTTGTAGGGAAGGTGGTTTTGTGAATATCCTCGTCACGAATATGTACCTAATGGTACCCGGATCCCAGGTCGATCTTCGAAAAGATATTGGCTCCTCCTATTTGATCGAACAAGTCATCGATCATAGGGAGTGGATATCGTTTCTTGATAGTCATCTTGTTAAGATGACAGTAATCAATGCACATCCACATCGTACCATCCTTCTTCTTTCCAAAAAGTATCAGTGTTGCCCAAGGGGACACACTTTCTTGGATATATCCTTTCTCAATCAACTCCTGCAACTGCAGTTTGAGTTCCACCAACTTTGGTGCACTCATGCGGTCGGGGGATTTTGAAGCTGGAACTGATCCTGAATTCAATTCTATGGAAAAGTGTAAGTCTTGTTTCGATGGTAATCCTGGAATTTCCTCAGGAAATACGTCCTTGAAGTCTACAAGAACTGGAAAGTCCTCTATGTGCTATTCTCTTTCAGCTTTTATGTCTTGGATGTTTACTGCAGACATCTTGCAGCCTTTCCTAATGTAATTCTTTGCTTGTAAAGTGGATGTCTGCCTTACAGAAACTTTCTTAGGTATGCCTTGAATCTTTACTTGATTCCCTTGGCTATATGTACACAAGATTGATTTGTGTAAGCAATCACACAGGACATGGTGTTGTTCCAACCAGTCCATGCCGATAAGAATATCATACGATCCTAAGGGTAGGATGTTTAGGTTTAATCAAGTAGGAAAACCATTTACGTTTACCTCACAATATTTAACTACTTCAGAAACTTTCCGTTTCGTACCTATGGCTAATTGTACAAGACAAGGTTTACAATGTCTAACTCTTCCTAGTTTACATACATCAACAATCTTAGGTAATACATAGCTTTGGAAAGCACCGAGGTCAATCAGTATTGAAATAGAAGTGTTTAAGATCTTACCTTGTATCTCAACAATGGTAGCCTAATGGTCTTCCTGTCAGCCATCCAAGGCTACATAAATCCACGTTGTTCCAGCTATGTCTTCTATCATTGGTTCTTCTCGTAAATCGTGCAAGATACCATTGGTCTTGTTCTTACAGTATCGAGCATAATGAGGCCCTTGTCATTTACAGCATTTAGTTTGCAATGGGGAAACATTGGCTCCCCCATTTGATGTTGGCCTGTTAGCATTTGGAGCTAGTATATATGGCTTTGTACTTATTTTGTTGAAGTTCTTGTTGGCTGAAAAACTGTTGTTCTATTTTCTGTATGGTGGTGGGTTAAACCTGGTTTGTGGTTGTCAGAGAAGTTTTTAGACCTGTCTTTGCTTCTGTTAATGTTCTCTTGCCTCATCTGTCCATGATCATAGTGAATATTAGCTTTGTGTAAGGTGGTGTCAAAAGTTTTAGGCATTTCAAATTCAATCCTTTCCTGGAAGTTGGGAGGCAGACATCCTAAAAACTATTGTATTTTTACTTTCTTGTCCTTGACGTATGACACATAATGCAATATATCCAAAAATATATTAATAAAATCATCCATAGTGATGGATCCCATACATAACTCATGAAACTCTTTCACCTTTCTATCAAAGAACCTCTCCGACATGTATTTCTCTTGAAAAATCTTGCGAACCTTACTCCGTCGTATTTCTCTTAACCGATCTTTCTTTGTATGCTTCAAATCTCTCCACCATGTAGCTTCTTTTCCACTTAAGTTATAGATGGCTAGACGGTATTTCATTTCACTAGAGTAGTTATGAACTCAAAAATATGTTCTCATACCAAGAAGCCATTCATCAACTTTCTCCACTGTGTTCATCTCTCCTTCATATGTTGGGGATTTTTATTTTTCATAACTCTCCCTAGAGATTGTCACCATTTCTGAGTTTCTTTCTGCATGGAGAAAGAGAATCATCACTAGAAGGACTGTGATAGTCTCCTTCTGGAGGTTCAGGGATATGTTCTTCTTTTCTTTCTTCTCTCGGGCTGTTGTCCTGTTTATGGTAAAATTATTTCTTAAACCTATTTGTGGAATGAGTTGGTTTTCCCTACGAGCTTCCTCTATCATGTTTCACAACAATGCTTCATTAATTATTTGCTATTCCTTTCTTTCATTCATATTATCATATCTGAAACTCTGTAAGTCTTCTTGGAGACTTTGTGTGGTTTTCAATATATCAAAATTTAGTTTCACCACCAGTTCTACTTCCTGGGTGGGGGTATTCAACTTTCCTTGACAGATGTTGTCCTCTTTAGTGTTCATTTTCTAAACTATTTTTTTAAAATCCTGCAACTGCAAATTTTTTATAACAGGAAAAATTTCTATTAGTTAACAAAATTTAAAAATATACTTTATTTTCTTTGCAACGAATGTCTAGTACACCCATTTTGTCTCTTAGTGTTGAAACTTGGGGGTGAAAATGCGAAGTTGGGTAACACTTCCATGAGAATCGGGTGCCCAAACAACATAGCAGATGTTATTCGGCCAAATAACTATATTTATTTGGCTGAATAATGAATTTATTCAGCTGAATAATGAATTTATTCGGCTGAATAATTATAATTATTTGGCTAAATAATGAATCCTTTATTTGGCTGAATAACCTTTAACGGTGAACCGTTTAATTTGATAGAATGCATAGCTAGTTGATAATTTTTATGGTCGTTTCAATACTTATTCAGCCGAATAATTATTTCGCATAAAAGGTCAGCTCTGGCCCCATTTTCATCATTTTCGCATGCCATCATTTGTCCTCATCCTGTCATGTTTCTCCCGCTACCCGATTTGTTGGTTGTTTCATGTCATTCCTATCCTTGTCATCGTTCCTCCTGACATGTACATACGACATCCTGGCACCCCGCTACTTGTCTAGTTTCCTCTAGATGTGGAGGTCTGTTCGTGGAGGTCGCTTCGTGATGGTCTGTTCAGCGTGGAGGCCGTGATGGTTTGTTCCACATGGAGGCCAAACACTATCTAGTTTCCTCTCAGCATTGAGGTCTGTTTGTGGAGGTTGCTTTGTGATGGTCTGTTCCATGTGCAGGTCTATTCGGCATGGAGGTCTGTTCGTGGAGGTCACTTCGTGGTGGTGTTTGTGGTCTTTTCTTGGAGGGTTTGTTCGTGGTCTTGTCTTGCTGTACTGCCCCTTGTCAGGTAAATTTTTATGAAATTTCTTTTATAATCTGAAACGTTGAATATGTGATTTATACTACAACAACATTCATTTTTCATCATAGTATTGCAGAGTTAAAGTTTTCATATGTTAATTGGTATTGTATAATTCTTATAATTTTAATTTTAGTTAATATGTATATGACGAAGGTAGTCATCCATGAACTATATCCATGTTAACAGAGTTGATGAACTTTGTCCACATTTGGACAGAGTTCATCAACTCTGTCCATTTGGACAGAGTTCAAAAGACTTTAATAAAAAATTGATTAAACCATTTCAAAAATCCCTACCCTTAATGTTGTTGTCCTCTTTATTAAAGTTTTAAAAATGTATTTTATATGGTAATCTACCAAATTAACAAGATAAAAATGGAATTACCTGTCCCCAATGCAATATTATGGAATCTCTCTAGGCCTCTTGCTGTGATTATTTAATTCGTAACAAAGAAGGTACTATAAAGTGGTTGATTATGAATAGATGCTTTAAACCTGGTTGACAATGGGGAGATAGGTGGACAGAGTTGAACTCTGTCCAAATTGACATGGTTAATTAACTTTGTCCAAATGTGGACATAGTTGATCAACTCTGTCCATTTGGACAGAATTGATGAACTTTGTCCATTTGGACAGGTTGATCAATAGAAAGTCTCAATGTAGGATTCCATTTGTTTTGTATCACCCAACGCTATGAGTCAAATTGATTTCTTTTTAAATTGTAATCTAAAGGGGTTTTTTATTCATGACCATCGATAATTTTTTGTTAATTTTAATTATAAATTATATGTTTTTAGAATTTGATATAATCTATTTTAATTATAATGAAATATTTTTAACTTAAATTATATTTAATAATTTAAATAAAATGGACAGAGTTGATCAACACTCAGATGGACAGTTCATGAACTCTATCCAGATGGATAGAGTTGAAGAACTCTCTCCAAATGGACATAGTTGATGAACTCTATCCATTTGGACAGAGTTCATCAACTCTATCCACATGTGGACAGAGTTCATCAACTCTGTCCAAATAAACAAGACAATGGATTATACTTAGCAAAACATAGTTCATGCAGAGTTCATCAACTCTTTCCCTGATAACTTTACTTAGCAAAATGTATTTTAGTAGGTTTAATATAAATCATAAAAAAAAACATTATTACACGTAAAACATCAAATTTTCTCATTACCGATCTGTTTGATCTTATGTATTTTTAATCTAAATCATAAAAGAAAAATATAACTTGTATAATGCTTATTAGTTACAGTTTATACTTACTATTATATTAAGATATTGTGCATTTTTTAAAATTTTAATCTAATTTCATAAGTATAATAAGGAAGATATTTGTATTAAATCTGTCCATGGACAAAGTTCATGAATGAATACTCTGTCCATGGACAGAGTTGATGAACTCTGTTCACAAGGAGTGATGAACTTAACTCTATCCATGTGGATAGAGTTGATGAACTATATCCATGTGGACAAAGTTGATGAACCCTGTCTATGTGGACAGAGTTGATGAACTCTATCCATGCAGAGTTCAACTTTGTCCATGCAGAGTTCATTAACTCTAACTCTAATCAGTTTACTTAGCATAAGGGATATTTTTATGATTTTATGGAATAATGAAAATATTTGTAGTTGACATAAATAAATGTAGCTTTAATTTCATATTTGATGATATTGGTTCCATAAATTTTAAAAATCTAAAATACATAAAAAACAAAGAGATTGCTACATTAATTTCTCATACATCCAACAATAGTGTAGCTATTTTCATTTTAAGAACTATTAGATAATATTAGGGACATTTAGGTTTTTATTAAAAAAGTAGTTTTAAAAATCTAAAACACATAAAAAACACAAAGATTGCTGCATTTATTTCTCATACATCCAACAATAGTGTAGCTATTTTCATTTTAAGAACTATTAGATAATATGAGGGACATCTAGGTAATAAAAACTTAGTTTTTATAGTAGCTAGTTCTTTGAAGTTGAGGCATTAACATCTAGAATTTGAATATGTTATGAGTTGATATATTAGATAATATTAAGGACATATAGGTCTTTATTAAAAAATTAGTTTTTTAGTGGCTAGGTCTTTGAAGATGAGGAATTAACATGTAGAATTTGAACATGATATGAGTTGATTTGTGTAATCTTGTAGATATCATATCAAATGGAAATAGATAATAAATTAGCTATAATAATTTAAAGAACTATTAGATAATATTAGGGATATCTAGGTCCTTATTGAAAGCTTAGTTTTTATAGTAGCTGGGTCTTTGAAGTTGATTAATTAACATGTAGAAATTGATATTTGCATAAACGTGTAGATATCATATCCAATAGAAAGAGAGCATCCTTTGAGATAGAAGCGTAGGAGGTCATCACATTTTTCAGGAGTTGGTGTTCGAAATGAAAATCAAATATTATCGACTTCACCTCTAGATTGAAGCTTATTGTATAGTTCACATTCATTTGATCATCGACGTGGCAATAATGGTAGAGATGATTCCCCTTTATCATCTATGGTTGGAGTGTCATTGATATAAAGAAGGGTCATTTATCTTTATTTGTAGATATGGGTCATAGAGTATTTGGAGTTATAGATATGATTGATCAAATCTATGACTGATATCTACACATCTACATATAAAATTTAGAGGAAGCAGAAGTAGTAATGTTTTTACTTGTTTCTTCTTGAAGGTATGTACTATTACCCAAATCGTTCTATGATATATAAGTTTAATTAGTTTTAATAATTTTTTACATTTGTAAATTGCTTGTATATATATTGAAGCTTGGGTCTCTTCAATCTTTCAAGGCAAAGGGAAGACTCCATTGGAGGATAGTGGTGGAATTGTAAGTTTAATATTTTATTTTAGTTTAGTTTAGTTTAAAGTACTTCAAATAGTTCAAATAGTTTGTAATATTTATAAACTATTTTTATACATGTTGCAGCTTGGGTCTCCTCCACCTTTTAGAGGCAAAGGGAAGACTCCATTGAATGATAGAGAATTTGAGGTAATTTTGTTAATAATTGTATTGTTCTTCTATATATTAGTTTAATGTTTTAATTTTTTATTTTAATTTAAAATTGTTTAAATAATTTATGGTATCCATAATTTGTTTTTATACATGTTTCAGATTGTTATGAGTCCAAGGGAAGACCCTAATGGAGGATAGTGGTGGACTTCTTTGATTCAGACATTGAGGAGCTTAATTTTAGGATTATACACATGTTCATGATTGTTTTTTTTATTATATACATGTACATTGAACTCACATGTTCATGATTTTTTTTTGGATTATATACATACATACATTGATCTTAGATATTGTTTTTTGGATTATATACATGTATATGTAAAGGTTGGGAATGTTAGGAATGTTATGAATGTTAAGAATGAATATGGGGAATGTCAACGTTAAGAATGAAAGCAATCCAATTTGTTAAGAACGAAAATATGAGGAATGTTAATGTTAAGAATGAACATGGAGATTGTTAGGAGTGAATGTGGGAATGGGGAATGTTAATGTTAGAAATAAATGTTAGGAAATGTCACTAGTACAAAAGAGCGGATTTTTCCACGGAGGTTTTCTACATTTCTTACTTTTTGGTGTAAAATCCGATGTAACAGGAATGAGGCGTCGCTGTATCCATGCCTAGCCATCGCTGTATCCACGCCTGGACTCTTAGATGTCTCTGTATCCATGCCTAAACTCTTGGACATCGCTGTATCCACGCCTGACCATCTCTATAGCGACGGCACCGTCTTTTGTTGACTTTTTACAACGGTCAACAATGTCATAATTCTAGTTGTCGTTCCAAATTTGTTTTTTTAGTTCTTGATTTAGGATCAAGTTTACTATTTTAATATTATAGAAATTGTTTGCATTATTTTGAATTTGAATTGCTTTCATTTTTTGTTGAGGATTGAAGGAAAGTTGGATTCCATTATGTTGATAAGTTTACTTCCATTATTTTTCATTTTTAGTTAAGGCCTAAGACATCAAGCACACATATCCAAGTCTTGTAAAACTCTCCTTCTATTTTCAATCATGATTAGGAAAGGAAATGGTACAAATAAAATTGTGAATGTTTCTTTAAATTCTCATAAAAATGGGGGAGTTGGGATATTTGGAGTGACTAACTCCTTGAAAACTTTGAATCTCAATCTATTAGCCAATGAATTAATTGATGAAAGGATCTCATCGGCTCACACTAAAATAATATGATCATGTGGAAAGTAGAAATTCTAACATATAGGGTTAAATATCTCAAGGGGAGAAGCTGCCCACCTTTGATAAGCTTTATTCATATTATTGCACATATGATACACAAAGTTCACAACCTATGAGAGAATGGTTAAAAATTGGCTTTGTTTACTCCATTCATAAAACAAACATGGTGAAAATGGTATGGGTAGGATTGGAGCGGGCTTCCCAATACATAACAATTGCAATTATATTTTTTGGTATGGGAGTGGTAACTAGAGCACTCTACCCACCAAGCGTTGTCATCCCTTGGATCCAAATATATGGTGGAAATTGACTATGGCATGAGTTTATGTTTTAAACCAAAAATAGAAAATCTATTTGGGATTTTTGTTGTGGAAAAGAGGCAATTACTAAACTAAATATTCCAAAAGCAGGAGAAAAAATTACAACCAACGTAGGGGAGACAGAAGAAGATTACAAAACACCTACTAATAATATGGGTGGGTGCCTTCCCTTCCGACTTCTGTGTAGCTCCAGAGCAACCTTGACTCCCAAAATGGGATTCATTAAAGGGATTGGTTTCTATTCTCCCCTCCGCTTCGCTTACCGGTTATGGATCTTATAGAAGAGCACCAAGTCGAGGGTTTCTCCTATCATTCATGCAACCCTGTCTCCATACCCATCTGTATTTTCTATCAATAATCTGTGGGCATCTACCTAGAACCACAACCATTTGCGTTATCTTTGCATGCTTGGGCGACCAATCCATCTGCTTTTTTCTTGTATACTGAGACATCAACAATGTATACCTTTATATGGGTTCACCAAGTCGATTTGTGGAAGGAAGAGAAGCCCCATTAAGATCAACGCACAACCCACTTGGAAATTCGGTGTCGGTCTTTTTTTTAATATGTGGTAGCACAAATCCATGCCAATCCCTGACCTTTAACCTGGGATGCTGTAGAAGGTGCCTTAATGGAAAGGGTTTGTTTGATGGGGTTTGTAGGTCCAGAGACAAATTTTGAAACTGAGCATGCCAGAGCATTGCAAAATCAGGCACAGGTCATGGATGATGGTATTAAATGTGAGTATGGGTTGGTCATGGCAACTGGAAGCAAGAGAGGCTTCAACCAAGCGTTTGGAAACATGGGTGAGAAGCAGGTGAGTAAAGGGATCCTTAAGCTCCAAATGTGCAGACCCTCTCACTCAGCTGGAATCGCAGAACAACAGTCCAGTAGTAAGCCTCCTCAACATTCTTCTTTGGCAGATGAACAATCAAGAGTGGCAGATGCTTCTTCGACCAGTCCAAAGTAAGTTTGCAGAAAATGACACAGAGAATATTTTGATGACATTTTACAACTGTTTATCTTTCTTATACTTTTGATAGGCATTGTAGAAAATGATAGAGAGAAGATTTTGATGACATTTTACAACTATTTATCTTTCTTATACTTTTGATAGGGAAAACAATGCCATTAGTAATTTTGCTTGTGTAGAGAAGTGAATCCCAACTCCACTTTGCATTAAGATGGTATAAGCCTATTTTAACAGGGGAGATAGACTTGAACCTTGTACCTCCAAAGCATAGGGTAATCCCAAAAGCAATGCTGATAGCTTGTTGAGTCTTTTTGGAAAAACGCTCTCTGCCCACATGCGCTCTTCTTCCCACTCTAAGGTTTTATTTTCCCCCTTAGTCTTCGTTGTTTTGGTGTTCTTTTTTCTATTTTCAATCTTGTGTATACTTACTCCTAGGAGGTAAGACTATACAGAAAATGTAAGTTCTTAGTTGGCTATTTTTATTTGGCTTGTGTGACTTTGGATTTGAGCACGCAGAGAAATTTCTCGGCAAGAATACTTGAAGATGAGGGAACAGAAAAAGCTTGAGGAGCTAAGGTATACTAACATAGCCATTTTGATTTTAGAAAGAATATGCTTGTTTTAGCATGCTAATGTTCCCATTCAAGATCACCCGAGTATGATATTTATCTGTCATAGGGAGATTATTTCTTGAAATATTTCTTCCAGATTGAAATTTATCATACACTGGACATTATTTTACACAAATTTCAGAGATGATTTAGAGGATGAGAAATACTTATTTGATGGAGTGAAGCTGACGGCCAAAGAAGAACAAGAAATGAGGTATGCATTTTCAAGATATAAGCAATTAAGGAGATTGTTACTTACCATCTGAGAGGAGCAGAGTTTTTTAATTAGTTTTACTATTAGTTCATATTGCAAGAGTTGTATTTTAATTGTTTAGCAATTTATGAGTAATATTATATGCATGTCTAGTTTTAGATGATTTCTCATGCGTTACATGTAATCTGTAAAGCTACAAAAGGTCAAGAGCTTTGCTTTATCAGAAAAATCTTCCTATTTCTTCCGGTCAAACCCTCATATTAGTCAAATACTCTTTTGCCACATCACTCCCAGCGTGGAGCATAATACATGCGTGGTTGATCTTCTCGGATGTGCAGGCCATCTGGATGAGGCTTGGAACTTTATAAAAAATATGCCATTAGAGCCTAACGCTATTATCTGGTGAGCACTACTTGGTGCTTGTAAAAATCATCACAATATAGAGTTAGGTTTGCAAGTAGCTGAATGGCTTGTGGAGTTAGAGCCTACATATGCTGGAAATTATGTGCTGCTGTCGAACATATATGCTTGCCAGCACACCCATCCGAATCACCAAGAACCTTCGTGTGTGTGGTGATTTCCATAAGGCCACCAAGTTCATCTCAAAGGTTGTTGGGCGAGAAATCATTGTTAGGGATTCCAATCGTTTCCATCGTTTCTTGGATGGACAGTGTTCTTGTGGGGATTATTAGTGAAGCTAATGGTTCCAAATTACTAGCACGAGCTGATAGGAAACTGCATTGTACATTTTTTAATTGTCCTTCTGACATGATCGAATACCAGGTACTCATTGATTTCTGGGAAGTTTACTAGTTAGTAATCAACATAGGATGAAATGATGGTATCAGACTTCATTTGGCCCTTACAAGTTGTGATGTGCTTAGATAAGTGAAGCTAGAAATTAGGATCTGATCCATAATTCAGTGAGCAAGTCAGAATCACCCAATGTAACTCACTACCAAATTCTTAAACAATTCTTAAATCACTCAAAGGTGCATATATATGTGCATGCAGTCCTATCAATTGGGTCTAGCTTGGGTGGTAGAGGAGAAGTTTTCATACTCCCATCCAAGTCCAAATCTTGCTTGTGAAAAGTTTTCCCTTCAGGATGACAAGGTACCAGCAATCTCAATCCTGCTCTAGTGCTTAAGGTTGGGACAAGATGTTCAAAACATTTTTTTAGTCCGGTGGGATAGCACAAGAGGATGAGGGCTTTGAGCTTCATGGAAGAGTTTACTCTTTAGGGTTGATCCCTTGGGATGGTTTCTTCTGTATGCCTCACTCAGTGTCCCTACTAGGCTAGGTGTCGTAGTCAGAACCGACAGGTTCACATTGGGTACCATCCACAAAATACAGGTAGTGCCCAGGATTTTCCACGAGGTTTTCCTTGGAAAAATAGAAATATGTGCATGCAGTCCTATAATTAATCAGCAAAATCAAGCATAAACAGAAATCACAGATCAAGCACACAAATTTACACAGTGCTGAGAAAGAGTTTTTAACTAGAGAAACCTTTACCATTAAGTCATTAAGTCTGCAATATATGGGGAATATAATTCCAGATTGTCATTATGTCTGCAATAATTAAAATGCTTACGACAAGCTGTCCCTTTAAGCTTCTATCATGTTTTGTTGATTTACAGAACCCTTATGAGAGCATTTGGATTCAACCATAGTTGACCTTGGATCATTCCTATACGCAAGCTATGTCTCTATCCAATCTACTTGCAAACCTCCTTTGTGAACTTTTTGTTACCCTCATGGCTTCCAGTCGACTCCTCTCTGCCCTTTCGCCCAACTACCCCTCTTTTTCCCATAATCAACTCTTCATCGAGTTCAGTAGATGCAACCCCTGAAGGTTACTGAACCATCCCTTCATTGTCCTCTTATTTTCCTTGAAATGATCCATGCTGACGAATTTGGACACACCAATGAGGTGGTGCCTATGTTGTTGGCGGCACAATTGCCTCACCATCCTGCTACATGCCACACTACATCTTTCAATTCCTCATCGTTTTTTAATTTCTTGTTTTCTAGTAGGTCTAGTGCTGACATCACATGTGATGCATCAAAATACCTCATCAACCAAACCTCCCTCATATTTCACCCCAGATGAGTCTCTCCCATATGCTAGATCTTGCTCCTTGGATACAGGGATAAGGATGTGGAAAAAGGTGAGGACTTGTTTGAGCCTTCCCTCCCCCCAATGGATCTCCTCCCTTGGGTGGATCCCACCACCTAGAAACAAAATGGAGGGGATTCAAGGGGATGTAGGTCCCTTCCCTTTGCTGAAATGGGTCTCCTTCCCTGAATTGATCCCAACATCCAAATAATAAATACAAGAAATACCAAGGAATGTAAGTCTCTTCCCTCCTAGATGAATCTCCTCCCTAGGATGTGTCCCACTACCTAGACACAAATTACAGGGGATACAGGAGAATGTATCTCCCTTTCCTTTCATGTGTATAGAGAGTATCGAGATCATGAGGCTCACATCCAAGTGCAAATAGGGAAGTAATTGTCTATATCACTTAAGGTGAAACTGGATGCAGCATTAACAAACACATACAATGAGAGCAAGCCTGCAAAGTTGCACTTGATGAAAAGATTAAATTGTTGCATGTATGAAGAGCTAGTGATCAATAAGGATTATTGTCTTTACCAAAGAAATGTGTTTTCCAATGTTTCACTGCTTGATGTAAAAAAAGAGATCTTCATCGTAAATTTACAAATGAAGGTTTTTGAATTGTCTTCCATCTTGCATAACAGCAATGCATCCACTTCGATTTCAAATTGCTTCTGTATATTTGGAATTCTTAGCACAAGTGCCTTACAAAGTTTCTACTTTAGATCATTAAATACAAGCTCTTGGGGCTTTGTCACATGAAATTTTAACTTCGTCATCTGTCAAAGTATGCAATGGTGTAGCAATACCAAAGAATTCAAAATGAACTTACGAAAATATGGAAAAGCTCCAACTAAACTTCTAACCTCAATCAAGTTCAATGGTCTTGGCCATTTCATGATGGTCTAAACTTTGGTTGGATCATTCTTCAATTTATCACCTCAACCATCAAGTATAAAAATACATTTTTGGTAAAATCACATTTCTTCATATTAAGCTGCAACTTTTTCTCTTAGAGCATTTCCAGCATTTGTGCTTCAAATGATCAATGTGTCCTCTCATGTTTTGTTGTATATTGAGTGGAATTCATGCATCTTTATTCTCATCAAAAGATTTGGATACAACAACCTCACCTTTACCAACATTTCAACTTTTAACTGAGTCATTGATAAGACTTTGTCATCAACCTCTGATGTTCCTTCAATCTCTTGACCTTTCACCTTTGCAAACAAAATTTTAAGGAATTTTTTATCATCCTGATTTGTTGGAATGAGCTCAAGGTGCAATGCCAAGTAATGGTCCTTGTCAAGGCCATTCTTCTTCCCATGCCTGCATTGTTAGGAATTTTGTACCTCAGAGATACTCCCGCATCTTGTGCCTATGTGCAGGAATCCAAGGAGATATGAAGTCTCGTTAAATGTCATTAAATGATATTATAAACATCGATGCTTCTCCAATGGAGGGGTTATTTTTTTACCATTAATGGAATATAGAAATCAATTTCTCATGGGGGATAGGTGTCGCAATGAATGATCAAGTTGAAGCATATGCCTTGATTCTAGGAACTATCATTCTTCAAGCTCATCAAGTAAAGAATGTTACGATATTTGGAGACTCTCCTTTGTCATAAATAGATAAGGAAAAAGACCCTCAAGGAAGGATTGATGCAACAGAACCTTCCAAAGAATTGTTTAGAATCTTAATTTGTTGAGTTGTTCCAAATCACAATATCCAACAATGGATTAGCCAATCATCAAGCAAACAAAGCAATATACCTAGATGAGGGGGTCCTGGTAAAAAATGGGGACCCTCCTGAGAGGTATTGGCTACATAGGCCTACAATATCATTCAACCTTATGATCTTAACTCCCTCATTTCTATATTACCAAGGTATGGGCGGAGCATAATACAAGTGTCATAGAATGAAATCTGAAATGCATACAAGTCTCCTCACCACTTTAATCATTACTACCATGCAACCGAGCCTTCACACTCCGTCATGTCTCAGGTCCCATTTCTCTTGGCTTATGGTCCATGTTGGGCAATAGGGCAGACCTGGGTTTAATCCTTTTGTGTCGCACCAACAAAGACCCACAGTGTTGGCCCTTTCGGCAACAACCTGCGCGCAGGTTGCAGTCTCACCCGAAACAGCTATGGGGTGCCTCAGAATCAGGTTTCTGCAAGCAGAGAGGGATATTACTATACCTTAGCCTTTAATAAACTTATTAATCAACAATTACATAGCTTTTTCATTAACTCATATACAACTTCGCAGATAGATAAACAACCGTGACTTGCTTAACCCACTACAGGGAATTCACAGCGAAGCTTGTTATTAGCAGTGATCTAAGTTATCAATTGTATATAGTTATTAATGCATAAAAGAAAACAGAAAGAGAAACAACACAAGAAACCACAACACCAGATATAACGTGGTTCACCCCTAGTGTAGGGGTTATGTCCACAACCTGTGTTTTATTCAACTTGCTACAAAACCACAGTTTGATCTGCGCACTCAGCTGTAGATCCCTTTAGTCCTTAAAAGCCATGCACACAGCAGCAGGCCTCTATGCACACAGCTGCAGATCTTTCCTTAATCTTCTTACAAACAAAACCCTCTGCACACACAGCTGCAGAGGTCATCCACGCACACAGCTGGGACTTAACCTTTCCTTACATAATCAGCCTTAGCTTCGCCTTTCTTTCCTTACATCAAAAAGCCTAACCTCTCTTATTTACCCAAGTGCCTATTTATATCGCACTATTTACAAAAACATGGATTCAAACCATGGGCACCCAAAACCCTAAACCCTGTCCTTAAGCTGCGGGTTTATTACAACAGCAGACTTTGAATCAACCCCCCGACACCCCTAAGACTATTTTGAGTCAAACTCGCAGAGTTACCCATCTTAAGGATCGTTGAGGTGCGTGCCCCAACAGCCCCCTAAGAATCACCAGTGTCCCGTCCCGGGGCACTTATCTGCTCGGCTGGTGGTAAAACTTTCTTGGCGAAGACACTATGCGCTAGTTCCTGGAGTCCTTCCTACTAGTTGTCGGCTGCCTGCGTCTTTCCTTTTTGACATTTATGCTGAGCAGGGTCCTGCGGATCCATCTACAACCCCATCCTTTGCTCAGGTTGGCGACACTTAACCATCCACAGCTTGGGGTCCCCTGGAATTGCGTGTCACACTGCATAAGACACACAGCTGCCACAGTTCTGCTATGCCAGAAGATTTCAGGGCGGGGCTCCCCAGAGTCAGTTGGCGAGGTCTTATGGCCTTCGTTGCTCCATGTTAGAGCAGATTTGTGCCTTCCTTCACCTGATTTAGAGTGAACTTCTACCTTCCTGTGTACCCAAGTCGAATACGACTGTACTGGCGGATTACTCAAAAGGTTATGTAGACCTCTCTCTCTGAACTCTCATACTAGCTCCTAGACGTCACAATTGTTTGACATAGCTCTAGTCGAGCAAACTCCAAGAAGTGCTTCCAGGAAAATTTCACAAGCCAATGTAGCTTACTTATGGAATTCCATTACAAAATCTGTCATCATAATGTATTAATGACACCAAATCTGCTTGAATGCCAAGAATATCATCACACCCGGCCTCATATTTTCCCAAAATCTCATAATTACAGGTATTGAGAGTAGCTCACGTGCCGCTGCCACCAATTTCATTTTGTCCCATCCATCACATTCTACGCTGTGACACAGTTGGAACCTACGACACAACGACCACCTTCCACTTCGACACAGTATGACCCTGCGACCCCTGACCAACCTTCGACTTTCCATACTTTATCCTTCAGACTGTAACATTCCCTAATGTTATGAGCAGCGTTTCTTATGGTCCAGTACCCAATTTCAGTTGTTCTGGGTACGTAGACTTTTCTTTCTTGGTTCTACCTCCGATTCTGAGTACCCGGCCTGTCCCTGTACTTTTTTAGATGACTCCCATTTATCATAGAAGGGAGAAGTTATCCATTTAACTTAGCTAGCTGTATTGCGCCCCCATCAATAAATTTTTGTACTATATATGGTCCCTTCCAATGTGTCTTGAACTTTCCTGGGAACTTCATGAATTTGCTGTCATAAAGGAGCACAAGATCACCCTGCTAGAATTGTTTCTTCTTGATGTGTCTGTCATGCCATGCTTTTTCTCAAGCTTTCTGCACCTGTTGCTGGAAACCTGCAATAAATCTATCTTCTTCGAGTTCTAATATATGTTTCAGTCTCTCTGTCATTATGGCTGGGTCATCCATCTCGGTGAAAGCAGATATTCTGAGGCTGGGAACAATGTATTCCATGGGCATGACGGCTTCTTGCCCATAAACCAGTCGAAAAGGTGTATGGCCTGTCAACTTTTTGCAAATAGTTCTGTAAGCCCATAGAACTGCTGGGATTCGAAGGTCCTAATCATTTTTGTTAGCATTACAAATCTTTGTCAAAGCATGCTCAAGGATCTTATTAAAAGCTTCGATTGTCCCATTTGCTTGTGGATGATAGGCTGTACTTTTTTGATGGTATACTTGAAATTCTTCAATCAGCACTACAATAGTTTTATTTAAGAAGTGTGATCCTTGATCACTCATAAGGACGTGAGGACACCCAAACTTGGATAAGATGTGATTGAAGATGAATTATGCAGCTGTAGCAGTGCTACAGTTCTTAACTGGTTGGGCTTCATCCCAACGGGTAAGGTAGTCGGTAGCTGTAATAATATATCGTGCTCCGAACTTCTTTGCGGGGGGGTTGATAGGGCCGACAAATTCAATAGCCCATTTGTCAAAATCTTGTAAGGTTACCTGTGAAACTAGGGGCATTTCATCTCGCCTGGATGGTTTTCCTGTCCTCTGACAGACGTCGCAGCTGTGGCAATATTCTCTTGCATCCTTATGAACTGTGGGCCACCATAGGACGGCTGTAAAAATCTTCTGTGCAGTGGCTTTCCCTGCATAATGACCTCCTACTGTGCCAGAGTGTGCTTCAGCCAAAATTAGTGGCTGTTCATGCTCCAAGATGCATCTGCACAGTATTTCATCTGGTCCCATTTTATATAGTTGTCCCGCTATTAAGGTGAAGTCCGCTGCTCGAACCACCAACTGCTTCTTCTGTTGTGTGGTCATCTCAGGGGGTGGAAAACATGTATACAAGTATTGAACAATATCCTGAAAATAGTCATCAACCATTTGGATAGCAAATAGCTGGGCATCAGGAAGACCTTCATCCAAATTGGTAGGTTCTTCGCCTGAGTCGAGCCTCGACAAGTGGTCAGGTCCTAGGTTAAGTCTTCCAGGCTTAACGATGATCTCAAAATCATATTCTTGGAATAGGATCAACCATCGACATATTATTCCACCTAGCACAGGCTTGTTAACCAAATACTTCAAAGCAGAATGGTCAGTAAACATCTTAAAATGAGATCCTAGCAGATAATGTCGAAACTTCTGTAGTGCATATACCATAGCGAGACCTTCGCATTCTATCGTAGTATAATTTTTCTCTACTGTGGAAAAATTTTTGCTTGCAAAAGAGATGGGGTGATCAATATTACCTGCTCCTGACTGAGCTAGCACAGTACCCAGAGCAATGGAGGATGCATCGACATGCACATGGAATTCTTTGTCCCAGTTAGGAAATACTAGAATAGGGGCGGTAACCATTTTTTCCTTTAAAATATCTAAGCTTGCTTGACACTCCGGTGTCCACTCGAACTTGATATCTTTCTTCAGCTGCCTCTCCAATGGAGCGGTAATCTGAGCATAGCCTTGGATGAATTTCCTGTAGTAACCGGTGTGACCCAACGTCGTGCGAAGTTGTTTGACGGACTTTCGGGGTGGCAGGTTCACAATGATAGTGATCTTCGCAGGATCCATCATTAATCCCTGCTTACATACAACATGACCAAGTAGAATTCCAAAAGGTGCACAAAAGATACACTTTTTTAGATTCAGGGAAATCTGGTGTTGTCTACACTTGTTCAACATAAGCCTCGAACTGGTTATATGGTCTTTTACTAGCCCAAAAATGGTCCAATCATCAAAGTAAACTTCTAGGAATTTATGTATGTATTACTTGAACGCGGAGATGACGACTCTAGAAAATATAGCAGGTGCATTCTTTAACCTAAAGGGCATGACAGTATACTGGAAGGATCCCATTTCGGTAGCAAATGTTGTCTTATGTCGGTCCTCTGGAGCAATTCATATCTGATGGTAGCAAGAAAAACCATCTGTAAAGGAGTACACTTCTTGACACCCGACATTGTCGAGCACTTCGTCTGTAAAGGGGGTGGGAAAAGGATCATGCAGGCAGGCATCATTGAGTTTTCGTAGGTCTACACATATTTGGATTTCACCCTTAGTCTTTTTCTCCTGGACTACCATAGGACTGACCCACTTAGATTCCTCAACAGGTTCAATTATTCCTGCGGCGATCATCTTATCCAGCTCCACTTTAACCTTGTCTTTATACTTCGGATTCAATCTATAAGGACGTTGTTTCATAGGTTTTGCATCGGGTTTCAAAGGGATCTTCATTACGCCAATATCACCCAGTATACCCTTCATTTCGGAAAACTTTGTTGGAAAGAGGTCTTGGTACTCATGGAGAAGTTGGGTTACCTTGCTGACCATTTCATCATCCCAATAGTCACCGATTGTAACAAGCTTAGGCTGTTCTTCAGATCCAATGTTAACTGTGCGTGTCTTTAGAGGCTGAGTTACTTCCGGGGCTTCAACTGCTGGTCCATGCGGGTCGTCACCTTTGTCAGCTGCGAAGTTATAACATTCGATTGCATGGGCTTCTTGTGTGGGCCAATCAGGTCGATGTTCTAGTACTTTTTGGTCATCAAATACCTTAGTATGAATTATCCTGATAGCTGCATCTAGTGCTAGACAGACATCATTAGTAGAGAAAGTATGCATAAAACTATGAACAAGACAGTCCCAACTTACAGTGTCTTGGCGGAGCTCAGCCTCCACATACCAATTTTTTTCTATTGGTTCTAGCATGTGCACAAATCTATGTACCCATTCATTTCAAGGGACATACTTCCATGCCTCGTAGCACTTTGCGAAATGTTCCTGGGGACTAGAATTTCCATCAAACTTGCTTTACAGCTCCTCCGTCGGGCCCTTAAATCGCAAGTACAGGAGCTTCTGACAAACTTCCTAGCTAAGGATCTGTTTCTTATGGGCCTTCCACCACGTGGCTTCCATGGCTCAAAATGTGGAGTCCAGAGCCGCTAGTTTCTGTGACTCATGTATCAAGCTAGAGACCTGTGCGAGGAACGGGTCAGGATCGGTCAAGCCATCAAAACTAGGGAAAGGGTTGGGTTGTGAATTGAGCTATCTGAGGGATTTGGTAGTCCGGGCATGGCTGCACCCATGGGGCTCATGTAAGTGGTTCTGCCAGCTCTCTAAGTCATCTTCAGAGTCCGTCATACAGGAGCTACCAGACTCCCAACCTACGGTAGGAGGATCCTCATAACCTTCTTCCTGTGCGATGATAGTGTAGATGGGCGCCACATCATTCTGATCCTCTGGTCAGAGTGGTTCCGTGTACCATTCCCCTTGTGAGGGATCCAGGGGTAGGATGACTCTCAAGTCTTTCCCTTCAAAGATCATCTGTCGCTTCTTTAGGTTAATAACTGCAGCATTTTCCATTGCCCATTCAAGTCCTAACAAGGCAGGGTAGGGATTGCTGTCATCAATGATCTCAATTACTTCAAAGTCGACGATACTGCTGACCCCGGCAAGATCTATTTGGACACTTAGGAATATTCCTAGAGGAACAATCCTTTGCTGGTTGGCTAGCCTCAGCTGGATAGGGGACCAGGCGAGGGTGGGTTTTCCCATTTGTTCCCAGGTTTGTTTAGTTAACACATTTACATTGGACCCTAAGTCCAAGACAACATCAGTCATATCATATGCTCCTATCTGAGCATTCAATCTCATTTCCCTGCCGGTTCTGCTGACTCTATGAACAGTTTTGTCCGGACCAGAATTTTGCTGAGGTCCGCAGGAAGCAATGACTTTCTGTAACTCAGTCAGAGAATCCTGATTTCTTAAAAGCTTGAGGAAACTCTGTAAAAAGGAGGATAGGGTACTTACGTTATCCAGCGGGGCTTCCTGGGGCCATGAAGACAGTTGCTGTGGTTGCGCAGGTGCAACGGGTGTGCTAGGGCCAGCAAAATCTTTCTTGACTTCCATAAATGTCTCTCTTTCTCGTGTGATATCAAATGCTGGGATTTTCACCGAAGCCTTATGAACCCAAGCGTCGGTCGACTATTTTTCTATATTCTGTGGGTGTGTCGTAGCTCCACTCCGTGTGACAACATTGATGGTTGCAGCAGGTCTGGGTTCAATTGAAATCATCTGGATGTTCTGCGTAGGGGTACTCTGTCGTGCCTGAATCTTAGCTATGAGCTGCGGGCACTGCTCAATCACATGATCTACCGCGCGGTAGTACCGACATGTCATACTGGGGTTCCGACAGTTGCGATCCAAATGCCCAACTTGGTTACAATTGTAACACACCAACTGGCCTCGGCCTCTTTCGACCATGCCACCACGGCCTCCAGAAGAACCTCTACCAGAGGCACCCCCCTGGTAACCGTAGCTATCATTACTTGGGCCATCATTGTGCACCCGGTAGGCGTCATAGGTGTGGCATTCATCCTCATTATGACCTATAGACTTGTAGAAATTACAGTAGGGGTTCTTAGGTCCTTGTCCATACCTTTGCAGTAGGTAATAGTTCTCGAGGCGGTGTTGAGCTGTCGTTCGGCAGAGCTCACAATATAGTACTTGTGGTGGAAATGGGTTCAGCACACCTGTATGCAAGTACTTGCTTACCAGAGGGCACCGTTCCTTGTCGTGACCCTCGGTCCGACATTGCGTACACCAAACCGCTTCACGGTCGAGTGTTCCCTTCTTCATCTCGTGAAGTTCCAGGGCCATCGCTGCTAGCTGCGCTTGGATTTGAGAAATACCAGAATCATTTCCGACGAGGGCAGTCTCTAGATTCATTGCAATTTCCAGAGCCTCTTGCTGGTCAGCAACCTTCTGTTGCATGAGGGGAGTTCTGATATGTGGTAATAAGGCTGCAATAAACCATTCCTTGTGCTGCGCAGGACTAATGGTAAAGCTGACTTGGTCTAGTAGAACTTTGAATCTCTGGTTAAAGTCCCACACTGATTCGCCGCGCCGCTGTTGAATCTCTTTGAGTTCAGTGATGCTCTGCGATTCTGATTTAGGATTCTTAAATTCTTTGGTTATTGCTACCTTAATCTCATCTAACGTAGGGCTCTAAGTACTGGAGAATTTCATGAACCAGGTCAAAGCCCGGTCCCGGAAAGAAGTAATGAGCTGCGCAGCTCTCACATCCGGTTCTGTAATTTTCTTCGCATTCCATACTGCTTCACATAAAAACCAGAACTGTTCTGGGTCCTCTGATCCCGTGCCTTTGAAGATGGGGAGCTTAATATCATCAACTAGGTGGGCCATGGGGGTTCTAGGAGGGTTGGGAGGGTTGGGAGGGGGACCGGATGTCGATGGGGGGGGGTTTACGGGGGCAGATTGACCTGTGGCCGGAATATGCGAACTGGGTTGACTGTCAGACTGCGATGGAATTTCAGGGGTAACAGGGCTTCGCAGTGGGGTTACCGAAGGGTTTCCAACCGAAGGGTTTTCTTCAGAGTCTGACTCTTCAGGATTTATAGGGGAAGACGTGGTATCCTGACCTAAGGAATAGGAGTCAAAATATCTTTTGTACCTTTTCCCACTTCGTAGCAAACCACTTTGCTCGTCGAAGGTATTATCACTTGCAAACATATGTTAGTACTACTAAGATAGCAGTCTAATTCAAACAACAATATACCCTTTTTAGCCAATAGTATTTTAATCCTCAAGCTTAATGAATTCAAAAACTTACCACGGGGGCCTTTGAATAACTGTTGTTCAGCTTTGCTGAAGGAGGTACTTGTGTCAATGGAAAACTCTGTCACGAAGGCTTCCAATGTTCGCGTCGTCCAGAAATCAACAACGCAGGATACCTCGTTGTTCACGTGTTGCACAAGATTGACCCTTGTGGGGGTCCACGTGGGAACTTGGTGAGCTTGGAAGTTCGTCCTTCTCTCTGTTAACCTAGACAACCACTGGTGCAACTCTATGTGGAAGCTACCAAAGAAAATTTCATAAAAATCACAAAAAACATACCTTTGTAAAAAGTCACGTGCGCTACAACGCGAATTTGTATTCTCTTTCTCAACAAATTTCAGATAAGTCTCAGCAAGCCAATCCCCTATTTCCTTTGCAGAGGGCCTCTAGAACATAGCCCTCGAGGTACGATGTAAACCCCTCTTGAGAAGATACTGAGTTCAACAGGCAACGGAACCAATTTGTTGGGCAATAGGGCAGACCCGGGTTTAATCCTTTTGTGTCGCACCAACAAAGACCCACAGTGTTGGCCCTTTCGGCAACAACCTGCGCGCAAGTTGCAGTCTCACCCGAAATAGCTATGGGGTGCCGCAGAATCAGGTTTCTGCAAGCAGAGAGGGATATTACTGTACCTTAGCCTTTAATAAACTTATTAATCAACAATTACACAGCTTTGTCATTAACTCATATACAACTTCATAGATAGATAAACAACCGTGACCTGCTTAACCCACTACAGGGAATTCACAGCGAAGCTTGTTATTAGCAGTGATCTAAGTTATCAATTGTATACAGTTATTAATGCATAAAAGACAACAGAAAGAGAAACAACACAAGAAACCACGACACCGGATATAACGTGGTTCACCCCCAGTGTAGGGGTTACGTCCACAAATTGTGTTTTATTCAACTTGCTACAAAACCACAGTTTGATCTGCACACTCAGCTGCAAAACCCTTTAGTCCTTAAAAGCCGCGCACACAGTAGCAGGCCTCTGCGCACATAGCTGCAGATCTTTCCTTACTCTTCTTACAAACAAAACCCCCTGCGCACATAGCTGCAGAGGTCGTCCACACACACAGCTGGGACTTAACCTTTCCTTACATAATCAGCCTTAGCTTCACCTTTCTTTCCTTACATCAAAAATCCTAACCTCTCTTATTTACCCAAGTGCCTATTTATATCACACTATTTACAAAAACATGGATTCAAACCATGGGCACCCAAAACCCTAAACCCTGGCCTTAAGCTATGGGTTTATTACAATAGTGGACTTTGACTCAACCCCCCGACACCCCTAAGACTATTTTGAGTCAAACTCGCGGAGTTACCCATCTTAAGGACCGTTGAGGTGCGCTCCCCAACAGTCCAACGCGTCAATCCCTATATGGGTTGTTTTGACATTTACTCAGGCTAGTTTGCATAGGTGGGTTGATTCCTTTGGTGGATATTCTTTTGCTTGGCTTTTGCTGCTTGCAGAAGGTACCAGGTCAAAAAGTACCTTGGATGTTGGCTCCTAGCTGCAATAACTCTAGGAGAATTTCCTGTTTGATAGAGGTAGGAATTATTGTGTTGAGTGGTTTGCTTCTTTGGAATACAGTCAATTCTGTCATGTGTTCTCGTTATTTATTTGGACTATGGGCAGTCTCTTCAGTCGTTTAGTTTTCATCCCTCTTAGTCTGCACAGTCCCTTCCTGGGGGTTAGTATTGGTGGGTTTGATTCTGTTCAAAGGGTTTCTTTGATCCTGAGAAGCATACAACACCGAGCCCTTCTGCTTTTTTCCTAAGTATGGCCAACTCTTATAATCCAAGAATGGCTGGAAATAAGAGCACCGCCAAAAATAAGAAAATATTGAGAAGAATGAATGCACCACTAGAAGGGATGAGGAAAGCCATTGAGTATTTAAGCCTTCATATGGAGAAACAAAAGTCTATACAAGAGGAAATGGAGCCTAAAATGAATGAACAACGGTAATAAATCTGATAAAATGGCCAGTGATATAGAAAATGAATTACACTATTATATTGGGATTCACTCAAGGCTCTCAATCTACTGCAGGTCACCTGATGGTATCAATTGGTTCAATCAAGGACAGAGCTGCAGAAGAAGAAACAGTGCAACAAACTACTATGGAAATGATAGAGCAACCGTGCTTAAAAGGAAATCATGGTATGGACCAAGATGATGTGCTCATGGAATAAACCCATAGCAGGCACAAATATGGTTAATGTTGGTTTACGTTTATGGTTTACACTTGTGTTTCAGATTTGATAGGAAGGCACTTTGTCATGTTTTGTTTAGAAACATTGTTGAAGCTCATTGTATGAGGGCTCTAATCATTAGGGAAATTTGTCTAAATTCTAGAACTCTATGTATATTTTGGCTGCTCTGTATATACTTGACAGATCAGCCAATATTTTGTCCACTATACAGAGCAGCCAATACTTTACAAAATATACATAGAGTTCTCTGTCTTCAATCTATTTGCAATTTTGCAGAATTCTTTTTGGAACTTGTTACAAATTACTATGCCTCCTCGCTTTCAGTGGACACCTCTTTGCCATATGCTAAATAGGCCCTCTCCTTCTCCCCCAAACAGTTTTTCATTAGGCTTCACAGTGGCTGGCCAAGGTTTTACAATTACATAATGTCGGTTTTATTAGACTTATTTGATTATCCTATTCAACTGACACACTATAATTGAAAAACACCTTATATTATATTTAGTCATTGTTTGCCTTCTCCTCTATCGCCCTTTGCCACATCTCCTTTTGGCAATTAGTGATCCCTAAAGATGGGCTTTTGCATGAAATACCTTCAACAATGCATATGAAAATTTAATCGTAGGTTCCAAAGCATTGAAACATTAATAAGGAAAAACGATAGATACGGATAAGGCATATGTAACACATATAACAAAATTAAGCCAGCTCAGTTAGATGGCGAACAGTTCAGGTATCTCCTCTTTCTCTCTTAATTCAGCTAAGTCAAATAGTATATTGCATAATGATTTTGTGAAAAGCATTAATAAATTCCATCAATAGAGCCTCTTAGAGAGAATGCAGATCATTTTAAGAATGCTTGTGCTTCACACACCTAAGTTTGTAATTCTAAACTTTTGAAGTGGCTTATATCAATATATGCAGGTTACTGTTGGTAGAAGACCTGTAATTGGGTTACGGTTGTATCTTGAGGGAAAAAAGTGTAACCGGTTGGCTATACATGTCCAACATCTCTCTAGTCTCCCACGGGTTCTTCAGCCATTCTAGGATGAAACTGTTTTTTTCTGAGCCATCAAGGTGGCAAGGGTCAGATGAAGGGGACAGCAAGTACTTTGAGCCTGTCCAATGGAAAAGCTACCCCCATGTATGCACAGTTGCTGTCAAATATGACCCTAGCTGGGATCAAGGAGAAGGTGGTGTCTTTCTTGTGACTGGTGCACAACTTCAAGTGAGAGTGGGCTGGACTAAAAGTGTTTTGCATCTGAGGTTGCTTTTCACTAGGCTACCAAACTGTAGCATTCAGAAGTCTGTTTGGGTCCATGGGCCTGCAGTTTCACAGAGATCAATATTCTTTTCAACACTCAGCTCCACTTTTTCTACATCAACACCCCACCAAAGCCAGTCCCAATTGTGCTGAATTCAGGTATTTATCCTGATGGTCCACCTATTCCTGTCTGATCTCATAAGCTTCTAAAGTTTGTAGACACTTCCGAAGTTAGCAAGGGACCTCAGGATATGCCTGGGCATTGGCTGGTGACTGCAGCCAAACTGGATATTGACAGAGGCAAAATATCTTTACAGGTCAAGTTTTCTCTTCTGAATTATTGTAATGAGAGATCACCTACTTCTTGGCGATGATTATAGGGGGATTTATTTTATTCCAAGTTCACCTCCTATCCTCATCCATAGAATAAATACAGGCAAATAGCTGTAATAGTTCCTAGTCTGCCCATCGCAGGTATAGCATCCTCGTCACTATTCCTGGGGTTTGCATTTTTTTTTTTTAAACTTATACAAAGCGTGGATACAGCGATGGCCAGGCATGGATACAGCGAAGGCCAGGCATGGCTATAGCGACGTCTTATTCCTGGGTTTGCATCTAAAAAAAAAAAACCTTATACAGAGCGGGGATACAGTGACGGCCAGGCGTGGATACAAAGATGACAAGGCATGGATATAGCGACGACAAGGCGTGGATATAGCGACGGCTTAGACATCTAACGAAATATAGAACATTGTCGCTCTTGCAACGCAAATTAGGGGTCGTCTCTATTGCGACGGAATTGTTTCCACGGAAAAAAAAACACTTAGACGTGGCAATATCCACGATTTTCCGTGGATATTGCCACGATTTGCTGTGGCAAAATTCATCACTTGTACTATTGTGTTAGTAATGTTAGGAAGTTTTGATAGGTGCAAATATATGAATGTTGAGAATTTTAGGAACGTTAGGAATGTTAGGAAGTTTTGATAGGTGCAATCTAATGTTAAGAATCAATGTGGGGAATGTTAGGAATCAATGTCCAGGAAATTTTAGAAATGAATGTTAGGAAAATGTTTGGAATGTTAGGAAGTTTTGATGAGTGCAAATATACATGAATGTTAGGAATGAATGTTTAGAAAGGAACCAGGAAGTTTTGATAGGTGCAAATATACATCAATGTTAGGAAAGGAACTAGGAAGTTTTGATAGGTGTAAATATATGAATGTTAGGAATGAATGTTAAGAAATGTTAGGAAGTTTAGATAGGTGCAATTATATGAATGTATATATTAGTAAATTTATGTATGTTTGTTTATGTAACATATTTTTAGTGTTGAAAAGCTGAAAATTTTAGGAATGTTAGGAAGTTTTGATAGATGCAATCTAATGTTAAGAATCAATGTGGGGAATGTTAGGAATCAATGTGGGGAATGTTAGAAATTAATGTTAGGAAATGTTAGTAATGTTAGGAAGTTTTGATAGGCGTAAATATATGAATGTATGAGTGAATGTTAGGAAAGATTACGAATGTTAGGAAGTTTTGATAGGAATATTTTGTATTACTAAAGTAAACTTAGCAACTTGATTCTGAATTCTAATAAATTATAGCTCAATCCATTAATTTTCTAAGGTAACATTAGCAACTTGATTTTGAATTCTAATATTTTTTTATTATTAAGGTAATATTAGCAACTTGATTCTTAATTTTAATAAATTAAATTTCAATGACTTCATGATAGCCAATCTTAACATAAAACAAGAAATGATATAGTTAAAAACATCTCAATGGAATGTTGTCCTCAATTATCCGTTCATGGTCATATTTGGACAGTTTCCATTTTTTTTTAAAGTTTTTTTTTTTATGCAACTTGTACCAATTTTATTCAAGATGCACATACTAAATGAATATACTAACAACATATAACATCAGGTTCATAATCCTGAAAGTAGACATAATTTTCAGTCATACAGATCTGTTGCAAAAAATAGCCTTTTAAAATGATGGATCCTCTCTCATATGTAAATATGTTGTCATTGTAGTCCTCCAATAACTTCATTTTTCCTTCAGTGCATCGCATCAAATAATATTTTACATTTTCGTTGTTGTCTAAAGGTGCAATCACAGCGAAAATATCTCATGTGCAAATTACAATTGGCATTGGAGTTAAGTGAATTAAATTGACTATATAAACATAAGGTGATGGAAAATATTGAACAATCAACAACATCATTACCTTCTCTAACAAGATCTAAAATTCTATCGTCATAAGATGATATTTTTATTTCTTCTGATTCTAATTCTTCTATGCTTGCTAGTGGCATTTTCCCTTTTGGATTAATCTCTATGTGTTTCCAATGTTTTACGTAGTTGTTCATTATGTTTTCACAAACTTCTGTAGATTCAATATTTTCAGTGCAAATATGATAAAAACATGTTTGCTTTCTACTGTCAAATGCAAACATGTTTTCGAAGGATTTTGTTTGAATAGAGTGAAGTTATCTAGTCCCATGTATGGTGCTATCCTTGTATGGTATTGATCTATCTATATCTTGGACCCCAACAAGCCAAAAAAACCTACACAATAAGTGATAAATCACAAATGACAACTTTTAATGTTAGTGTACAAATACTTCAATGTTAGTACATACATTTTTTAAAATTGACAATTAATAAAAATTTTAAAAATAATGTACATACCTGCGCACATATTTTGATTGTTGACTGCAATCATGGCTTAGATTTGATTTACACCATTGTAAAACCTCTATAGCTGAATGGAATCGTCTAGAAGAATGGTTCATTTTCCATCTTCAAAGTGCTCTTTTTACACATGCTCCTGCACCATCATGTTCACCTTTTCCACGTCCAGTTTCAAAGAAATTCCAGCGATGTTTAATGTTCATTGCTTTATGAAGTCGACATAACCAAATAACTGACTGTGAAGATTTAAATTGTCCTGCACATCCATCTGACCATATCCAATGTTCATTGAATTTAACTTTACAACTTTTTAGTGAACCATAGAAAAAAATTTCAATACAATGTTGAAAAGAATGAGTATCATGTGCACGATCATCGTTGATATAAAAGTGATATTCTTTAATCACATATCGATTGTCACACATGCTTTCAATTCCATATAAATATTGTTGAGAATGTCTATATAGAACATGGACAAATATTGAAACTTGGTCAGAATGATAGTATTCACTTTGAATCTCTTATTGTGCATCAAATCTGTAGTTTTCTGCAAAATCAACCACAGACAAAATTGTTTCAGTTGGAAAATTTTCATGGGATTGTTTGAATTGAAGATATTGCCATCATTTTCTATGTGAATGCTTGGTGTATTTATAAATTTAACTTTCAAATTTCTTGAGAAAAATTGTTACACATATTTTATCTTCTCGCAATTCAATTCTTTTGGAATGTGCATCACTAGAACTTGTAGAATAAATGTTGTATTCATATCTTCTCCAATCAACGGTTACATTTGAAAGCGACTGATCATTATCAATAGGGTATTTATTATGGAATAAAATAAGATTTCCACAACCATGACAATGTTTTCCAATGACACATTTATTATTATAAAATACTTCATCGTGATTTCTCTCACATAGGGTTTGAGATATGATTCACATACTATGGGAAAAGGTGGTGAATTTGTCCAAAACATTTTACCAAATTCAAGAAATTTGTGGTAATATAATTGAAATTTCACATGATAATGATAAAAGCATGTGTCACGTATAGTAATAGGTCTAACATACCATGGTTTTTGTTGCACAAATGTAGTGATCAACATATTAATTCCACAATGATCTTCCTTGAATTTATTGAACAATTGTACTTGTGTCATTTCCATTATATGTTTTGGAAAGATTTCATATACATTTCGTGATACTCTTTGTCGTATCACATCCCTTGAATTTGGTGAAACTCAAGCATGTTCCAACCAATATTTCTGTATAATATCTTTAACACCTTCTCCCATTCTATCTTTGTAAGGTTGTCTACAAATAATTGCCCAGCAAGCAAGTTCATCATTTTCATCTATTTGCATTCTGAATTTGCTATGTTTGTTTAATGTCTTTCTTGAGGTTCCAATTGCTTGTCCTAGTTGTGTTGTCAAATTTTTTTGTCTAGTACTAGTTGAAACAATTGTTGTTTGAATTGCTCTACATGCAGCACTGGTATCTTTCTTTGTGGATTTTCCAAAAAAAATTATCGCATCACCTATATTTTCTATCACATTATGTTTCAGTTTGGACTCTTTTGTTGCCTTGTGAATACCCAATAATGACGTAGCACCTTCTAACTTCTTGGACACCAATAAACATCTCAAAATTTGTGCTTGTCCTACTATTGAACAATCCTTGAGAATATCATCATAAATGTTTGTAGCACGATACTATGAAACATGTATGGGTAATTTTTCTCCATATTTGTCGCAATCAATGTCTTATAACATTTCATCATCAATGGTGAAAGTACCTATACATCAAGTTAAATTTAATTTAACATATGTCCAAAAACACAATTCATTATAAAAAATGAATTTCAAAAATATATGATATATACATACCAAGTCCAATTTCTAGATCTTGGTTTTGATCTTCAATATTGACTTCATCAACATTAACATGTAAATCTCTATTTATATATTCAACAATGGTCTCTTCAACTTCCATTTGTTCTTCTTGTACCCTATTTTCAATTTCCATTTCATCAATAGTGTCATGTAAATATGTTCTTATATCTTCAATTATTTCTTCCATTTCTGCAACCCTTACTCTTTTGGCTGTATTTCTAAGTTTTTGCTTTCCCCTATTAGCATCGTCATCATGTTTACGATCACTTTTTTTTATAGTTTCTTTTATTTCCCATGATTTCTTAATCTCCTTTTGAAAAACCCTTGGAAAAAAATAAGAACACCTTGTAAAGAAATCTTCTTTGTAAAACAATTGGAAAAAAAACTCTTTGAAAAAAAAACCTTATTTGAAAAAACAACTTATATAAATATTTTGGAAAAAAAAAACTCATTTGCAAAAATACTTTGCAAAAAAACTCTTTGGAAAAAACCCATTGCAAAGAACCTACTTTGCAAAAATACCTTGGAAAAAAAACGTTTTGAAAAAACCCCTTGCAAAGAAATAACTCATTTGCAAAAATACCTTGAAAAAAAAACTCTGTGGAAAAAAACCCATTGCAAAGAAATAACCTATTTTGGAAAAATATCTTGGAAAAAAACTCTATGAAAAAACTTCTTGCAAAGAAATAACTTCTTTTCAAAACTACTTTAGAACACAAAATATTTGGCAAAAGTTCCTTGGAAAAAAAAGTCTTTGAATGTACCCCTTGAAAATAAATAAGAGGAAAAATACCTTCTAAAAAAAACCCTTTGGCAAAAGAAATCTCCTCTGAAAACCCCTCCAAAAATATTTTTACTTATACGAAATGAAGAGGTGAGAAAATAATGAGACTCTTTCGTTTTACATGTATGAAATGAAGAGGTGCGAAAATAATGAGGCTCTTTTGTTTTACTTATACAAAATGAAGAGGTGCAAAAATAATGAGTCTCTTTCGTTTTAGTTATACGATTTTTTTTCGGCCAACGAATTTTTTTTTGCGCTTTGTTTTTCGGCCGAACAACCTTGCTTGTAACGTCTCCATTACGGAAAAACATTGTTCGGCCGAATAACCTCTAAAACTTGTAACTTGCACAGTTTTTAGGTTTCTCAATTTTTGGAAGGTAAAATGGATGCCTTACACTACAAATCGACTGTCGGACTTGATACCTTTAGTTTCGTCATTAAATCTACTTTCCGTAGGTATAGATTTTGTTGTGTATAGGTGAGATCGGATATTTTTATTTATTTTGTTTCTTAACATGTGTCGAGTTTAGTTTCATCTCTTTCAAAATGAGGTGAAATGAAAAATATTTAACTTTAAAAATACACCACCAAAAAATTTGAAACAAATATGGTGTGCTTAATTGTAGTGTCTACTTCAAAAGGGTATTGATATATTTTTATGTTTTTGATAGGTATAACTCCCGATTCTTTATTATTCATGGCCAATGCATACATTTATATATTACATGTGACGGTTGTGTTTCACCTTCCACCCATCCTTTTTCGCTTCCTATGTAACTGTTCAGCTAACTATTTATTTATTTATTTACAATATATAATCCCGATGGATTATATTCTAACAATCCCCCTCTTAATCCGAAGGGTTGTTCATAAGTCCGAGCATGTTTCCGAATCCTTCAAACTTTTCTCGTCCAAGCGCCTTGGTGAAGATGTCTGCAACTTGATCATTTGTGGAACAATATCGAAGATGGACTGTCTTGGCCTCTACATGATGTTGAATCGAATTATACTTTGTGTTGATGTGTTTGGTTCGATCATGGAATCTAGGATTCTTAGCCAGCTTGATTGCAGAAGTATTGTCAACCAATAATGGAGTGGAATTTTCTTGTTTTTCTTGCAAATCTTCAAGTATCTTCCTGAGCCATACTATTTCTTTCGTTGCTTCAGCTACAGCCACATATTCTGCTTCTATTGTTGAATCTACTAGAACTGACTATTTGCGTGATCTCCATGAGATAGCTGTTGATCCAAGACTCATAGTTTATCCAGAAGTTGATACTCCTGTCTCCTTATCGCCATCAAAATCTGAGTCTGAGTACCCAATAAGTTTGAAGTCATCCACTTTAGAGTACTTGAGTCCAATGTCTTGAGACCCCTTCAAGTATCTTAGAACTCTTTTTGCAGCTGACCAGTGTCCTTCACAAGGTTTATGCATGAACCTTGAAAGTATGCCAACAACATAAGAAATATCTGGTCTAGTTGTTGTACGGTAGATAAGACTTCCTACAAGTTGTCAATACTTGGTCGCATCCTCAAATTATTTTCCTTTGCTTGATGTGAGCTTCATTTTTTGTTCCATTGGAGTAGATATAGGGTTGGATTCTGTCATGCAAAATTTGTTTAGTAGTTCTCCAACATATTTTTTCTGAGATAGGAATATGTACTTAGGATGT
>LPNX010252763.1:223412-315744 GCA_001517045.1 Pseudotsuga menziesii
ACTTCTCTGCAACTCTGGAAGATAAAGAACATTCTTCAACAAGAAATCAGGGAATCCAGGCATCTTCAGTTGAATGGTGCCCATTCCCTTTGGTTTAATACTTGACTTATCTGCAAAGTAAACTATTCCATCTATGTTTTCATTAAGTTCTTCAAAACAGTCTTTTCTAAATGTCATGTGTGATGTTGCACCAGTATCAAGCAGCCAACAATATTTGTAAGATGAAAGTGAAGTCATTTCATTAATTCCAAGATTACAATGTGCAACAATAGAATGAGCAGAATCAGAAGATTTACTAGCATCTTGATTTTTACTGTCATATTTCTTCTGGTTATGATTGTCTTTGATGGAGTCCCATGAATCCCAACACTGATCTGATGTGTGTCCAGTCTTTCCACAATGCTTGCACTGCAAATCTGATCTTTTGCTTCTGCCCCCTCTGCCTCTAAAGTTTCTTCTTCCTCTGCCTCTCTCTTTGCCAGAGAGAGTGACACCAACTACAGATTCTATAGATTGCATATTTTACAACTGTTAGTGTAATTTACAATAATGAACTTGATATGACAAAGAGAAATAGAAAAACAATAACCTTGCAGGTCTACAGTCTCTGCCAAGGTGAAAACAATGCAAGCTTCAGGTGAGCATACACAAGCTTCTTCAATATACAAAATATACGAGCTTCAAATACATAGCAGCATTCCTTTTTATACAATATATACTCTACAGAATATGTTATGCGTGGAGGCACCAGAAGCTAATACATTAGCGTGCAAAGGATATAAGTGCACAAAAAATCAAGCACCAAACTATATACTCCTGCAAAATCAAGTGATTAGCAGCAGCAATTGTCTGGAACTCTTGAGATCGCAGCAACAATATTCACATGGAAATTGCAGCTCATACAGCAAGCTCAGGCTCATACAACAGACTCACTCTATTCAGGCTCATACATCATCCGTATCACCTCGTTTACTGCATATGAAAAACATTCACAAACTTTCCAGTTAAACTTCCATGCAAATAGCTAGGGTAGAGATTTAGGGTTTGTGTATTCCAAAACACATTATCTTCATGTGATTGAGAAACCTCTAATCTCACTCCATGTGGCTTCAATCAACACATTCAGCTCCACGTAGCTCCACTCAGGCAGGACTTTCCACCAACGCATGCAGCTCTTCAACTTCACTCACAGCAATGGTCCAAATAGCTCAAAATGCATATCAGTCTCCACATGAATGTATGAGAGCATAAACAGATAATTTTCATGCTATTTAATCAGCAAATACATTAAGTGCAGATGCTCATACTATTTCTTCCTTATTTTACTAACTCTATTGCCTGCAATTAGCTTCCTATCTGCACACAAACAATAGCGATGACTCACAGTATGGGAATTCTCAGATTATAAATGGAAACTGGCATGTTGATATTACTGCATTTTTAAACTGCCCAAACCGTCTTGGGGAAAGACCTATTATTTACAAATCCTTCATTGTCTCCTTCCGAAGCTTGCTGGGAACAATTGAAACAACGTCTAAGCAAAGACCACCTTTGGAATGTGTGCAATCAATTTGTGTCATGGAGAACTTAACTTCTATCACTTTGTTCTCATTCTTAACCTCAAACTCGCCAACATAATAGTCAGTCTAGTTTTCTCGAGTGTAACTCACAATTCCATTACCCTCAACATCAACAGGCTCTTCCAAATAGCATTCTCGTATAGCATGCTGACCATCAGATGTAGAAAGAGAGAACCGAATAGGTTTCAAGTCCCATCCATGAGTTTGATCAAAAACATAAATTCGACGACCCAATATTCTAGAAGGCCTTCCAAGTCGTAGCCTAAAAGAAAGAGTGTATTCTCTCGCAGGAAGGGGCCAACGATCAGCTTCAGTTCAAGGGAGGAAATCGCAGTCACTCCATGCACATGAATTAGGTCAAAAAAAAATTAGGGTTTATGCCATCTCCAAAGGTGCGTGACTCTTCACGCAGCTGACCGAGGGCATGAAATAATACTTCAATCTCTTCACAACGTAGTCTTCAGCGCAGTCTTCAATACATTCCTCTTCAATACACAGGCCTCGCATAACAAGCAGCACACTCCAGCTTCATGATACTCCACAGGAGCAGGTTGAGTTACTCATGTGAATAACGCATATGGCAGGAGAGAAGAGCAGAGGGTAGACTGGTGATGGGAAGGCAGCTCTGAAACAAATGGACAAAGGGTAGAATGTAGGTCTAGAAATGCACTGGCAAGCATATAGGCTGCCAGGACTGAAATTTAACAGTAGGAGTTATGGCATATAGCCAAGCTCTGATACCACTGATAGATATAACTCCCGATTCTTTATTATTCATGGCTAATGCATACATTTATATATTACATGTGACGGTTGTGTTTCACCTTCCACCCAGCCTTTTCGGCTTCATATGTAATTGTTCAGCTAACTATTTATTTATTTATTTACAATATATAATCCCAACGGATTATATTATAACAGTTTTAAAAAGTCAATTGAGAGAAAAGTGGCGCAACCAAAAACATGATTAAAACCGACAAGGTTTTCCCATTGATCGAATTCAAAAAAATATTATAATTAATATATAGATCCATTGGTTACAAAGTTATAGTCATCGCAATAGTATATTGTGTGTATATTGCCATAGCATATTTGTTTTTTGCAAAACACAACTTTAACAATGATTTTACGGGCGCAACCAAACATGACTATTTTTAAGTCCTTTCATTTCATAAGGACACACTGTCAAACATTTTCCAAAACGACATATCAAATCTCAATAAATAAAATACAAAAAATTATGAATAGAAATCTAACATAATTCTCTAAAAGTTTTGTTTTTACTTGAAAGTGAAATTCTAAATGAAAATATCACTTTCATTTGCCCAAAGTTGAAAAACATGAAAAAATCAAATTTATTTTCTCATAAGACCCCCCAAAATAGACACCCATCTTCATGGATTCAGGCTTTGATACCACTTGTAATGTCACCAAAATTTGAAAAAACAAATATTATGCTACTCAAATACTACCTGAACTGGACATTATCTTAACTTATACAGAATGTGTCATACCTTGTTTCATTGTATTGTATTGCCGTAAGATGTTCTTACTTCCTTCTCTATGCTATCCCGATGTGGTTATTAGTGTAATTCTATGTTGTCGTTATGTTGCTTAATTTCTGAGTCCGATGGTTATGTATTTATATGTATGTATGTACAATCAGTTTCTTACTCATTGGTTATAAAGTTTGATTACTATTTTATGAATAATTCTGAATTAACTTGTATTGTCAAGGGGTGGAGTGATAGGACTTGTTTCCCTTGTAAAAACGCTGAAAAGGTTTTTTTTTTTACTGGTCGCTGCAGGGCTTACTTAGTTCTTATGGAACTAATGAATTGCTTTCCTTGTCATGTGAAGGTGCACTTGACGGCAGAAAGCTGACTATAATGGTGACATAAAACCATATTGTATATGCTTCACTATCGCACAGCTTGGATGACGAACAGACTTACAGCCCTATCCTAGTGATTATTATTACAGTCATTAGTTGTTTTTTGTGCAATGCTAGGTGTTATTAAGCCTATGTTTCATTAGTTACCATTATTGTTTATTGTCTTATGACATTGATTTAATTATACCTGTACTTAACATTTACATGCTATATAATGTATAGGACTTAACATATTATAATATAGCCCTTTGTTTTATTAAGGCCTTTATGTATAAGGTTGAAGGCATAACATGAGCCATTCATGGCATATTACATATGCCATGAATTATGGCTATATCCTTAGTATACTATGCAAATGTTGGGGTTTATGGTTTGCATGCTTGTCAATTGTTGCAATGTGATTTGGGGTGGCATAAAGTATAGGCCTGGAGTTTTGATTTCATTTAATGGAGGCCAGGGTGGTGAAATTAATGTACCTTGAGAAGCGGGGGTCTCAATCCCTAAGATTAGACTAGCGTGAAGGTTTGGTTCATTTGTGAATTGGCTGTGTGAGCTTTGTTCGGCTCTCTGTCTGCACTATGGTATGAGGTTTGGGAAGTTGGTTTCACTTAGAGGTATGCCTCCTGGTCTAGGTTTACAATGCTTATTTAGTTGTTTCAGTTCAGATACTGGCATGCTCCTCATCTTCATTCTGGTTTGTTGTAGGTTGTTGGGTTCCTACGGTGTGGGTCGTGGATCTCCAGGGTGGCCAACGTGTTACCCTTTTCGGGTAATCCCTATTGTTAAACAGTTGAAACTTGGTCCTTCTTATGTGTGGGTGTTGTGACAAAGTGTGAAGCTCATCATTAGATGAATGCTTGGTTTGGGTTTTAATGGTTGCGATTCGAAAATGTACTATTTCTACTTTCTTGTAAGCATCCATAGATGTGTTTATCATTTTGGGGTTTTGGTTGGGTTGGTGCCTTTGGGCTGAGACTATTTGTATTTCAACACTGTAAGTAAATACTATGTTGATAATGTTATATGTGGTGAATATTATAGACTCTGTGTTTTTTGGTTAATGTGTTAGGTTTGATAGAAGGGTGATAGCACCATTGCTTGCAATGGTGCATGGCCTTGGATATATGACTGTGTAAATTCTTATTTTAATTTATGGTGGTGATTTTATACAGCATTAGCTTACTGTTTGTATATCATGGTTAATGCTTTTAATTGGCAATTCTGGTAAATTTGTTTTAATTCTTTAGTTGAATATTTTACAGCGTTGATTGGCTTTGAGAGCCATGCCATTACTTGGCAATGGAACTCTTGTCATTAACTCGGTGTCTATGTAAGAGATGAATGAAATGTTGATTTATGGTTTAAATCGTGGATTTTAATTCTTACCTGTGTATTTATTTTAAAGAGCTTGTGAATGTGGGTTTTACCCTACAAATGAATGTCGTTTCTATTGCTTAGCATTGACAGGGGATTTAAATTTAGGGTTAATTTATTTCGTTGAAGACTATATTATGATAAATGATTTGGATATATGTAATTTATGTTCTAAGTGTGTAGTTTGATTATTATGAATGTGGAAATGGTGCTCACAGACCTTATAGGTCTTCGCTAGCTTAACTTTATATTTGATTTATGGTTTACTTATAAGGATGAGAATGATTTGTTTATAATCTTGTTTAATTATAAAATGCCTACAGACCATTAGAGATATCGGTGGTTTTAGCTTGGCATTCGTAGCTTGTTATTTTGGTTATGGTTCTGTTTAGGGTTCATACTACTACTATAGATACTAGTTGGTTTTATTTATATTAAGTATAGATCTGCCGGCAATATGAAATTGTTAGTTTTTCAACATTTAGCTAGCATTATTAGGATATTTAACTGAGAGAATAACAAGTACAACAATCAAACACAAGAGACAATGAACACAGTGTTTTTCCTCGGGGAAACCATAAAGGAGAAAACCCCACAAATTCCTCAAAAATAGAATCAAGACCAAAACAGTAAAATCCCAAAACAGTAAGTGATCTCCCGACAACAGTAATCTTCTTCTTGTCTAGTCCTAGTGTCTTCTCCTTCCTCAACTATGCACTACACTTGAGTGTGGATGAGTTGTGTGATAAACAGAGACTCCAGTTCTCTATTTATACTAATCCTGACATGACTAAAAACCTACCAAGGCCGACCTCTACTAGGAGAGTCTAATAACCCTAGTGCCCCAGAACTGCGGGGATTTTAACCCTTAGACAATCGGAGGGTTACCCACTATGACTTGACATGACTTGTTTACATTATTGATTCTCCTGATCAGAACATTGGGGCATGACAACATGACTCAATTACATTATAGATACATCCTAGAATAAACATCGGGTTACAATACATAAGATACATATATGAATACATTCTGAAGTTACAAATACATCAACACTCCCTCTTAACTAGGAAGGTATTCTTTCGACACAATTTTCAGCATTGGTCTTCTTCTTTGTATCAACTAGATCATCTCGTCATCTGCATATCAAGTCATCTAAGTGTTCAAGTCATCTTTGTCTTCAAGTCATCTTCATCTTCAAGTCGTCTTCATTCTTTGAATCTGGATCATCATGGGACATCATCACTGGATCTGGATCATCTCTCGATCTAGATAATCACTGGGCATCATCACTTGATCTAGATTGCCTCTGCTGGATCATCATCACTGGATCTCGATCATCACTTGATCTAGATCATCACTGGCTATCATTTCTGGATCTCTATCATCACTTGATCTAGATCATCACTGGTGCTATCTCATGATTCTTCTCATCACTGGAAGTTCTACAAATCTAGCCCTTTTTCATGCTGGTTGTAGGCCTAGCCTCCATGTAGGTCTTCTTCAACACTTATATCTGACCTACTCGTCAGAAAGGCACAATACTCACATCCATCCAGGTTGGAACACATCCTACTCACAATGATGGAAGAGTTATGTACTTCCATCTAGGATGGAACACATCCTACTCAAAATGATGGAATATTTTCTCACTTTCATCCAGGCTAGAACACATCCTACTCACAATGATGAAAGATTTCTGCACTTTGATCCAGGTCGGAACACATCCTACTCACAATGATGGAAGACTCTCATCCAGGCTAGAACACATCCTGCTCACAATGATGAAAGATTTCTACACTTACATTCATCCAGGTGGGAACACATCCTACTCATAGTGATGAAAAGGCTCTGCACTTACATTCATCTAGGAGGGAACACATCCTGCTCACAGTGATGAAAAGGCTCTCACTTACATTCATCCAGGAGGGAACACATCCTACTCACAGTGATGAAAAGGCTCTGCACTTACATCCATCCATGCGGGAACACATCTTGCTCATAGTGATGGAAGAGCTTGCACTCACATCTGATCTTGTAGGAACTAATCCTATAGTCATATCAGAATGGCCCTGAGTCCTCCTCAACTGAGCTATCTGGTAACTCACCAGGTGCCTCCATTCTCCTAGAGAATGGCAGTTTCCCTTACATCCGATTTGCTCATCGAAATGGCCAACACTCACATCTGACATGGAAGGAACTTAATCCTTTAGCCATGATAGAATGCTTCAGCCCTTACATATAATCAAGTGGGTACACATCCCTCTATCACATCAGAATGGCTACTCAATCCTAGACTGAGTGTTCCTAGTACCTCGCCAGGAAGCTCCATTCAAAGAATGGAAATTGCCCTTACATCTATCCTACTTGATAGAATGGCCAGCACTCATATCTGACATGGAAGGAAGTAATCCTCTCACCATGACAAAATGGCTCAGCCCTTACATCTGACCTACTCTTTAGAATGGCTACTGATCTCAGCACTCATATCTGACATGGAAGGAACTAATCCTCTCACCATGACAGAATGGCTCAGCCCTTACATTTGACCATGGAAGAAACCAATCCTCTCACCATGTCAGAATGGCTATGGGACTCATCACGTTCCCTTAGAGGAAACCTCGATCTGGAGAACACCAATATTCTCCCTGAAGTACTCGAACTTCACCCTAGCCAATGGTTTCATCAACACATCAGCCATCTGTTCCTCCATCACAACATACTGGAGCTTCACTGCTCCCTTCTGCACCATATCCCTGATATAGTGATACTTGATCTCGATATGCTTTGACTTGTCATGGAACACTGGATTCTTTGACAACTTCACGCAACTCTGGTTGTCACAATGTATACAAGTAGCATCCAGCTGGAGATCAAATAAATCAAACAGTAGTTTCTGTAGACATACTGCTTCACAACTAGCTGAACAAGCTGAGACATACTCTGCTTCAGCTATACTCAGTGCCACACATGATTGCTTCCTGCTAAACCATGAGATCATACCTAATCCCATACTGAAGCAACACCCTGAAGTGCTCTTCCTATCGATGGCACTGCTTGTGCAATCTAAATCAACATAACCCTCCATGTTAATCTTCTGATTCACATCGTACTTGAGCCCATAATCAATTGTACCCCTTAGGGACCTCAGAATATGCTTTGCAGCAATCAAGTGAAAATTTCTTGGATCTGTCAAGAACTGGCTCAAGGTGTTCACAGCAAAGCAAATGTCTGGTCTCATGTTCGTTAGGTACATCAATGACCCAATCATCTGATGATACATCATAGCATCAATCGAATTTGATGAAGCATCACTCAATAGATTCAGATTCGATTCCATAGGTGTGGCCATAGCCTTGTAGTCCATCATCCCAAACCTCTTCAAGATATCTACTGCATACTTCCCTTGTCCAAGGAAGATTCCATCTGTACTCTGCCACACCTCCATACCTGGAAAGTAATGCATCATCCCCAAGTCCTTCATTTTGAACTCAGCAGCAATATTTCTCTTCATATCAACAATCAAACCATCTGTACCTATCACAAATAGATCATCTACATATAGTAGAATAATCACTGGGTCGCCATCCTCAACCTTGTAGTAAAGGTTGGAATTTGCTTTACTCTTGGTAAATCCCAAACTGGATAAAAAGATGTCAATTCTATCGTACCAGGTCCTGGATGCCTATTTCAAACCGTACAGATCTTTCTTCAATCTGCACACATGAGACTCCCTGTCATGTGCCTCAAAGCCGAGTGGTTGTTCTACATACACTTCCTCTTCCACTACACCATTCAAGAAAGCAGTCTTGACATCCATCTGGTGTATCTTCCATTTCATCACTGCAGCCAGAGCATGTACTAATCTGATGGAAGTGTATTTGGCTATAGGTGCAAAGGTTTCTTCATAGTCTATTCCTTCTTTCTGAGAGAAACCCCGAGCTATAAATATTGCTTTATATTTCTCAATGCTACCGTTTGCAGAATGCTTGATCTTGTAGATCCATTTGGAAGTTACAACTAAATTCTCATTTGGTCTTGGAATAACATCCCAAACATCATTCTTCATGATCAATTGGTATTCTTCGATCATAGCATCATTGCATTCTTTCCGCTCTACCGCTTCTTCATAACTAGAATGTTTTTTATCAATGAAATCACATAGTAAGGCTACATACCCGAAGCAGGATCTGGTCCTCTTTCTTTCTCTATGATTCTCTTCTAGAGCCCCATACCTTTCCGCACCTTGGATAATTTCACGTACCCAAGCAGGTTTCCTCTTATGAGGATTCTTCTCCAGAGGTGGATCTACAGGTCTTTGTGGATCTTTGAACTCTTGATCTTCTTCTTGAGCTTCTTCATTCATGGTTGTATCATGAACTCTGGGTGCTTCTATTTCTTTAGGTTCTTCAGCAGGTCTCTTTCTGGATTTGTTGTAAGCTGTGTCTTCATCAAATGTCACATCCCTGTTGATGTCAATCTTCTTGTATCCTGGGAAATATATTATGTAAGCCTTCGAGCTTTCAGAGTATCCCACAAATATACCCTTCTTTCCTGAAGGATCTAATTTTGTTCTCTTCTCTTTTGGAATGTGTATGTATACAAGGAAGCTGAATATTCTAAGATGGCTGGCTTCTAGTTTCTTGCCGGAGAATACTTCTTCAGGAGTCTTGTTCTTGAGTACTCTATGTGGAGTACGGTTCTGTACATACACTATTGTTCTGGTAGCTTCTGCCCAAAGATGCATAGGAAGATCTTGATCATGAAGTATGGCTCTTGCAGCTTCCATGATAGTTATGTTCTTCCGTTCCACAATCCCATTCTATTATGGATTATAAGGAGTGGACAACTCCCTCTTCATCCCTGATTCTTTGCATAGCTCTTTGAATTCATTCAAAGTAAATTCTCTACCATTATCTGAATGAAAAGTCTTGATCTTGTTTTCAGTGTGGTTCTCGATCAAGGCTTTGAATTCCTTGAATTTGCTGAATACTTTTTCTTTGTTCTTCATGAAGTAAACCCATGTCTTCCTAGAAAAACCATCAATAAAAGAAACATAGTATTCATACCCGCTTAGTGAGTTTGATGACATCGGACCGCATACATCGGAGTGGATGATTTCTAGTATGCCTTTGGCTTTTCTTTCGCTGCTGGGAAATTTCTTCTTTGTATTCTTTCCTTTCGCACATCCTTTGCAGACCCCATCATGTTTTGCTTGGAATTTTGGAAGACCTTCAACAGCTTTGCTTGCAATAGGTAGTGCTCTGTAATGCATATGTGCAAGCCTTCTATTCCAAAGCTCATTTGGATCTACTGTGTCATGGACCAAGGCTTGTTCTAGATGACCCTTCAATTTGTACAATCCTCCTTCTTGTTCTCCAATCACCACTGCATCATCGATAGTCTTTCCTCTCGGCCACATGATGACTTGACCATCTATTAATGCAAATCTCATTCCTTTTGCATCCAATGCTGATATGGAGAGAAGGTTCTTCTTGAGTCCTGGTACAAACAATACTTATTTCATTGTTAGAGACTTACCAGAGTCTAGTTTATATGAATATTCCCCACTACCTTTTATTGTATATTGGTAGTCATCTCCTAGCTTCACCTTGTGAGGTGATTCATGTTTTGATAGTCTCACAAAGGATTCCTTGAATTCAGTCATATGTTTGGAAGCCCCACTTTCTATAATCCAATCATCACTACCATGATTAATGTTACCTATCAGAGTGGAAATCAAAACATATTCATCCTCGCTCAAAGAATCTTCATTTTTGTATCTAGATCTCTTCTTTGATGGTTCATCATCCTCTACAGCATGAGCATGATGTCTTCTTTTGTTCCCCTTCTTCTTATGAGAGTGGACCTTGTTCTTAGGACAGTCTTTTGAAAAGTGTCATATTTCATCACATGTATAACATCTTAACCTATATCGGTCCTTTCTATTGTTATCTCTATGATGAGGATTCTTACCTTTGAAGTGATGAGTTTTTCTTCTGCCTCTCTTGGAGTGAACTGTGAGAGCTTGATATTCTCTTCTCATCTTCTCTTCTCAAGCTGCTATCCAAGCTTCTTCTTAAGAGCACTCTTCCCATAGTCTGCTGAACTTGACTAACTTCTTTCTAGCACAGATTCCTTTGATGAAAGAATCCCATGACCTAGGAAGGCCATTCAAAGTAGTCAGCACAATCTCTACATTTTCCACTTCTTCATCAACAGCTTCTAATTGTTCCTTGATCTGAGAAACCCTTGTGAAGTAGGAATGGATAGTCTCTGCATTCTGAATCTTCACATTCTTCAGTTGATTCCTCAGAGTCATCTTCCGGTTTATGTTTTTCCCTTCAAACAATTTGGTTAGGGCATCAAACATAGCTTTAGGTGTCTTGAGAGAGGACACCTGTGGGATAAGGTGATCCTTGATAGAATCAGAAATGATCCTCTTTTCCATAACCATATTATTCTTATGTAGGTCCTTTTCCTCATCTCTCTCTAGAACTAGAACCTCCTCATGGATGTAGGAGTCTAACTCATTTTCTTCCAGGACCAGGGAGATCCTATACTTCCAAGCTCGGAAGTTATCAGCTCCCTCAAGCTTTTCATCAATCTTGATATGATGAGACATCGTAACAGAGAACCTCAAATGGAAATACAAAATATTTTAGATCTTACCAGGTCAAGATGTTGGATCTGAAACTTGAACTGAAATCCTGCAGAGCTGGTTTAGGAGCAGATTAGGGTTTTTATTTTCCAGAGTTCTGTCACCCCAAATGCCTTGAAATTTATCCCTAACTTCAATTTTGGGGAGGAAATCAATCTAGGCCTAGGCTCATTGAAAAATTCATCTTCTGTGAAAAGCACTAATTTTCGGCAGCAGTGTTGGGTCCAAAACTGAAAAACCTCAGAATTGGATTATGCTTCGACAGAAAGATGCGCCCTAAGGAGGAGAGTTATTCCACCTTACTTGCTGAAAAATTGTGGAGGAGGATCCTAAAACTAGGAATCCCTAGTTCCCGCAGCCGCACAGTGTCTTCTTCTCAAGTTAGCTCTGATACCATATTAGTTTTTCAACATTAAGCTAGCATTATTAGGATCTTTAACTGAGAGAATAACAAGTACAACAATCAAACACAAGAGACAATGAACACAGTGTTTTTCCTCGGGGAAACCATAAAGGAGAAAACCCTGCAACTTCCTCAGAGATAGAATCAACACCAAAATAGTAAAAGCCCAAAACAGTAAGTGATCTCCCGACATAAGTAATCTTCTTCTTGTCTAGACCCAGTTTATTCTCCTTCCTCAACTATGCGCTACACTTGAGTGTGGATTAGTTGTGTGATAAATAGAGACTCTAGTTCTCTATTTATACTAATCCCGACATGACTAAAACCCTACAAGGGCCGACCTCTACTAAGAGAGTCTAATAACCTTAGTGCCCCGGAACTGCGGGGACTTTAACCCTTAGACAATCAGAGGGTTACCCACTATGATTTGACATGACTTGTTTACATTATTTATTCTCCCTATCGGAACATCGGGGTATGACAACATGACTCAATTACATTATATATACATCCCAGAATAAACATCGGGTTATAATACATAAGATACATAGATGAATACATTCCGAAGTTACAAATACATAAACAGAAATATGCCGGCAAAATTAATATAATATATATATATAGATGTTATGTTTTGGAAAATAAATTTGAACACAAAAAATAAATTGCAGAAATAAACTAGAAAAAAAAAATCCTTAAATACTTGGTTAGGAAACAAATTTTTCAGAAATGAACCAAACAATGAAACCTTCACCTTAATATCCAGGGAAAGAAATGCAGAAAAGATAATCTAGTTTATAGTAGACAGTTACAATATGATTATGTAGAATTAAACCTACTTCAGTATAGTAAAACTAGTACAACATGAAAGGGAAAAATCAAGAGCCTCATACCTGCAAGATGAAGTTATTTCAATGGATGAAAACCTGCACACTCAAATACCCAGCATTAACAAATTCATAGATAGATCTCACCTGGTATAGATAACCAAATAACTTGGGAACTACCAAGTTCCACCCAACCATGACCTAGAACCATTCTTGGTTTGAATTGAGATCCCCCCGAGCTGGTTCCAACATGCAAGTAGCTTAGAGCTCCTAAGGTAAGGCTTCCCTAATTGGGATATCAGTTTATGAATCAATTCTCCTTTTTCCTCTTAGGAAACGTTGTTCTCCAAGAACTCTCTTGAGAATAACCAGGTGGAATATGGAATACAAAAAGATGGAAGATCCTCAAACCTCTCTCTGGCTTGGGTCTTTATAGGTAGACTTTTCAGTCAAACGGGCAGTTAAATCAAGAATCATTTGATTTCTTCATTTAACCCTTTTATTTAATTTAGGCACTTTTAATATTTAACTTAGGAACTTTTAACTAGTTCCTATTTGGAATCTTGTAGGTATTTTAATATTTAGTTTCTTTTAGTAATAATAATAATAGATGGAGCCTTTCTTTACTTCTTATAGCTATTAATATTATTACTATGCTTACTCTTTATACATATCATATAATATNGGAGTTAGGTCTACTAGGCTAGGCAACTCTAAACATCGTTGCATGTTGGATTCCCTCGTATAACATGGTAGTTCTTCAGTACTTGATGAGATACATAAATTTGAAATTTCATTTAATCACTTACAATTTGTCAAATGAGATCAATATTTTACTCGATTCATTTTCACTCGACATAATTAATTCTTTTTCAGTAACTTCTAGCACTTATCCAAAGCCCATACTCAATGCTAAAAAATAGGGAGTTACAAACTTAGTGAAATTCTAGAGTTCCTTGCTCAACACTAATGATAGGATGTACTTCTACGATACACCCAAGGATACAATGGCCAAGGATCCGATGTTCCAGAGCTTAAGCTCAACATCAACTTGGAAGAATCCAGGGCTTATTCCCAACACTTCCAATTTATCTTTTCATGTGCTCCTGAGCTTCATGCTCAACACAAATGTCTCAAAACTCATGCTCTAGAGCTTGTCGCTCAACACAAATATAAATATGCATGTGCTCCAGAGCTTCTCACTCAACACAAAACATAAATTACCCAATGTGCTCTAGAGCTCCTCGCTCAACACAAAACATCTCATCAATCATGTGCTTCAGGGTCCATGACCAACACATAAAACATATGTAATTGGCTTGCACCCAATATATCAAACAAATCATCATGTTAATATGCAGTGGGCTTCTAGACCCAATATACCAAAATAAAACATCAAAGTAACATCATAATCAATGGGGCTTATGACCATAAGTGTTAGGTAAAAATTTAGGATATTACAGTTTGGAGCACGAGTGTTTGGAGAATATGGTCTTCATCTACTACAACCTTCATATGCACTCAAAACAATTGTGGGAGAAGGATCTAGATCCAATTTTATTGTATAAGATTGATCTAGTCTCTAATTGGGTTTTGGAGTATGAATCTCCTGCTGATGATTTGAGTTGGTTTGATGAAAAGATCGAAAATATCTCTAGTGTGACATTTTCTCAAATGGAAGAACCAAATACACCTTGCATCACATTTGTTGCTTCAATCTAAAGATGTTGGCACTAGCTCCTCTAGGGCTTACTCTAGGCATTCTCATAGTCACACATGATACTTGATATTGGACTTGGAGACACTGTTTATTTTTATTTTCTAATTATATAATAAGACTCTGAGTTATGTAGTTGAACTTGGTACTATTTGTGAATTTGTTCAAGGAATCAACTTTTAGCTCACTATTTTCATTTTGCATACAAATATAGAGTAACAAATGTTGTATTTTCATTTTTATGAAATGATCTTATGAATTTATGCATGGAATGTGGTTTTATAACCTATATGGATTAAAAATTTCATTACTATATTTTTTGTGCACAAAATTTACTATATTTTGATGTTTTTTTCTTTTTGTCGAGTCCCAGGCCAGTCGAATCTTTGTTGAGTCCAAGACTGACAACATTGCTAAGAATACACCATAGAATACCATGGATGCATAATCACCCTGAAGAAACCCATGACAAAAAAACTCCAACCAGAAATAAATGACTTTGTCTTGCTCTTTATATTATCAAATATTACAATGCAAACACAGGAAACTAACTCACTATGGAGTAAATATACAATGTCTTGATGCAGACTTATACAAGGTTGTATTCTTCTTCTGCTATGTTATCTTTCTCCTTTGCAGATTGGTTTTTATCTAACTGGATAATTGATCTATTCATTATATTTCCAATGCAATCCATACATGCCATGGTATACACATGAACTAGTCCATAAGAAGACCAAAGAGACAGATTTTTAATCCATAGTACATATCATCCATACCAAGAACTTGGATCCATCTCTCTTTATTTAGTTACTATTAATCCTAAAATGGATAATTCTAAATCTTTATACATAATGGAAAATACAAATACTATGGAATATAAATCTAGTGCAATAAGAATATATCCCCTTTGTCTCCTTGTGACTAGGGTGTTGACACCCTCTCTTAACTGTTAGGTTAGGGAATTGAGTCCCCACCTTACAATTAAGGTTGGGGTTTTGGATCCTCTAGAATCTTCTGGAAAACCATATGTAGCTAGATCCACTTATCATAAACGCAACTTTCTCATATGAAATGTATTTTTCAATTTGCAGTCTTCTTTAGTGCATTGAAAATCTACCAAGAAGGACACTAGCGCATAAATGGGTGACACCCATTTTTTCAAGGTTTTCACCCAAAACCCACAACTCAATTCCTAAAATAAGCGATTTTGGGTTTTGACCCCATGCAGAATCAGGATATGTCCTGAAATGGACCCCGATAAGGACATAAATATGATTATTTCTACTTCATAAAGTATCAAGAAGGAAACAAATATAGATCAATCTATTTGGAAACATAGGAATTAGAATGGGCCACAAATGGTCAAAATATAAACCAAATAGATAAAATATCAAGACAAAATGAGATGGTGCATTAAATGATGTCAGATGGGCATCTTAAGAACAGTTTTATAGAGAGATGTTGCCACGTTCAATGCAATAAACCAAGATGAATTTGTATTTATCCAAGAAGCTCATGGAAGAAATACGACAATTTCAACTTGAGACTCATTATATCAAGAATAATAATATTTTAGGTCAATGGTGGGCTAGGCAACCATGAATATCACTGGAATACCTACCTTACAAGATGATTGCACAACTCATTGGGATGGGTATATTCTAGAATTCAACTAGAAATGACAATAAATTCCTTGAAATGTAGACAAGAGGATAGCACAAAATCCAAAAAGAAACATCATAGAAGTTTGAAATGAACTAACCATGTGGCAGTTAAACAACAAAGGAAAACCCAAAATCTATCTTTGATGCCAAGGAAAAGAATAGTAATTTCATCTTTTCCATAAATACAATTAGAGAAAATTAGAGCTAGATGTCAAAGAAATGAACAAAATGCTTTTTCATCTAGTTGTCTTTATGCATTCAGTTTCAAGCATAAATGCTTGGAAAAAGAAACAAGAAAGCTAAGATCATGACATACAGTCTCTGTTTGTCTGTGAAATTATTTGAGCCTTGACTTTAGAACTTATGCAGCATCGTCCTTTCGTTCAATCAATGGCTCCCTAGCGACCTTTCATAATAAAACATATATTATCAATACATAATACAACATAATCACTTATAATACACCAAATAAAAAGACATCAAATATCACTTGAATTAATACACCACACATTTTCATAGCTATGGATAAACGTGGAAATAACAAAATATTTGTGAAATCCCTTTTGTACTTCATTATTGTATTGCGTCAATCATTCAATGCACTGAGACAATGAACTATATTCGTATTCTTCCAATATTAAATGTGTAACTAAGATTATTTACTATAAAGGAGAGGTTTAGAATGTATGATATGCTCCAAGAATAAATGACATATGATAGATTATTGCATACCATCTGGTCTTTGACAATATATATATATAAAATATAAATTCATGAGATGATCTACTAAGATGGCTAAAAGAGAGAAAATGGAAGTAAAATAATTGTGGGTTCATCTACATCACTTATATTACTAATTTCAAACATGCCAATTCTAATGAATATCTGAACTGCGGACTTTAAAACTACATTATGAAGATATCAGGCCATTCTTTGATTTTGTTAGTAAACTTTTAAACTCAATATTAGAAAACTATTGATGACACAAATAAACAATAACTAACTAAATGTCCTTGTGCTTAAGGGATCCAATTCCATAGAAATTAAAATCCTTACATAATTTCTACTTTTTTTAGAGTTACGAATATCAAATATATTCAACTGAAAAGGAAATTCCTTACTCATACAAACTTCACACAAGAATTTTCTAGGAATATGTCAAACAAAAAATAGTTTAAACATGAAAATGATAATGCTAGTTAGGAATATTAGATAGATTCGAATAAGGATCCTAAAGTTCATGCATCAATTTCTTGTTAGAGAAACTGTCATTCCACTGAAATTTGATATTGTTGTCTTTCTCATCCAAGTTCCTAGAGCTGTAGAAAATTATTTGTGTGGCAAAGAAACAATACTTTAGAAGGAAAAGAAGCTTAACACACCAAGCATCATAGTAGAGAAACAATTAAAAGTTTTTGCGACATAGAAATCCCTTATATATGTGAGTAGATTGCTATTGCATATTAGGGAATCAATATTCACAAAAAAAATGGAACTAAATGAGCCTCTCAGTGTCTTATCTTAAAAATATAAAATTAAGTACAAGAAAGGTAATGAACACTCATAGAAATCCAAATAACATTATTAGAACAAATAAGGATCAAAATGCCCTTCAACCTAAAAAGAGGGAGTAATAAGGATTTGTGGGGGTCCCCTCCTATTTATCTAGGTGACACCCCTCTTGAAACCCTCTGCTATGTGTGTAATCACTTTTTTCCAACGATAATTTAAATGAATTCCTATGCTTAACATAAAAAAACATCACTTATAAAGTAAGGGTAGTGAAATTTATGGGATTTCATTTAAAAGCTCAAAAATTATGAACACCGATTGTGAGCAATCCAACAATACTTTCGATAGAAAATAAGTCCTATCAAGGAAAACAACCATTGTTTGGTTATACTAAGATCAACTTAAATTTAGTTGTTCGAACTTACTGAAGCCTAAATAAGATCCCATAAGGTCTGCATAAACACACACCAAACCAAATAACAATAATTTGTGAGTTACTATCTCTTACAAGTTCCCTAATCCCTCATTTTAATGTTGTTTATTTATTATGGACCCTTCAGTATATGATTATTCAAGAAAATGCAACATTTTGTCACTTATGCACTAAAATTTGTCACTTTGAAATATTGAAACCTTTTAGTATTTACCAGTATGGAAAGCTTGATCATTTCTAGTCAAGAATCATACAACTTTGAAAAAATAATTGCAAATTTGCAAGTGATTGACAAAAAACAAAAGTCTTATTCGAAAATTCCTTAGATCTTCCTCAATCATTGAACATTGACTCCTCACAATTCAATCTAAGAATATGTGAGAGTTGTGAATAAAAATTTTTGCACAAGTCCAAGTTGAAGAGGATGAATATGATCAAGGCTTTTGCAGTGGAACCAAGCACCCTGAGCTCTACAAGGGATATAAGCAGTGATGTTTATATAAACCCACATGTTGCATACATGATAAATGCTTTGTTGGCACAAAAGACATTGATTAGCTTGTCATGAATAGCACCCTTCTTAGTGATGCAGAAAAGGTTTTTGAATGGGATGCGAATGGCATAGTCAGAGCCAATTCAATAGGATATAATAGGAATCATGAGAAAAGCTTCACTAGACGAGACTGTATTTAGAGTGAGAAAATAAGTTCCCTTGAAATTTTCCCTGATCATGAATATTACTCTAGAAATCATAGGGGTCGACAAGTGATTTTTATTGGACATAGTAAATCCCATAACGGTTTATATTTGTGAATGTTTACCCCTCAAAGGATCTTTCATCATCGATTAAATAATCAACAATAAGGCAGTTCAAGAGTAGAATTCCAATGGATATTAAAAGTGTGGTTAAAAAAATGCTTCCTAAAATATGGAACAATTATAAAACCTTTTCCATTAACATAATCATGCTAAATTGTAGGCACTTCCAATATCATTTCTTGGTTGAAAGTTGTGCATGGGACAACCTAGATTGCTATAATGAAGTAAAAATATTAACATTGTTGGATATGTTGTTATCGGGAGGTTAGAGATGAAATTCTTGAGGATTTGAGACTATTATATGAACATAATAACCAAGCATTCAAGGGATTGAGGCCATTGTTGTATTGATAATAATTACATGATATTATAACTACCTCCATCAAGTATTTATGAGATGGTTGCATGATTATTATTTTGGCTTCACTGTTTGTGTTTATGCTAAATCATTTGGGTAATATAGTATAGTAAGTTGACACTACAATCCATGCTGCTAATCTATGTCTCTACACTGGAAATGCTTTAGGTTCTCTACTCTTCTTTGATGCTCCAAGCGGTACTATTTTATTGTCCTCTTACCTTCTTTTATTTCACTTGTATATTTTCTGGAAGGTGGATTTCTTCTCATTCCATGGTTTTATATCTAAATGAAAGTGTATCTAATAAACTAAAATTGTGTTTGCACATGGTGATTGGAATTTGAAACTATAGGCACTAGTTGAAAATTGTCATCCATTAGATCCATACCCAAATTTTGTGTTGTTGTTGTTGTTGGTTTATTATGATAAAGGAAGTTGTTTACCCAATTTTTTATTATGTATTCATAATACGAGTTGGTTGAAAGGTGTTTAATGTATTTACAATTGAGAAGTAACAATGTAGTTCTGAGACTATTTTGAATGACTCCATTCCTTGTTGTTTGATTATATACTAATGAATGATGAATCACTAACTTGATCTAATTCACATTCTATCCAACAAAATAAGTTAGAAATAGAAAAGTAACACTTGCATGAGACTAACTACTATGGCAGGGAATCATGCATAATGAGTAGAGAAATCCCCTCCAAATACCCATGCTTAATGTGCTTAGTCTCACAGACCTGATTTCCCATGTAATAATGTTTTCACAGTTGTCTAAGGATTTTTCTAAAAGTGGGTGGCATCCTCCAACCCACCCTACAAATGAAAAGTTCCAAAACTTGGCCCTCACATTTCTGAGACTAAAATTCCTCCCAAGCCTAAGCAAGTAAACGATGGATGGGTACACATCATTACTGATCCATACAAATATACAAGTGAATGAATCCCACATGTCAAGGACAACAATAACTGAGTGCCAGGTGTAAACATGATCCTTGTTTTTGTATGAAATTCTACCCTTTCTATGTAGACCCACTGGCCTTCTTTATTGTTATGGAAATTGCTACAAGTACAGAAGATTTTCATTGTAGTCTATATGGAACTTTTGTTTTCAAACTAATAGATTTTTAAGATGTTGGGATATTTTGGACACTATGCTTATGGTGGGTGCTTGCTGTAAAATTCCTTGTACATATTAACAGTTAAAGTAAGCATTTTATCAAGAAAAAAACACACATAAAGTTAAGTAAAAAAAGACTATAATGATATAATATGATGTAGGAACAACCTATACATTGATAATGTGTGTGTGTGATTTTTCAAAAGATAAAAGGGATTTCTATGTGGAGATGCATCTCAAAAAGGAAAAATGCATACAATACAAAAATTACCTTTTTAATAGTTGTGTTTGTGATTACATTACTTAAACAGGGACCAATGTACTTGTGTAGTATCAAGGTATCCACCGCAAAGTCCTCTTCTCTTGTAGAAATTTGCATCAAACTAGTAAAACCCTGGAAATATTTGTGTTGATTATGCTAAACATCAACCTATCACCACATAAGACCAAATAAATAAAACATTAGAACACTAAAATTACCTACATGAAAACATTACAAAATAAAAGTTAGACAAGTCTGAAAAGGACACCAAAATTTCAGAAAATAACATCATGACAATTAATTTCCTATTTTTTTTCAATAATTTGAAACCTATGAAGAATGAACAAGATCTTCACAATGTCAAAAAATGGATCAAGGATCAAATAATGGGAGCCATTAAATACATATACAACTAATGATACATAATGTTGGCCTCAATGAGATGATGAATACAAATGTTGATCTAAAGAACTGATACATAGGAACAATGGAATTATCATGGAATGCAATATCATAAAAATTGATGCTCTGCTAGATCTGGAGGTGTACATAACTAGATGGAGTCAATGACTTAAAATTGGAATCTCTATGGTACAATATGCAAGATCAAGTATTAGAGATACAAGGAAGCATGACACTGAGGGGATTTCAAACACTGTCGCCAATGCAGCCCAAAAATTACAAGGGACATCAGACTGTATGGGTCCCATAAATAGACTCACCAATGTGCTAGAGTTAGGTGAAAACTGTGGTTTTTGACCAAATAATGAATGGACCAATACCCTATATGAATCTCAACAATGCGATAATGTAGCTGAATTCGAGCACATGAGACATAACCAACCCATAAGGCACTAATGCCTCCTTTCAAGTGGTCCAATGAGCTCATCAATGAGGTGGATGAAACCAGAATACAGGGACCTCTGGGTCTATTCTTTGGAATAGATTTGTTGACGTCGATAGAGGGAGACTTGAAACTAACAAGGAAATGATGTTTCCTTCATAGAAGAAAAAGGGGGATAACTAAATACGTGGAATGGACAGGGGACTAAGACATGGAATGAGATTCAGGGGAAGGGGAGTATAGGGGATTCAAACTTCCTTTGTTTAGATTATGATGATAGGGATAACCTAGAAGCAAATGATACTAACTCATGGGAAAGGGATCATAGCTGGGAAACTGGGGAGATAACTGCAATGGGAAATACTTGGGAGAGTAACTTGAATAGTGATATCCAGGGGATCCAAAGGAGACTCATCGCAGGGTACTCTAAACAAAGGTGGCCTAATGGGGGAAAGCTACCATAATGTGAGATCGTATGTGATTTTTCCTAGAGACATCATTATGGGACTTCTTCATATTTTAAGGATCATGAAGAACAGATATAAGTATTCTCAATATGACACTATATCGTGGATATTTATCGAGCCCAAGACTATAAATGCTCGATGGTGCTTTCTTTTTTAGAGAGTTTGAAAATAGAAAGAAGGCTCGAGTGTTGTCTCTATTTTGTATGGTAGTCCCCTAAGCCCAAAAAAGGATAAAAATGTACAGAGGAGAGCTCTCAACCGAAAGGGGAAGAGAGACTTATTTACCGTGGAACACTGGTGGCACCTCCTTGCGGGACAACGGATGATATTAAAATAAGGCCAAGTTTGTAGTATGGATGGAATGGATGCCTCGTGAACATGGTGGCACACAAATCAAGGAGACTCTAGTAAATGGCCCAAAAATTCCATGGGGGATCTCAATACATGGGTATCATCAAAAGACAGAGGACAAAAAACCGAACCTAGTGGTGAGAACGGCGTAGAAATCGAACGTTGGATGACTATGTGGTGCATGGAAGAAAAACTAGACCAAACGGAGGCCTATAAATAGGGGGACACATGACACTTGTCATTTTAATTGTGTAGTTCTAAGTTGGAGTGGAGGGCTTCAAAACACAGCTATTGATTTCTTCCAACTAGATAGACAATTTTCCGATCTGTGACTTGCAAGTAAGAGCTCTCATCAAACCCGCCTTTTTTAGTGGTTTAGTTTTTTTTTCCTCACTCTCAAGGCCTTGGATGACTTCAAAGGTTTTTTGGGGTTGGGTTGCACTTTTCAAGGGAAAAGGAGCGACCTAGGTTATTCTTATCGGACAGATAGGAACGACCCTGTCACACATATTGGGAAGAAATTCCTAACCTAGGTCACACCAATTCAATAAATAAGAGCAACCCAGTCACATCGATTTGTCCCTTTTGTGCGATTTGGGTAGCACAAAAAATCCAAACAGACGTGTCCTATCCTAGAATGAGAATTTGTGTGTGGTTGGCCCGTCAAAGAGGGACTATGTGTATGTGCAGGATGCCTCAAGTTACATGGTGAGAGAGAGACATTGGGGACCTCCGAGGGGAGGTGTATGATGATTGGGAGGTATAGGATACACTTTCTTGATGTGGGTTGTTGAAGTTCTTCCAGATCTCATTGATGCGTTCATCAAAACTGTTGCTGGACAAGCTGATGAGCTACTAGGACCCAGAGACTGAGTGTTTCATGATCCATGGTGAGCATTTGCAGATCACCCTCTACGATTTATACTTTTTTACTGGCTTCCCACTACTAGGCGTGATCGGCAAAACTTTTACTGAAGATGCCAAGGGGGTGCTAATGGATGACCTTTTCTCTAGACATTTATATGCCTCAAAATTTGTGCACAAGTCATACATACTAGTGTGCAACATCAAGAATCTAGAGACTCGATTAGTGGCATCCATGGTGTTGTGTATACTAGGATCGATGGGGCCCCACAAGATATTAGGCGGTCAGCTACTAATGGTGGAGAGTGTGATGAGGGGAACCTACTATGGGTGGCCCCAAATGTAATTAACTATGGTTTGACATGGGAGGAACTGTGCTAGCTCGATGGGATGGAATTTATGTTTCCCCTTGTTATTTTTCTCATTCTTCTTTGAGCAATTGTCGACACTGTAACCACATATGGCAGTGCATGATGGGGTACCTCATGAATCTGGCATGAGGAGGTGGTGTGAGATGATGATAAGAGAGGGAGGTAGCCTGGTGGGTCACTTATTCACCCCAGAAAATTTTGCAAGTGACAAAAAAAATTAGTCCTTATAGAGGACTTCCCATATGCTGGGATGGATTACCGGGGAGACCCAAAGATGCCTCGACCTCTAGGGCAGTTCCAGGGACCTGATGGTACATATACATGATTTTTTATGGTTGCATTCATATATAGTATTCTAGCATAGTGGTAGCTAGATGATGTGTGTGATAGATACTGATGACATATTATGTGCATGTAAAGACATGGGACTGCACCCTCCAGCAGGATATCAACAGTGCAGGGGTAGGGTGGAGGGGTTAGATCCACCCTCTCACAGACATAGGAGATGTTAGAGTGCGACATCAGACTCACTGTGGCTAGATGTGGATAATTTACTGGAGGGGGCCACCGATGATGGGTGGAAGTACCTTGATAATGATATTATCGACACAAGCTATAGGGCTCCTCCAGAGTGGATCTCCCTTATGAGGAGGATCACATTCGTTGTTGAGTATGTTAGAGAAACATCAAAGGGTGATATGCCAATGGTAGAGGAGAGATATGATGATGAGGAGGAGGGCACAAATTCTGAGGAGCATGACTCCAACTAGTAGCTTGTGATGTTTCCCCCAATGCTTGTGATCATGGGTATTTTTGTATGATATGTATGATCAGCCGAGAAATCCTGTGGAGCTTCTCATTTTGTACTAAACATTATGATATATATATGCACATGGATGCACCTTTTTATGTGTTTTTATGGTTTTTTATGAGTCTCTTTTATGATTATGATGATTCCTATATGATGCATATGACATATGTATGCATGACTATATGATGATGCATGATGCAATTTATTTCCTATATCCAATGACTAATGCGCCACTCTAGAACGTTATTAGCCATTTGGTCCACTACACTATTGAGACTTCTGGGAACATGCATGAATGAAATGGATTCGAAATATCTAACCAAATGTCTAGTGCATAGGAACTTTCTAAAGAGACAAGGATCGTGTACCTGGTTGTAGTTATTCAACTAGGAGACAAGCATCTAGGAGTCTAAGAAGACATAAAGGAAATGAATACCTAAGTGGAGGGCAACGGTCAAGATACCATCAACACCATCATACTTAGCTTGGTTTTTGGTAGAGACATCAACACATATTCTGTCGATATGGATCAACTCATGTGAACGGGAATAAATGATCCAAGCAGTCGAGATGAGATTAGGAGACGATTTACTTTCTCCATCATCGAAGCCAACATAGCAATATGAGGGAGGATCCATCTAGAGCAACCAAGGAAACATACAGTGAGACTCGTGGCAAGAACGATGAAAAACAATAAAGAAAAATTATGACACAAGGGTACTCATGGTGAGTGACTTCAGGAATAGAATGTCTTAAGGTAGAGCCCATTGTGGGGATTCTTCAAGAGGTGGCCACTAGAGTCAACAAGGAGATATGTCCCCTTGTCAAGACATTGATGGATGACATAAGGGCCATACCACATTGAATCAGACTTCCCTTTCCCTAGCTTATCATTGGCTTGGTCATAGACAAGGACTAGGCCTACCTTGCTAAATGTTCACGAGTGGACGTGGGAGTCATAATGGGACTTCGACTGAATTTTGATTGTTTTGATCATTTGGAGACTAGCACGAAGATCCTCATTTGTCTGTTCAAGCGCAAGTAAACAATATTGTTCTAATGTTGAAGTATCATGGATAAGTTCAATGGTAACATAGAGCGACGAAATATGGCATTCAATGGGAAGAATCGGTTCCATACCATGGACAAAGTGAAATGGATTCATTTACACAACATGCATAGTTTTGGTCAATTTTGGCCTATTTACCCACTATCCTAAGTTTAATTGACTTACTTGGCATCATATGAGCACACTATGACATTAGCATGAGCACACACATGCCTTCCTTTAATGAAGGAGGCCAACTAAGCCTTCACCTTCAATCGAGGAGGTTAATTGGGCTTCCTCCTTCAATCAGGGAGGCTCACTAGGCTTCCTCCCTCAATTGAGGAGAAATTATGTTATAAATTGAGTGTCATAAGTGCACCTAATTGCTAACTGATTGTTGTTTCCCCTAAAAATCAATTAAGATGAGTTGTGAAGGCACATCCATCTATTATTTGTCTATTTTTTACCAATATTTATGAACTGGAGTCAACACTAGCACCTATAACCACTTCTGATGACAAGTTTCACTTCAGTTAACTCCATCGGAGCTACTTAGAGTTATGGATAAGCTACCTCCTTGAGTTGGACATGCAATTCCATGTGATGAGTCACTTTCAGTTAAACTCAGTCATCTATTGCACTCTGATTTAGTTAGGACTTAGTGTGAGAGTCAGTTATGGATCAGATCAGTGGTTAACTATGTGTGCCAATTGTGGTTGACATTCAGTTAAGCTACATCCATCCATGCAATTCGAATGACCTGCTTGAGTATATGAATTGTCTTTCCATTCATGCATTATGCATGACATTGTATTTTACTATCATTCTATCATTGATTATACAGGGTCTGCAAACTCTTATTGCAGTACCGTTACACCATTTGATGTCTAATTTGTCTTGAATCACTTGTAATACTATGTTTATCCCTATATTACTGTGATGGAATTAATATGGTATCAGAGCTCATGGCAAGATGAAGCTCATTCTTCATGAGAACATAATTTTTGCCGTATTTGGCATGAAAATTGAGCAAAAGCTCAAATTCCAGCACTGCACTAGAATCTGAAGGTTTACCACTTAATACCCCAAGTAAAGGAATTGTTGATCAATCTTGCTTGATCAATGATGCTCGGTGTGATGAAAACCTGAAATGTGTAGGTTGTCTAACCTTATGGTGACCTTTTTGTGTTGATTGCAGGTTTTTACATGTTCACTGCATTCTCTACAACAATTTGATATGGATTCTTCCATAGATATTTTGACTCCTTTCAATTATCACCAATGGAAAGGAGACATGGAGATGCAGCTACGTGTCAGAGGACTCTACCGGGTCATGATGGATTCAGAAGAAGAGCCTAATCATGTTGTGGACAAGGCTATATTTTGGAACAAGATGGATGAATCCTATGGTTTCTTATGTCTCTCTATCTCCAAGGATCTTCTATTCCACCTCTCAGGATTGAAGACTCCATAAGATATTTGGGACCACCTTGCCTCCCTGTATGGAAAACAGGATGATTTGAAGGTTTATCAGCCTGAAAACAAGTTGATGTCCCTTCAACCTGGCAATTTCGATACCCTTAATGACTTTTTTCACAAAATTCAAGCATATAGTCCTTCTATTGAAGCAGTGTGAGGTGGACAAGGAGGATGATTAGATCATCCTCATCATTCTCTCAAAACTTGGAGCCGACTATTTATTATTTGTTTCTACTTTCTGTGCTGGGAAGCTCACAACCTCGGGATGGAAAATGCCTACTCTCAATGCATTCATTGAGTCCCTAATAAAAGAGCATGATAAGCTTGTCTAGATGGCGATCATCAGATCCTCCTGTGATCAAGCCCTTATTTCTTTGGTACCCAAGGATCAGAAGGGTAAAGGAAATCAACAGAAGAATACGAAAACTAAATTCAAATATCCAAATCCTAAAGTTCAAAATCAACAGCATGAAGAGTCTTTCGGCTCGAAGAAACATAAGAACAAAGGAAACCATGGGAAATAGAAAGTCAAGTGTTCATACTGTGCGAAGGGATTCCACCCTGAACATGCTTGCATGAAAAAGACACTTGATAAAGCCACTTCTCTCCTTGAGAGAAATAACATCAATATTCCGGAAAGCTTTCGGAGGAAAGACAATCAAGATCGGGAATACCAGTAAGAAAGGGGACATGCTCTCATTGCAAGCACCTCGAAGTCCAAATCTCTCATCATAGACTCTAGAGCTTCAAATAACATGATGGAAAGTAGAGACTCCTTCTCTTCTTTGGACACCATAAAAAGCATTCCCATCCACATGGGATATGACTCTACCATCATTTCAAAAGGACAAGGTACAGCAAATCTTGAGCATGGTTATTTTTACAATGTTATATATGTACCATATATTTCCTAAAAACTCCTGAGTGTCTATCAAATGACCCATATTGGAGTGCCCAAGAGAGTATCCTTCATCCCAAATGATGTATAAATTACTGAACTTGCATCTGGGAAACTAGTGGCAAAAGGCTCTGAAAATCATCATGCACAAGCCTATAAGTTCTCCCTTTTTTTGGCGGATGCAAATCCGACCACCCTTCTGAATCATGGAAATGAGGTCAGTAGACTATGGCATGAGATATTAGTCCATATAAAATTCAAGTACTTGCAGAAATTACAGAAACATTTCATGGTTGAAGGCCTCCCGATCATTAAAGATTCCACCGGAATTTGCAAAGGTTGTATTTTGGGCAAGCATCCTGAGCATAAGTTTGATCGGGGGAAGGCAAGCCGAGAATCAGAAATTTTGGGGCTGATTCATTCTGATATTAGCGGATCAATGCCCACCACATCCTTAAATGGATCTCAGTATGTTCTCACTTTCATAGATAATTTTTCTAGATATACATGGGTCTTGTTCATCAAGAAAAAGTCAGAAGTCTTGGAAAAATTTATTGAATTGAAAACACTGCTTGAGAATGCATTTGGGAAAACAATCAAATATTTTAGATCTGATAATGGAGGGGAATATGTCATTAATTAATTTCTACAACTATGTTCCAACAGTGGAATTCAGATCCAACATTCAGTTCCCTACATCCCCCCAGCAAAACAATGTAGCAGAGAGAAAGAACCGCTCTCTTAAGGAGATGATCACATGCATGCTTGAAGCCAAGAGATTGGCTGAAAATTTATGGGATGAGGCCATGAAAGTTGATGCATACATTCAAAACAGAGTTCCTAACTCATCCATGAAAGGGATTACCCCTTTCGAATCCTACTTTGGACACAAGCCGGATGTGTCGAATTTCAGGGTGTTGGGGTCCGCTGCATCGGCTCGAATTCCACATGATAAGAGGAAAGATTTGCAACCACAAAGTATTGAATTCCTATTTACTATATATACAAAATAATCTCAAGGATTCAAGCTACTGAATATTAGAACAAAATAAATTTTCATTGAAAGAATTTTCCGGTTCGATGAGCCTCTTCAAGAGGTAGAACTAGTGAAGGAGAAAACTGCTGGTTTTCTTTCCTATTCTGTTGAATATTTGGATGATGGAATTGGGGGTGATGACTCTGATTTTGAACCTCTGATATCTGATATCAGTGAACAGAAAAATAATATCTTGAAGTGCAAACACGTCTCCTAACTTGGGCCAAGCAGACACTTTCTTCCGCTGGTGAAAACATTGGAAATCTAGATGATCTAAGAAGAACCTGGTCTCATTTCCAAAGAGCAGGTATTGTGCTCTCTTGTCATGATGCTTTGCTGTCAAACAATTTTTATTTAATGATAATTTCATATCTTAAGTCTTACTACAATTCTTGGAAAGATATGAGATGGAAATCTACCATGGACGAAGAGTTTGATTCTCTTCGGAAGAATGCTACTTGGGAGCTAGTTCCTCTTGCACCTGGGAGGAAATTAGTTCAATGCAAGTGGGTGTTTCAGACAAAGGTTGCTGCTGATGGAAGCAACTAAAAACATAAGGCAAGGCTAGTAGAAAAATGGTTCTCCCAATTCCAAGGAGTGGATTAAATATCCTAAGTCTTACTACAATTCTTGGAAAGATATGAGATGGCAATCTACCATGGACGAAGAGTTTGATTCTCTTCGGAAGAATGCTACTTGGGAGCTAGTTCCTCTTCCACCTGGGAGGAAATTAGTTCAATGCAAGTGGGTGTTTCAGAAAAAGGTTGCTGCTGATGGAAGAAACTAAAAAAATAAGGCAAGGCTGGTAGAAAAATGGTTCTCCCAAGTCCAAGGAGTGGACTACCATGAGACCTTTGCACCGGTTGCAAAAATGGACTCCATCAGCCTAGTTTTGGAAATTGCGGCATCCAAGCACTAGGAAGTGCATAATATGGATGTTAAGAGTGCATTTATACATGGAGATGTTCATGATGAGATATACATGAAGCATCCCAAGGGCTACAGTTCAGATCCATCTTTGGTTTGCAAACTAAAGAAGTCACTATATGGGATAAAACAGGCCGCAAGATCATGGTATTCCAAGATGGGTGCCTTCCTTCTTTCGCAAAACTTTCAAAGGTGTAAATGTGATCCAAATTTTTATCTACAGAATTATAATGGTCATTTACTTATCAATTTTTTATATGTTGATGATCTCTTAATTACTGGTAGCACACTTGCTTCCATTTCATTCATTAAAACTAACCTTCTATGATGCATTTGAGATGAGCGATTTGGGGCCCTTGAAGCAATTTCTAGGAATTGAAATTGCACAAAACTTTGATGGTATAGTGGTCACTAAGTATAAATACATATTAGACTTGTTAATTAAGTTTAACATGGCTGAATGTAAGGCTTATCCATTCCCTTTCCTTTCAGGGATCAGCCTTGAAGAAGGAAAAAGCACTCCACCCATGGATTGCACAATCTAACCGCCAACTGATTGGTAGCTTGCTTTACTTGACACATTATCGGTGTGATATCTATTATTCCATGAATACTGTATCAAGATACATGCAGCAGCATCATGATCTTCATTGGAAGGCATACAAGAGGATTCTGTAGTATATTCAGGGCACTAGGACCTACAACATTCACTATGTTGCAGACTCTGAGCTAGAGTTGGTTGGTTACACATATTCAGATTGGGCGGGAGATTCTATTGATTGGAAGTCTGCTTCCAGATATGTATTCATTTTTGGTGGTGGCCCCATTTTCTGTTCTAGCAAAAATCAGGCCTCGATTGCATTGTCTTCAGTAGAGGCCGAGTATAGAGGAACGGTGAATGCTTGCATCCAAGTTGTTTGGTTGCAAGGCATTCTTTCAGATTTTGATTTTGGTAGTGATTTGTCTACTGTCATATTTTGTGACAATAAAAGTTCTATTAAGATATCCACAGATCCAGTTACCAGGAAGAGAACCAAAATGTAGAGATACACATTCACTACATCAGAGAGTTGGTGCATGACAAGACCATTGTTCTGCAGTACTACCCTATTGATGAGTAGGTTATAGACATCTTCACCAAGAGATCTTCAGAAAATAAGTTCACTTACAAGGTGACCTATGGCCATTGTTTCCAGGGCCCCAGAATGTTATGCATTCTATTTTGACTCCTCCTGAGTATAGCTTAAGGGGGGGTGTTGGAGTCATTTACCCAACATGCACACTTTTGGTCAAGTTTGGACTATTTACCCACTATCCTAAGTTTAATTGAATTACTTGGCATCAGATGAGCACACTATGACATTGGAATGAGCACACCCATGCCTTCCTTCAATCAAGGAGGCCAACTAATCCTTCACCTTCAATTAGGGAGGTTAACTGGGCTTCCTCCTTCAATCAGGGAGGCTAATTGCGCTTCCTCCTTCAATCGGGGAGCAATTCTGGGGTGAACTGAGTGTCATAAGTGCACCTAATTGCTAATTGATTGTTGTTTCACCTAACAATCAGTTAATATAAGTTGTGAAGGTGCCTCCATCTATTATTTTTCTATTTTTGGCCAATATTTATGAACTGGATTCAACAATGGTGCCTACAACCACTTCTGATGACAAGTGTCACTTTAGTTAACTCCATCAGGGCTACTTAGAGTTATGGATGCACTACCTCCTTGAGTTAGACATGTAGTTCCATGTGATGAGTCACTTTCAATTAGACTCAGTCATCTATTGCACTCTGATTCAGTTAGGACTTAGTGTGAGAGTCAGTTATAGATAAGACAAATGGTTAACTATGTGTGCCGATTGTGGTTGACGTTCAATTAAGATACACCCATCCATGCAATTCGAATGACCTCCTTGGGTATTTGAATTGTCTTGGTATTCATGAATTCAGCATGACATTGTATTGTACTATCATTTTATTATTGATTATATAGGGTCTGCAAACTCTTATTGCAGTACCATTACAGCATTTGATGTCTAATTTGTCTTGAATCACTTGTAAGACTATGTTTAGTCCCTAGATTACTGTGACATAATTAATACAAATTATGACACAAGGATACTCATGGTGAGCAAATTTAGGAATAGAACCTCTTGAGGTAGAGCCCATTGTGGGGATTCTTCAAGAGGTGGCCGCTAGAGTCAACAAGGAGATAGGCCCCCTTGTCGAGACATTGATGGATGACATAAGGGACATACCACATTGAATCAGACATCCCTTTCCCTAGCTCATGATTGTCTTGGTCATAGACGAGGACTAGTCCCCCCTTGCTAAATGTGCTCGAGTGGACGTGGGAGTCATAATGGGACTTCGACTGAATTTTGGTTGGTTCGGTCATTTGGAGACCAACACGATGATCGTCACTTGTCTGTTCAAGCACAAGTAGACAATACTATTCTAATGGTGAAGTATCATGGATAAGTTCAACAGTAACACAGAGTGACGAAATATGGCATTCGATGGGAAGAACCGATTCCACACCATGGACTAAGTGAAATGGAGTAAAACTAGTGGTGGTTTTGGTTGATGTCTGATAAGCCTAGAGGGTCGAAAAGAGAAAGTGGTGCTAGTTGGAATTGTGTTTGTCCATCATTTGTTAGAGAATGGTTTTGAGGATCTTGTTGACAACCTCAACTTGGTTATTTTCCTAGGGGTAGTAAGCAGAGGAATACTAGTGTTCAAACTTCAACATGGAAGAAATATCTGTCCAAACAGTGTACTCAAAATGGCAACTCTGGTATGAGACTAACTGTTGGGGGACACCGAAACGAGTGATGACGTTGTTGAAAAAGAAACGTGTCATAGTTTCTTCCTTACAATTGAAACTGGGCATGGATTCTACCCATTTGGTGAAGTAATCCACAGCCATAATAATGTATTTATGGCCTCCAACCGAAGGAGAGTTATAGCTCATGAATTCGATTTCCCATTTGCATAAGGGACCGACTATGATGGGAGGATGTAGCGGTGTAGGAGGTGTCCTTGATTTTGGAGCAAAGGGCTAGAAATTGTGATAGGTTTTAACTTCATGGATGCAATCAACAAAAATGGTGCGCCATAACTAATTGGCATGAAGTATATTTTGGTTAGTGGCCAAACTAGAGAGGTGGCCACCATAGGCTCCACTATGATAGTCATTCAGGTCTTGTTCGACTTCATCATAGGTTAGGCTACAATGCATTATACTATCCACACCATGACGATACAAGACATCCCCGATAAGGAGGTAGCGAGAAACTTGGTTCCAGATATGACAACAGTCTTTGCGACTCAAATGGGGCCCTAATTTCTGTGTGCACAAATAAAGGAGAATTCCCCCATACTAAGGGTTGTCCATGGAGATGATGAATAATGGTTCATCAGGAAGATTAACGATGATCGAGGATGATGTAGATGACAATGGGAAGTCTACCACCAAGGAAGCTAACACCAAAGCGTTATTGTTTTTGGGTGTGATGAATTCCAAGCCATACTCTTAGAGAATGATGATCCACTTAGCAGCTTGGCCTTGAACAAGGCAGCGGCTCAAAATACAATGCATGGGGTTGGAATCAGCCATGACTCATGTGTGGCTCATAAAGATGTATTGACGTAGATTATGTACTGAAAATATGATGGAGAGGGTCATCTTCTCTTCACGGGAGTAACGTAAGGGTGGTCCAGAGAGCTTCTGACTTATATAATATATCACATTCTCTTGATGAGCAATGTCTTCTTGGACTAGGACTCCACCGATATCATTTTCAAATGCCAAAACATAGAGGATGAACTCTTTGTTGAAGTCCAGAGGAGACAAAAATGAAGCAAAAGTCAGATCTTATTTTAATGCGTTAAAAGCGGCTTGCACATGCTCATCCCATACAAAAGGAATGTTTGTATGGAGTAGGTGTAAGAACCCATGGAACTTCGTCGCATAGTCCAGAATAAAATGATGAAGGAATTTGGCATTTCCTTGGAGCTGACTCTATAGTTGGCACAGAGTACGTCGAAGGGGAACATTCAGAATGGCTTGAGCCTTCATAGGATCCATAACAATCCCCTTGTGGGATACGATGAACCCTAGTAAGAGACTGGCAGGGACACAAAACAAACACTTGAGGGGGTTCAAGTAGATGTTATATTTGCAACATCGCAGGAAGACCCATCGTAATTCATCCAAATGTTGTGAATGCTTTCGAGATTGAGCTGTGAGGTCATCTAAATAGAACAAGATAATATCGATGAGGTCGTGGAAGAAAAAATTCATGGCCAGCTGAAAAGTGGCTCCAACATTTTTAAGGCCAAGCAACATGACACAATACACAAAGGTTCCCAAGGGGTGGTAAAAGTGGTTTTGTACTAATCCTCTTTGCAGATATGAATTTAGTTATAACCGAAAAATCCATCCATGAAGGAAAAGACTTCATATCCAACACAAACATCATGATCTAGTTAATGAACGGATTGGGTAAGTTGTCTTTGGGACATGCCAAATTCAAGTCATGGAAGTCAGTACAAACGCAGATAGTACCTTTTTTTGTTGAAGGGAATAGGATTGGAAACCCAAGTGGTATACGCAATGGGGTATATGAAACCTGCCTTATGCAGTTTCTCGATCGCAGCTTTAATGATGAGAGCCTTTGATAGCTAAATGGTTCATTTATTTTGGTGAACAAGGGAAACATCAGGCCATGTGTCGATACATTGTTTGACAATAGATGGATCAATCCTAGGAATCTCGGTATATGACCAAGCGAAAATATCATGAAACTCCTGAAAAAGAGCTTTGTATGAAGTGACCTCTTCAGGGGAGAAAGATGCTCTGAGTGTAATATATTAAACTACTCCAAGTGTGGTTGATATATTAACCTTTATTTTTGGTGAAATTTTTTCCATGTTACCCTCTTCAAAGGCGTCAAGTGCCGAAATTGAGTTTTAAACCAGTTGACACTTTCACAGATGAAGTCTTTTGCTTCAATGGAGTATTGGTCCAATGATGAAGAAGGCTCATTGGAGATGACAAAGGAGCGATGGTACATATCAAACCAAGAATAGTGAGGAGTCTAAAGTGCTTCAAGAATTTTCTCTTTATTGTGAAAGAAACACATGGATAGATAGGATGGATCTTCCATGATCGAGGAGGGGGAAGGACTATTGAAGTTAGAGATCATGTAGATGGTGTTGGTGGTGTCCAAGGAAGAAGTCGAAGGGTGGATCTTCTCAAGGATAGTAATGTAAGACTCATAGGAGTGTGGACAAAGGTCACTAAGGAGTGACCTATACTCAGGCAATTTTGGGAAATGGTGTGAATAATGACCATATAGGCCACAAACTGCACATGAATGGTTGGTTCGCAACGAATTGTTCTTCACCATAGGTATTTTCAGTACGTTGACAACTGGAGTGTCGTCGGTCTTAACTACAATATGCATATGGGTGTGAAGGATAGGAAAATAGGGAGAATTCTATGTCGCATGGCCTTAGACATTGCATAAATCACATGTAGGAGGAGGATGTGCTTTTTTCGTTGCTTTGGGAAGTTTTTCCCTAGTATTCTTGGGAGGAGGAGGGGAAGGAGAAGAAACAACATCATCTATTTATGTACCATGAGGTGGGTGAGGCATCATATCAATAGGTTTGACGGGAGTCAACACAATTTGGGGAGTTGGGGGTAGGGTAGGTGGATCGAGGTACCACACATGAATACCCAAAGTGAAACCAGGAAAGTTGAGCGTAGCCATGACGGTATTACTCACAATGTAGGATGGTGGAAAGAGAAAGGGAATCATGTGGACATGGAATGAACCCCAATAATTTCCCAAGGTCTATGGTTGAGGTTGTGACTAAGGTTGTGAGGAGGTTGGAATGCTACAAGATATGATAGTGCACAAATATGATATATCATTTGTTGAAGGAGGAGGTGGTAAGTACAAAAAGGTGTCCCTCATAGGAGTGCTGGAAAATAAGCCTGGGCTAGCGTCAAACATGGATGGTATGGACACATTGTCGATGGTAGTTTCGATAGTCAGAAGGATGTGTTTCGGTGTTGTCGTTCCCTTGGGGTCAGAATACGTTAGCTGGTCGATGGTCATGATCTTCCTGTCATGGGGAACATCAAGAGTCAAAAGACGGTAGATGCAACAAATGGCATGGAATACATATAACACGTCCTAGGAGGAGGTTGTAATCGAGTTGGGCATTGACAACCTCAATGTCAATCAACATTTTTTTTGGACTAAATCAATAGGAACATTCATGAGGATGCCTTGGGGTTGAGTAGTACGACCATCATAGGAGCAAAGGGAAGTGGTGGAAGGTTGAAGGGTTGGGGATCCAAGTTTTTGGCACACAAAGGTTGACATAACACAGTGGATTCCACCTTGTCAATGATGCATTGATGAATGATCAAATCCTAAATTGTAATCGAAACTTGGAAGGCGATGGATGATGACATTCGGGGTTCTACTTGATTCAGGTTGAAGGTGATCAACCTAGATTCAGAGGGATCAACAACACATAACATAGATAAAAATGATTTACGTTTTGAAGGAAAAGTTTTGAACACTTCCAGAGCAGACATGTCCAAGGGAGACTAAGCCAATTCATTGACTATACTGTAGTTGAGCACATCTCTAGAAGTGGCATTGTTCGCAATGGGATGCAAAGGGAACCACGAGACTTTTGTAGTCCCATCCATAGGGGGCCTTGAAATATGAAAAGACATTTATGGAGCGGTGGAGGTAGATGTTACAGAGGGGTTAATGGTTTCTTTGGAATATGCATATTAGTTTCGTCAAGTACACAAGTTGAAATCAGACGACAACGTCATGAGGTGATGGACACCTAGATCAATGGGTTGACCCACAAAAGTGGTTGTGTTGTTTTTTGGTGCCAATGGTTGGGTTGTAACCATCCCTTGGTTTGGAAGGGAAGTTTGGAGCACCATAGGTGGAGGACCTAGTGGTTCTGGGTTTTTCTAAGCTGGAGTAGCCTCATTGGGGTTATGTTGGTTATTAGTTTGGAGTAACTGACAGAAACGATTCATATAGGGAAAATGTTGTGTGTAATGGCCGTAAGTGTTACATATGGTACACTGATGGTTAGTACGCAAGTGTGGGATTTTTATAGGTCTAGCGGGACACTAGGGATTCTGTGCAGGGGGTCAAATCCATTATTGTTCAGAGGGTTGGATTGCTGGTCACCTCCTTGAGGCTGGCTGTTGCCCCGATTCCTACCTCTCTTATTTATTCCCTACCCTTTTTGGTTATTAGGGGTGGGTTGATTAGGGAGGTTTTGTTGTGCATAGACATGTACTGAAGGATCAAGAGGATTCAAGGATGGGACTAGAGTAGGTTGCACAGGTGGTGCATAATAGACCAGAGTAGCTAGTGTGGCTACAAAGCCTTCCGCTTGGCTAGTACACGAGTGTGATAAAAAATTCAGTCCAGGGATGTTATGCATGAAAAATCAGAGGTGCAACCTAGTTGGACAACACTATAGGTGTGACCAGAATGGGGTGGAGAGGAGGGGTAAAAGTGAGGATGTTGAGTAACAAAGGCAATGACTCCATCAGTAGCATGGGATTCCCCGACGTATCTCGATGTGAGGATCCAACATGGTGAGCATCAGGTATAATGGTATACAGGTAACCTAATTGGGCGTATATAAGATTGAACTATTGGGCCATCAATATGTCTTCCTCCTTGGGTTCCAGGAACTCAGATGCAATGTCCTTGGTTATGGGGGGAGTAAGGTTTTGAGGAACCAATCTAGGAAAATCCTATCATCTAACTGGATCTTACACAGGATATGGTGATGGATCCATTCATGGATATGATACGTGATATGGGTAGCTCTATTTTTCTACAAGATAAAAATATTTCCACACCCTCATCGTAATGGACAAGTAACTGGAAGTATTGAAGGAACATAGAGGCTAACAAGGAAAAGTCTAGGTAGGTGGCATGAGCCAATTCGATATACCACTTGGCTGCAAAACTGGTAAGTGTGCACTGGAATAACTACAATCGAACAGAATCATCCAGTATGATGTTAGATGAACACCATAAGTGGAATGACATAATGTGGTTTTAGGGGTCGTCTCCGGCTTTGCCTTCAAAATTAGGGATGTCAGAGGAAAGTTTGGTAGGCATAGGAGGCCATAGTGGGTTATGATGAATGTGTTCATTGGTCGACCATGCCAAATCAGGAAGGTTGAGACTAGCCATAAAGGGTAGACTAGAACTTAAAGTGGATCGGGAAGGGCTAGCAATGTTGTCGGCACCACTAGGAATGTAGTTCCCATGGATGACTGGGGGTGGATATGGTTGAATTTCAACCATAGGATTACTAACTGGGATAGTATGTATATCCACAATGAATGTGGAAAGGCCACTACTCCAAGGTATAAAGGGTTGTATGTTAGGAGCCACAGTGGCTGGAGTGGGACCACCACTAGTGGGTGGCAGACCAGTAGTAGTGCGTATGGTGGAATAGGGTCAACTAGGACCAGGACCCATTGGTATAGTAGAAGGGATACCCATAATGATAGGTGGATTTGACACAATCCCACTACCAACCATACACCCTTAAAAGGGATCAGAATGTGCACTAGCCATGGGGCTAGATGGAGCAGTGAACAAGGTGGGTTCATATTGATAGGAATCTGAATCAGACTCATCTAATGTGTGTGTCTTTGAAGGTGGTGAATGATGTTTAATGTGGATCTAATGATGACATTTCAAATAACTGAACTGAGGGGTGTTCCCCCTAAGCCTATGCGAGTAACATTGTGGAGCTATGATGACGTGATGGAGTGTTGTGTAACGAATGAAAAATCAAGAGTATCAATCATAGGATCAAAAAATGAACTAGAACCGAGTGTGTAGAAGGTGAGCGTATAAATGGTGTCTCATAGGCCAACATCAATCTCTAAAGCTAAAATGCAACAATAGGTTATAGAAAGGTGTATCTACATTATAGTGGCCAGAAATCCAACAAGCAACACTACCTAGAAATAAAATGACACATTAATCGATGGGATAAAAGTGCAAGAAAAATCCTAACTACAAGATAGAATCTCCTCACAAATCATATCCTCGGCATAGTGATGAAATCCTATTCAAACAATATTAAATGGAAGAACAATAGGCTAAGAGAATGCCCTTACCAAGAAGAACCTTCGGGTAAAAGAGACCTAGAAAGAATGACAACTAGGCTACCTCGTTCATGACACGTCCGAGATGGTTTCTTGGCACTTCAACCCTTTGCCCCTCGACACCCATTATACTCTTGCATGCACGTGGAGGACTATGAAGGTTCAGCCTTCGTTACAAGATGGAGTGTGGTATTCCACCTTGAATTCTGAAACTCCTTCATTGCGGTTTACTCTTGCAAAGCAGGGGGCCCCCCAACAGACTGGTTGTGACTGTGTCAACAAGTACAAGAGGATTTTGGTCCCCTAATGGAAAACAACTATGTCTCAAGATGTGAGTGACAAAGGGGTTTTATTTGGATGCATATCTCCAATGTATTAACTTAGCTACAATATTGTTTTATCCTCAAGTGAGGTTACAATGTTGGTTGTATTACGTTAATTTTAATGCTAGATTGGGGCCATGAACCAAGCATTGTGTCTTTAGGGTGTAAGATGTGTGAAAATCATGTGTACAAACCCCAACAATCTTATGGTGAAGATGCAACGATCTCACTATCAGGATGCAACAAATAAAATGCAGATAAATAGCACTAAATGAGAGCAAATATCTTGCAAAATAAATTTTTCTTCCATAAATAAAAATATATGAAAGTAAACGAATGTTTAAGGAACTGACCAAAGTGTAGGAAACACACAGGGGGTCTCAACTACAAGGAATGACTCAAGAGGCTCACATACAAGGAAAAGAGGACCTCAAAACAAACCAAGGGGCTGTAATTGGATTAGTTATGGACAGAAACAGGGCAGGAAGGGGTAAAGTTCAAACATGGGGTATGAAACAAGGATATCAAGAACCAAAAAGGACTAAAAAAGTGTAGGTCACACCTAGCGGTAGAACATGCACAATCAAGGTAGAACAGCACTGAGAAACAGTCGCGATTAGGGGAAAAAATAGTCAGAATATTTAGGTCTCACAAAAAATATGATTAAATGCAATAGGTTGCACAAAACCAAGTCACAGTAGCGACCGAGATCGCTCCGATAACCAGGACAGGAACAATCTGAATTTCTGGTCCAGGTCGCACTTATCGGGGAAAAAGGCGTGACCTTGGTCACACTTATCAGGAAAAAAGGAGCGGTTGGGTCGCAGCTTTCAGTCGAATAAGTGTGAATCGACCGAAACTGAATTTTTTTGAAAAATGACTGTCAGCTTGGACCAGGGGGGTAGGAACTGAGGAAACACTTGTTCGGATATGCTACGAGGGGGTGAGATCTATGATGACTGAAGACAACGAAGGAGAACAAACCAATATAAATGCCTACAAAAACCAATATCTGTATGGATCGACCGAGTGAAGTCACCAAAACTGTAGTGGGGATTTATCCCCCACTACATGCAAAAGCACCAACCCTAGATAATGCATATCATAGGGTAGATTTCAACAATAATAAAAAGAAGAAAATTAACAATAACAATATTTTATAGGTTTTTTTTTAGATATATAAGACTAACTAACAACATTCATACCTTTATGAAATATGGGGCATCATATCTATCCTAAGGAAATGGTCCTGCAGCTTCATGGTTTGGTTCTCCATCCTCTTCCATGGATGGTTTTCAAATGGGGAAAATGGATCCAAATTGGTATGGAGCTATCTCAACATACACCATGCTGGAATATATGGAAATAATGGAAAAAAAGTGAATGATGTGACCAATAGAAAATGTCAAAAGTGTGGCTAAAAAATTGTTTTGGGGGAGGCCTCCATAATGTATATATAGGATGGTCCAATTTTTTTGACCCATTCTCATTTTTAGTTTTTTTGGCCCTTTTTGGATAGCATGGGATAAATCACAATAAATGCTCAGCTTCCCTTCCTTTATCGGGAAGGAATAATAATGTTTTGGACCATATTTAGTGGAAATATAGTTGTGAAGGTCAAGATGGAGGAAATAATGGTGGGAATATGATGTATGACTATGGTTTAGACCATGTAGATCTAGGTGAACAATTTTTATTGTTAACAGTAATAATAATATTTTTGGATATATAGATGATGATAATCTCTAATATAATCAACCAATATCTATTATAACAACATTAAATAGGATGGTTAATCAATCAATATATTTGTTGAATCATATGTTAATCCATGAATTCTCTTACATGAATGAGTATCCTCATAATTAAGTCATACTTGATTCTTATTATGTGTTCATTCTCTTCACAAATCGGTTCATCACATAAAAGGAATGGATTATGTTATGCATTGACATGATGTAGATTATACTTTATTTTACTTGTGTTGATTCTCTTCACAGCAGGGTTCATCACATAAAATGAATGGATTATGTTATGCATTAACATGACGTAGATAATAGGAATAACATATGTCAAACAATATGTGTCAATGTTATTGTCAAATGTTGATCAATATGTATCATTGTTATTGTCAAATGTTGATTAATTTGTCAATATGATATCATATATTGGATTTTGTGATCCTTCTGTATTTTTTTCTAGGATTTGTTAGGTAGGTCCACCTTACTATTGCTGTGATTCTAGAGTAAGTTTAGGAAGGTTGTGATTGATTTATATGGTTGGTGGTTGAGTTGACCTACATTATTAACCACTTTACTAAGAGTGTTAAATTCTTATTCTATAGTGGTTTACAAGTTTGGTTTTCTTTAGGTGAGAATTATTTGATACATCCATATGTTACAAGTGATAAGATGATGGAATCCTAGATGTATACACCATATGAACTTGTTGATGGCCAGGATTGTAGTTGCTGGAAAAACTACAAGGCAATCAATAGGAGGACAAAGTCCAACCTGAAAGGATTCAAACAATACCACACAGTTATGGTTCTATACCCAAGTTGTTTGGGATGACTAACACCTATTTATATGAGGCCTCCACTGGCACAATGTGTTTAGATCCAAATGGATCTTCTCTTTCTCTCTGGAAGGTTTGAAAGTGGGAAGTAATAGTAATTGGTGTATCTAACTGAACTGAAATTGAGAATGTTTGAGAGTGTGTGGTAGAACAATTAGATTAAGTTGCTTGACAAATGTTAATCCAATCTATAAAAATATAAACCAGAATTACTTTTTGCCAAATTTGCATAGAAATAAACAATTACAATTACAATATTTTATTCAAATAATTTTAAGTGTACAATTGTTCTAACAGAAAAACACTAATTGAAAAATCAACATTTTTAAGAGTGATTTTTTATTTTGTTGCAATTAAAAATATATGAATTAAACAAAGAAATTTATTTAATGCATTATTAACATAGTAAGATAGTAATGAGAAATCAATACGGAGATTAGTGTGTCTAGTAATAATGTAGCATATAATAAGATATCAGATAAATAAAGGATAACCAAAATTGACCAAAGAAATTTAATGAATATCCAAAAGGTGAAAAAAGAAACTAACTGAATTTTATTAAGAGTGTAACAAATTATAGTTCCACAAAAATAGAGAGTATCTCCAGTATTTCTCTTGTGGTCCCTTCTCTTAGCGTTCTCTAGGGTCATTCCTCCTGGATCGTGGATCCCCTCTATCACATATCCCTCTCCTTTAAATAATCATAACAAAATATTACAAAAAAAGAAATCATCCAAAGAAATGGGGATCATAAAAATATGGTTTCATGATTTGAAAAAGGAGGATTTCCACTTGGAAAATGCATCTAGTAAATCCATTATATCCTGATATTAGGCGTACTCTAATTGCAATTGAGCTCTGTATATTAACGACTCAATCTCCCTCTTCTTAACTTTCTCCCATTCACATAGGAAAATATTGATCGTCATTTGCGAAGTCAAGGGAGCTCAATCCATTCCTTGATTTCTTCCATATGAAGGTGATCAAGTTGCTCAATCTTCTCCTTGGCTTTTGAAAAATCCCTTTTAATTTATTCCAGCTTCATATTCAGAGGAATAACATCCTCAATCGAATCCATCAGTGGAAAATCCAAAAAAGTTATCAAATTCTCTGATGCGAACCACCTCTTCTTGTAGGCTACATGTCCATCCTGAATGGTGGGATCTATGGATTCAAAAAAAATTATCCCAATATTCTAAGGAGATATTGATCCTCCTTAGCTTGATATTGTCAAGGATTAGCACATATTCAGGTCTATCTTTTATGTACCTTTGCCAGTCCACTACATTATCATATGCTTTGGTTGCTTCCTTCCTCCTTTGATTATGATCATAAAGGAGGTCAAATTGTTATTCAAAAGCATTGTAAGTTTCTTACATCTCATTCAATCCTTTAAACAAACCAAATATCACCTTGCACAGGTCATCCTGGACCCTGGAAGACGATTCTTGGAACTCTTCCTTGCTAAATTTGGAAAAAGAGGAAGCAACATATATGAATTGGAAATATTATAATTGTTGTTCAAGGGCTGCAATCCTTTCAGCATGTTTAACATTGAGCCCTTGTGTTTCTTCAAGATTTTGCTTGAGAAGATCATTATGCTCTTGCAGTTTCTTTCGCTGGTCCTCATAGATATTCTTCAAATCCTGCATCTTATTTTAATGATGTGCATCTGCCCGAGCTTGCTCCTATTTGAACTTATGTAGTTCTTGTTATTTCATCTCAGTTTCCTTATTGAGTGAGGAAATTGAGTCGTAATTATCCCCTACAAAGGCTCCCTGATCACCTGTAGTTTCTAAGGCCACTTTTTTGACATCCATCTATTCCCTTTTCCATATGATTTGGTTTGGCACTATTCCTTGCTTGAATGTTCCTTCTCTAGACCTCTTGGAGCCTTTCTTCACTACAAATTTCTCTGCCCTACTCCAGAAATATTCCCCTATAGATACCACTGCATTCTCACCAAAATATGCTACTTCATTTACTGTAGGGGTTGACAATTCAGGCATTGTTACCAAAGGTATAGGTTGGAAAATGGTCAGGGTAGGAATAGGCATGCTCACTTGAGGAATTGTAATAGATGGTGTGTGGGAATGAGAAACTAAAGGTGAAGGAATGGAAAAAACAACAAAAGTAATAGGCTCTGAAGGGGTGGTAGGGGTGACATAAAAAACATACCATGAAGATGCAACCTGAATTGAATCCACATGTTGTAAAGATAATGGGGGAAGTTATGAAGATGTTTCCTTGACATAAATAGTAGGTAATTCAAAGGAAGCTGTAAAAATATGGAAGGTCAAAAAAGGAATGGTGATTGAAATGGGAAGAGATACAAAAGATGCCTCACTGCTAGAGGTGATTAATAGAGAAAAGTGGAATTCTGAGAAATAATTGTCATCAACTAGACCTTCAAGGGGATCCCCAGATGCCTGGGTTGCTAAGACAATGGATGGAAAGATGGTAGGAACACTGATTGGGCATGAGAAGCTGGAGTGAAGTGTTTCTTCTTCCAGATCACTATTTTCAATCTCGAGTATCTCCACCCGTGGTTTTGGTTCTTGAATCTTTTGTTTCTTTTCCTTATGTACAAAAGTTGCTCCTATGCCTATAACTGATCTCATAAAATCCAAACTTCTCTTAATATTTGCATATTTCATTAAGGCATCAAAAGTGGATGAAGGTTCTAGCTGTTGAGGATTTTCAATCACATATTTTCCAAAGTCATCACTCTGCTCATTTATCATAGAAGAAGTGACATCTTGTGACTTATGTTCTTCATTTTCAACCAGTTTCTTTTTTTCCTTTTCTTCTACAGTCAACTCAAGTTTTCTATAGTGGAGAACCTTTTTTTTCAGCTCCTACTGGTATTGAAAAATGAATCTCTTCTCGTCATGCGAAATAATTCTTCTTACAACTTCTGAGAAATCATTGGCCCCTTGGTAGATTAAATCATCAGGGTCCTTCTGATGAGTGTATGCAGTCTTCATGTTCTCTTGGGAAAAATGGTTAGCCAAGAAATACTTAGGGTCATGCATCCTTTTGGGGGAATCCCTAAGATTCAAAGTAATAATATTATTTCCTAGTATTCCTGCATGGGTGGAATTCTATATCACTAAAGACCCAAGGCTGAGGGGGAATTTGGGCCACCCATTCCTCTTATCTCCAGTGAGTTTAGGAAACACCCCATCAATAACTGTCTAGAAAGAAATTTCTTCCATAACCATCCTATCTTGCACTATCCTGATCAGCAGATGGACAATGTTGCTACCCCATATTCTGATGTACGCAAAGTACTCACCAACATACCAATCCCCCATGGTGTAGATCAATGCTCTAGCTCTATCTGAGAATGTAGGAGCATACCATTTGAATACTTTCTGATAAATAGACCCTATGAAATGGTCACAAATATCATAGATAAGGGGGATGAAATTGTCCTCCCATAGTGATGGACAATAAATATGGAAAAGAGGTCCAACCCTCGTCCAATTCCATCCCATGGAAAGGAAAGGAGAGGTTACACAAAACACATTCATTACATAGGCCAAGAGATAGAAGGTATTTTTTCTAGATGCTAGATTCTTTTGGTACTTTTCAATGGATTATTTCAAGACGACTGATAGAATTTGAGCCGAATTGAATGACTCCCCTATTGTAAGAATATGATGCATAAGATCCACCTATTCCATTTTGAACACTGTGCAAATTAGCAACCCATACAACCAGCACAACATTGTTGTTAATATGGATAAAGGTTCCATAAACCAAGAGATAGGATATAGTTTGTCAGGTTTTGGTAGGAATGCAACAAGGTTGTCCATATAAGACTTAACTATTTCCTCAAAATTGTATTGAGTCACTAAAGTTTCAAGAAATTTCTTATTGAGAAATTGTTGAGGTGGGTTGAGGGCATAGGCTCTTGCAAACACCTCTGGGCGAAAAAGAGGCCAACTGGGTCTGCTCCTGGTCATTAAACGAGCAGTCTTGAGGGTTAGGATGGTAGATTATTTACTTTACTAGGTCTTTGTAAGGCACAAAGGCAGACCTAGTTGCTATAGCATGCAGTTGATACTTACTGATGTTAATGAATGTGGATTGGTCATGCTGAATGGATGAAAAATTCATCGTTATAATAAACAGAATAAATCATGAACCATTCTAACTGGTAGGTTTCAGATACACATCCACTGGTGTCTGAGAAGATTCCAGAGTTAGGGTCTTTATTCTTTTGCTCATTAAGAGCGGTTTTGGATCTGGTGTTCCTTGACATGATTAACATGATATGAGGTAAATTCTAATAAAATGCAAAAAGAGTCAATTTTAACCCAAATCAAATTTACTAAATATCGACCAATGAAGGGAAAGAAATTTGAAAAACTTACCAGCAATTCGCTTCGAAGAAATAAAATCCGTTGACCGAGTGAAAGTTTGCAGTAAAATATTTCTCCAAGGTGAAATTCGTAAATTAAAAATGATAGAAAAATAGTGAAAAAATGAAATATTTAAATGACTGAATCCAACGATGAAATGAATTTAAATCATAGATTTCAAACAGATTGACAGTTGAGATTACAATGAGAAAGTGGGAAAGAAAGTTGCAAAGAAGAAACTTTGATAATTTTTTATTATTTCAATTTCCCCAATCCGCAATCTGCATTGTGAAATGCCAAACTTTGTAACCATAAATTACTTTACTGATTCCACATACCGCAATACGCATTGCGGGCTGCAGAATCTAGGAAGTGTGATTTACAATTTTATTAGATTTTTAAGTTTACGATTTCATTATATTTTTTAGTTTCCAATTTCCGCAATCCACATTGCAGGTTGTGAAAAAATAAAAAATAAAAATGAAAGCGATTGCAACATTTGCAATCCACCGAAAAAACCATTTTCAAAACCTCCAGAAGAAAGACTTCCGCTAACCGCATTGCAGATTGTGGAAATGAAATATTTTGAAAAAAAAAAAATAACTTTTCTGCAATTCACAAACCCAAAAAAACAAGGATTTGAAGCAAATTTTATTAAGATCAAACATGAAAAGACAAAAAGGATGAATAAATCCATGAGTGATACACCATAAATAAGAAAATAGCCATGAATATTACCTCAGTGATGAATGAATGGGGTTCTCATTTTATCTAATAAAATGGGATCTATCATTCCAGCAACTGGGCTTAACTAGTGTACTAATGTTTCAATGAGCAATACTCATGAAATTTCCATGCTATAACTGGTTAAGTTGATTATGGTTGGATTTGTATGTGTGATGAACCTCTTGCAAATAACAATGAGAATGCACGATATAACATAAATATTGGACCACAAAAGAGATTTTATTGATAGTAGGACACTTCGAGGGGGAAACCTTCTTTGAGCAAGATCAATACAAAATAATTCTTTGATGCTTTCATTATCCTCAACACATAGTTATATACTAAGTCTAATCTAAAAAACTATTACTCCCCATGAATGTGGGATAATGCAACATATTAACTAGATGACTTAACAACTATTACTTGCTCCCCGAAAAGGTGGGATAATACAACATACTAATGGGACGACTTACAAAGCATATCCATCCAAAAAAATATACTAAAAAAATAAAGAGGATGGTTGACACGGGTTCTTAACATCCCCTCCCTCTTACAAAATCTTTGTCCTCAAAGATTTATATGTGGAAACTGCTCCTAAATATGAAGGAGTGGTTCCCATGTAGTATCCTCTGGTTCAATGGTGTGCCACTAAATTAAGACCTCTGTGATGAACTGAGAGGGAAGATGACGAGTGCACTTATTGAGGATGGCCTCCAGTTCTAAAATTATGAATCCTTCCTTATCCATTTCTGGTAAAACAATTTGTGCTTTGATGTTGATTCCAATCGCGTTCTTGAGATAAGAGACATCAAAGAATGGGTGAATGTGAGAAAAAGGAGGAAGTTACAATTTATAAGTAACACACCCAATATTTTGAAGAACTTTATATGGCCCATAGAACTTTGGAGCCAGATTATGATGCCCTTTTATTTTCAGGGAGGATTGCTTGTAAGGATGAAAATGAAGAAAAACCATATCACCAAATTGAAAGGTGCACTCAGAACGGTGATGGTCAGCTTGCTATTTCATGCAATTTCTTGCCATGTAAATATTTTCCTACAGAATGTGAAGAATGTGATCATGGTTTCGAAGAACCATGTCAACCACCTGAACTGGTGAACTATTGGGGGTGTATGGAAGGAGCACTGGCAGTACCTGGCCATAAATGACTTCAAGTCGAGTCATTTTAGATGCATTGTGGTAAGAAGTATTGTACCACCAATCAGCCAGAGGGAGCCACTTTTACTACTGATGTTGCTATTCAAAGGTGAAGCAACGAAGATAAGTTTCCAAACATTTATTGGTGACTTCATTCTGACCATTTGTTTGTGGGTGATATCCTGAACTCATATTCAGTTTGGTGCCAGTGAAATGAAAGAGTTCAGTCCAAAAATGACTTGTGAAGGTTGCATCACAGTCTGAGACAATGGACGAAGGGATTCCATGAAGATGAATATATGGTCTATGAAAAATTGTGCAACTAAGGAGGTAGTATATGGATGGTTGAAAGCACAAAAATGACTATATTTGGAGAGCCGATCAAACACAACCTAGATTATGGTCTTCCCTCTAGATTTAGGGATCCCTTCAATGAAATCCATTGAAATATATATCCAAATCCTTGGAGGGATGGGAAAGCGTTTGAGCAAGTCAAGGAGGAGTGTAGTTTCAGCCTTGTGGCACTGGAAGGTATCACATTCGAAAACCCTCTGTTGAATTTGTTGTTTCATTCCCTTCCAAAAGAAGTTAAGTCATGCCTGCTCATACGTTTTAAGGAACCCAAAGTGCCCTACCTATGGAGAAGCAAGGAGTTCATAGAAGACATCTTGGTGAATATCGGTGCTCTATGGAAGCACCAGACGACCCTTGTATCTCATAGAAGAACCATACCAAGAGTAATACGATACAATAGAAGGATTACTAGCCAATTGTTGGATGATTTTAGATAAGGAAGACTCATTGACATAACCTTGTTGAACAGATTGTAACCAATTTGGAATATGCATATAATTAGCTTAATAAGAAGCATGGTAAGTGATCACATAGTCATAACCCTTATTGTAAGTGATCACATAGTCATAACCCATGAGTTTTCTAACCCATTTCTGTTGTGTTAGGAATGAGACCCGTTGTTCCAGGAAATATTTTAGACTCTTGTGATCAGTCTTGCTATAGAAATGATTCCCTAAGAGGTATGGATGCCACTTATGTACTGCATGCAAAATAGCCATCATTTCTTTTCATATGTAGAGGCGGATAAATTCTTACCGAAAAGGGATTTGTTGGTGAACTAAATGGGATTTTCATCTTGGAGGAAGACATCGCCAAGTCCATTGTCACAAGCATCACTTTCAATAGTCAAGGGCTTGGAAAAATTAGGCATAGCTAGAATAGGTGTGGTACAGATAGCTTGTTTCAATTTTTCAAATGCACACTCGGCAGCAAGTGTCCATGTAAAAAAATCCCTTTTTAGAAGAGCTATTAATAAAGATGCAATCTTCCCATAATCCTTGACAAACTTGCTGTAGTAGCCAGTCAGTCCCAAAAACCCATGAAGGATGTTGAGGGTCTGAGGTTGCGGCCAATTTTTCATGGCATCTATTTTTGGAGGATCGACATGAACCCCTTGTTCTGAAACAATATGCCCGAGATACTCTACTTCCTTCTACTCGAAAACACATTTAGATTTTTTGGAACAAAGATGATGATCATAGAAAAGTTGCAGTACAAGATCCAGATGTTGGAGATGCTCAGCCCATGTTTTACTATAGATGAGGATATCATCAAAGAAGACCATAATGAAGTTTCACAAGTAGGGCCAGAATATTTTATTAATCAATGTGTGGAACATGGAAGGAGCATTTGTGAGCCCAAATGGTATGATCAAAAAGTCATAGTGGCGATCATGTGTGTGGAAAGTTGTTTAGGGATATCATCCTCATGAACTCGAATTTGGTGAGACTCAGAATGAAGATCCAACTTGGAGAAAAAATGAGCACCATGGAGCTCATCCAGAAGCTCATCAACAATAGGAATTGGAAACTTATCCTTGATTGTGATGTGATTAAGTGCTTGAAAGTTGATGCATAGGCACCATGACCCATGTTTTTTTTTGGACAAGAAGAACCGGTGAAGAGAAGGAACTAGTACTAGGGAGAATAACACCTTACTTCAGTAAGTCGGGAACAAGCATCTCAATCTCTGACTTCTGGTGGAATGAGTAGTGATTGGGCCTGATGTTGGGAGGGATGATTCCAGGAAGGAGTGGAATACAATGGTCCTCTGGTCTTAAAGGTGGAAATCCCACTGGCTTAGTAAACACACATGCATATCGATCCAAAATTTGTTGTAGATTGAAGGGAGTAGTTGAGACTATTTAAGGTTGCATCTAAATGAAATGGAGCTGAGTGATGATACCATGTGAAATCTTCTTAAGAATATTCCTTCCAATGCGAACTGATGATGCTGAGAGACCCTGGTTGTAAGCCCCGCAATGTGTGTTTTTTACCATTGATTGAAAACTGCATCCAAAGTTTAGCAAAATCCCATAAAATGGGTCCAAGTGTGCATAACCATCGAGCACCCAAAACCACATCACATTCTCCTAAGGTCAAGGTAAACATGTCAGAGTGCAAGTTATAATCCCCCATAGAGATTCGCGCATTACGACACTTCCCTTTGAAAAGTAAGGAACCCCCATTTACAATCATGACTTCAAATATGGAGAAATGATGGACAACACAATCATCATGTTTGGCGATCCTAGGGTCAATGAAGTTATGAGTGCTATCAGAATCAATGAGTGTTGTAAGAGGGAATTTTTTGAAGAAAATTCTGACCTGCATGGTTTGTGGGGTGGTGACTCTGGCTGGCTGTCTGGGGCAAGATGGTCAACAGGAAGTTGTTGAATGTCACCCTCACCATCTACTGGATCTTGAGCATCATAAAAAATTTCAGGTGCAGGAGGAGAATCCACATCCAAGAGATAAATCTTTTTCTCAACACATCGATGTCCTCGGGTGAATTTCTCATCACAATTATAACAAATCCTTTTTTCTTGACATTCCTACATCTCCACTTTAGACAAATGCTTGGTAAGAGTGGTTCTAGGGGCTAGCGAAATTTGGGGTCTTTGGGGAACCATATTTCTGAATGGAACAACAATGGATTTGGAGCATTGTTGAGCCCTGATATTGTCCTTTGCTAGCTTAGCCAACTCTAGGGCTTCCATCATTGTGTTGGGGAAGAACATTTTAACCTCATATCGGATTGCATCCTTCAAACCACTGATAAAACAACTCAGGTAGAATGCATCAAGAAATCCCTTGGTGTGATTGGTCAGTTTCTCAAATTTTGTCTAATACTCCCTCACAGTGTCAATTTGGAAAAGTTTGGTGAGTGCTCTTGTGATGTCATCAAAAGCACTTGGGCAAAATCGTTGCAAAAGGAGTTGGAAAAAATCTATCTAGTTTGGCTCTGTATGAGCCTTGATGTTCAAATGGAACCATTGAAGGGCTTCATGTTCCAAATGAAAGGATGAAAGTGGGACTTTATTGACATCAAAAGTGTTATGCAGAATGAAATATTGTTCTACCATGTAAATCCATCATGTCGGATCATCACCATTGATGTGAGGAAAATCCAGCTTTGGTCGACTGAAGTTGCTAGAGGAAGAGAACCTAGTGTCTGCAGAAGACTCAGGCCGTCGTCGGTTGTTCATGGGTGAATGCTAAAGATGGAGGCCGAGAAATTTTTTATCCCGATCTTTGAGTTTGGACTTGATGGCAGCAAGTTCATCTTCCATTTGTTTATTTGCTTCGGAGTGGGTGACAATCATAAACATATTTTTTTATTTTTTTGGAAATGGATAGAAAAACAAAAACGTAAAGGGTTTTAGAAAAGGAAAATTTTTATTTGGGAAAAACTCAGGGGGTAATTGGGGTTTTACGGGGTTTTTGACACTTTCTTAGGGACATGAAGCAGAAAATCCGAATTTCAGAGGCGAGGTGAAGGAATTGGAAAATTTGTCAAAGAGGGACAAGGAAGCAGAAATGGGAAACAAACACTATCAAAAAATTTGAAGGTGATTCAGCGAGAATAAAAAATGATATGGAAAACCCTAAAAATAGACAAATGTGGAATTTTGGGGAGTCACAAAGTGGAATTTGGGATAGGTTCCTCAAGGAAGAAATATGCAAAATGAGATTATGGGGGTTACAATGAATTTTCAAGGTAAATGGAGCTAAATCAAGGAAGATATGGCTAAAAATAACAAATTTATACTTTTTTTGTGGAAATAACTTGTGGCGGTTCTGGAAAGCTATGCTTTATCAACTGAAAATGGAGGAAATGATTTGTGGCGGTTCTAAAAATCTGCGCTTTATCAACTGTAAATGGATATGGACCCGAGGTATGTTCATATTCTTAAGGGTTCAAGGGATTCACTCGGCCACCAATGTTGTCTAACAACTTTCACATTGGGGTAGTACCCCTCACTCCATAGCTCAGGTAAAATTGATAACCACTTTGCCACAAACAAAAACTCTTGGTTTATCTCATGGGTGGGAACTAATCAATCAGGTAGGGTTTGTTGCCCTTTTCGCTTGGAAGGTCCTTTAATTGGCCAACTACTTTGGGGTTCCTATGGTACTCGTCACAATGATTTTTAGGGGTATTCCCAAGTACCTCCCATAGTAAAGCGGATAGGGTTTATTTCATGGCAGAACTACTACAATAATCACAGCACCAAGAAGCATTGCAATGCGATGAACCTCCTGCAAATAACAATGAGAATGCACGATATAACAGAAATATTGGAGCACAAAAGAGATTTTATTGATTGTGGGCCACTTCAAGGGGGGAAACCTTCTGTGAGCAAGCTCAATACAAAATAACTCTTCTACTCCTTCATTAGCCTCAACACATTCTTATATACTAAGTCTAATCTAAACAACTATTACTCCCCGTGAATGTGGGATAATGCAACATATTAACTAGACAACTTAACAACTATTACTTACTCCCCATGAATGTGGGAGAATACAACATACTAATGGGACAGCTTACAAAGCATATGTTTTCGACAAAATATACTAACAAAATAAAGAGGAGGGGAGGAGGGTTGACATAGGTTGCTAGCACTATGACAATTAGGAGGGTGGTCTCCCATATGCTTTTCGATTAATCTTGGGATTATTGAACATTACGCCATGTTTTTTTATTAATAGGAATTTACGTTATAATAATTTGAAAAACAATACACATAGGTGAATTGAAAGACTCTAGATTCACTATGGCATGAGCATATATGTAAATCTAGTAAAAAAATGGATTTGAGAAAAAGTATAAAAGTTGTTTTCTTATTTAAATTTACATTTTTATAATGTTGTAATATTTATATAGATCTTTTAAATAACATATGAAGAGATAAAATTTAATGGTTGCAAGAAAAATATATAAAAATATAAAATATGATACACATAATAAAATGAGATTAAAATGTCAAACAAAATAAGTATACTGAAACCATTATATTAATAAAAAATAATATATGGCACCCTATATTATTCCCCACACCCCCACACAAAAAAAATGATGGTTTTATGAATAATGCTCAATGGCTAGCCTGCGTGGACAACTAAATATCTACGACTCTACATCGGTAAAATAGGAACCCAAACAAAATGGATTTGGGATACGTATAAAATTGGTTATTTATTAATAAGTGGATTTGGAATATATAAATTTGGTTTATTTATTAATAAGTGAATTGTGTTTAATATGAACTTGTGTTAAATATTGCTCATGTCGTTAAGACGCACAACATGAAAATGCAACCTTTATGTCTCTTTACGATGGAGGCGTTATAACACAACTTTGTTTTTGAAATGTGAAAAGCCTTAGCATGTGCTACACTCCATGAACAAGTTCTCTCGAAAGTTTTTGGAACGTTTTGCAAGTAAAATGGGGTCAGCGGAGATGACTCACCGAGGAGCAACACTTCAAGGGTTGATAATGTAAAAGTAAAAGATTGAGAGGAGAAAAGACACACCGAGGAGCAACACTTCAAGGGTTGATAATGTAAAAGTAAAAGATTGAGAGGAGAAAAGACACATTATGCTGTTTATTTATTATAGAAGACAGACCTCATATCAACATATTCTAAAGTGGCCATGCAATGAATAATTAAATATTCACGACACTGGTCTTCCCTATGAAGGAATTCTCATTCCTTAATTGTTTCTGGCCACATCGTTCTATTCTTTCTCCCTCTCCTTTTAATCGACATGTCTTGCCGACTCTGAGAAACCCATCTCACGCAATCCAGGTTTGTAGAATTGTTGTATATATAAATCATAAAAATAAACATACACAGACCCACAGACTGTTACCATCTATCTTATTTGATCTTGTGCATGAGCAGCACATCAATTTTGTAGTGATTACAAGAAGGTGCAAACCTTAACCCGATCGTTGCAGCATTAATTTGCATATATTTGTCTTCCAATCCCCACTTTGTTAAGAGAGGATCCATTAAGTTTGGAATGGAGTATGGGTTCGAGCCTGCTGTACAAATGGAGGAGACTCCGGAAGCTCGCATCGTCATTGTTCATCTTCCAGGTAGCTGATTTTCTAGATAGCTGATTTCTTGATTTCTTGTGGCAGGTTTATGGCTGATCGTTAAATCTCAAGATGCTGAGATCTAATAACCAACAACAAGTTTGTAGGAGCATTCATTATTTTGTCACAAGCTAGTTAATGGTCGCCCTATATGTTTGCAGAGTATTGAATCCATGATTTATTTGTGCAGGTTTTAGAAAAGAAAATCTGAGAGTGCAGATTGATAACCAGGGAAACCTCATCATTAGCGGAGAACGTGGTGGGAAGGAAATGGAGGAAATGACGAAGGTGCAGGGAGAGAGATTGGAGGATTCAATGCATAGATTCAGAAAGGTTATTGCTGTGCCCGAGAATTTGAATACGGATGCCCAAATCACCGCCAAGTTTAGGGATCAAACGTTGCGTGTCTCCTTGCCTTTGCTAGTTCACATGATCTCCGACCAAGTACACAACCATGACGCGATTCCAGCTGATCAATCGGCACAGTCAAAGGAGGACGAAAAGTCGAGTGTAACTGCAGGACAAGATCAAGATTCGATGCAGGAACGATCCGACGATCAAAGAGCAAGGCACCTAGAGGCGATCCGACCGGATGATGATAAAGCGAAAGTCGGAGCAGCTGCGGAAGAATCAAAAGGAATGGTGGAAGACAGAAAAACAGAAGCGCTTAAGCATGGCCGAGATTTTGTTCATAGGGACCCACTACTATCAAAACCCGCAATGGAGAGACTCCCTGAAGATCAGAGTACAAGACATCCAGAGACGATTCGACCTGGTCGTGATCATAAAGCAAAACCCATTGCAGCTGCGGGAGAATCTAAAGAATTGGCGAAACGCGGGGATCAATCGGTAGTCGAGTCAAATGTCGAGAGATCGAGACCGGCCAGTACAGGACAAGAAGATTCGATGAAGGAGCGGTCCCAGCTGGTTGCACAAGATGATCAAAGAACAAGGCTTCCAGAGGCGATTCGACAGGACGATGATAAAGCATTGAAAGGCAGTACTGCAGCTGCTGCGGAAGAATCAAAAGGTCCATTCATGGAAGACAGAAAAACAGAAGCGCCTAAGGTGAGCCAATTAGAAGTGGAACCACCACTATCAAAAGACAGCTCGCAGGCAGTATCTGCAGATCAGGCAGTCGCTGGAGACCAATCTCAATTCATACAATCGCAATCCAAGCAACAAGATGAAGTAGCAGCACCAGCAAACGAAGGCGAAAGTGATGAAAGTAGTTTACCTTCGCCAAATGACGAATTTCCGGAGAAATTGATACAAATTTCTTCAACCACTAGACGTTCACTATTTTTCACGAGATGTTGTAATGTTTTATAATTGTAATAGCATCGACTGTGGTCTGTGGGCGTGTACCTCTTTTACAATATAATAAGGTCCCGATCATAAGTTAAAAGCCAAAGAAGCCGAGCATTTAGATCAGTATCTCCTCTCGATTTGTATATCTACTCTTCATACACGAAGGCTACAACAGTCTCTCCGTCTCTGCAAATAAAATATTTACTTAGCAGCTCTGGTGTCTGCTCATTTATTTTGCAAACTTATATGAAAGGAGATTTCTCGTGTCTGCTCATATATTTTGCAAACTTATATCAAAGGAGATTTACTTTTTATTGAATGGAGACTATGAGCAAACTTATATGAAGGTAGATTTACTTTTTTAGAGATTTACTTTTTATGGAAGGGCAGAGAATATGAGCAAACTTATATGAAAGTAGATTTAGTTTTATGGAATGACAGAGAAGGCATGTTATTGTCTAATTGTATAGATTGTATAGAGAGTAGTTAGGTATTTACAACTTAGTATGGGGAGATGTTGTCATATTTGTTATGTTGGGTCATAATTTATTAAAAATAAAAAGTAATTAAAAATATTATGTAAAATAAAAAGTAATTTAAAAAACTCATATGATCTCAACATAGATCCGTCTTAATTTCTTGGCTTGTAAACATTTTTTTATATAAAAAAATTACACCTAATGAAATTGGATCCCTCTAAGTGCTTAATAGATCTAGGTTTAAGATGGATCTATGATAGCCCCAAGGGTTAGCTCAATTGGTAAGACGTGCGCACACTCTCTCGGTTCGGGGAGAGGTCACGGGTTCGAGCCTTGAGTCCTTCGGGGTTAGGCCCTTCGGGGTTAGGCCTTCTATGAGGATGGCCGGCCGTTTACCACCTCTACCATCCACTAATGTGACCATCCACTAATGTGGGGAAGTAGTATTGCTGGGTTTCCCGTGGATCTTGATCTATGATGATTTTACTTATATCATTTAAAAATATCAAATTTAGGTATAGGTCTTGTTATAAGTTGATATATAACTCTCGTGCATTGATTTTGCCAATAATTTATTAAATATTCTTAATAATGGTCCCCTTAAACATAAATATAAATATTAAATTATATTATTATTCTAATTTAAGAATTTTAAATATTAATAAATTAATTTTAATTAAATTAAATATAATCAACATTTATATCATGAGAGTTGTTTTTATTATTTTCAGAGCATTCCATTGCACATATCACAAATAAAACGTCATACATTAATTTTATTTATATTTATGAGAAGGTCTAGAATTTATATAAATGTGTTAGAATAAATAAAAAGTAATATAATACTTTCATTTATATCGATGCAAACTTTCTCTACCCTACTCCATAAATATTCTCCTCTAGATACCACTGCATTCTCGCCAAAATATGCTACTTCATTTACTGTAGGGGTTGACAATTCAGGCAGTGTTACCAAAGGTACATGTTGCAAAATGGTCAGGGTAGGAATAGGCATGCTCACTTGAGGAATTGTAACAGATGGTGTGTGGGAACGAGAAACTAAAGGTGAAAGAATGGAAGAAACAACAAAAGTAATAGGCTCTCAAGGGGTGGTAGGGGTGACATAAAAAACATACAATGAATATGCAACTTGAATTGAATCCACATGTTATGAAGATAATGGGGGAAGTTGTGAAGATGTTTCCTCGACATAAATAGTAGGTAATTCAAATGCAGCTATAAAAATATGGAAGGTAGAAAAAGGAATGGTGATTGAAATGGGAAGAGATACAAAAGATGCCTCACTACTAGAGGTGATTAATAGAGAAAACTGGAATTCTGAGAAATAATTGTCATCAACTAGACCTTCAAGGGGATCCCCAGATGCCTGGGTTATTGAGACAATGGATGGAAAGATGGTAGGAACACTGATTGGGCATGAGAAGCTAGAGGGAATTGTTTCTTCTTCCAGATCACTATTTTCAATCTCAAGCATCTCCAGCCATGGTTTTGGTTCTTGAATCTTTTGTTTCTTTTCCTGATGTACAAAAGTTGCTCCTATGCCTCTACTACTGATCTCATTAACTCCAAACTTCTCTTAATCTTTGCATATTTCATTAAGGCATCAAAAGTGGATGAAGGTTCTAGATGTTGAGGATTTTCAATTAGATATTTTCCACATTCATCACTCTGCTCATTTATCATAGAAGAAGTGATATCTTGTGACTTATGTTCTTCTTTTTCAACCAGCTTCTTTTTTGCCTTTTCTTCTACAGTCAACTCAAGTTTTCTATAGTGGAGAACCTTTGTTTTTAGTTCCTACTAGTATTGAAAAATGAATCTCTTCTCATCATGCGAAATAATTCAGTTACAACTTCTGAGAAATCATTGGCCCCTTGGTAGATTAAGTCATTAAGGTCCTTTCGATGAGTGTATGCAGTCTTCATGTTCTCTTGGGAAAAATGGTTAGCCAAGAAATACTTAGGGTCATGCATCCTTTTGGGGACATCCCCAAGCTTCAAAGTAATAATATTATTTCCTAGTATTCCTGCATGGGTGGAATTCTATATCACTAAAGACCCAAGGATAAGGGGGAATTTGGGCCACCCATTCCTCTTATCTCCAGTGAGTTTAGGAAACACCCCATCAATAACTGTCTGGAAAGAAATTTCTTCCGTAACCATCCTATCTTGCACTATCATGATCAACAGATGGACAATGTTGCTACCCCAGATTCTGATGTATGCAAAGTACTCACCAACATACCAATCCTCCATGGTGGAGATCAATGCTCTAGCTCTATCTGAGAATGTAGGATCATCCCATTTGAATACTTTCTGATAAATAGAGCCTATGAAATGGTCACAAATATCATAGATAAGGTGGAAGAAATTGTCCTCCCATATTGATGGACAATAAATATGGAAAAGAGGTCCAACCCTCATCCAATTCCATCCCATGGAAAGGAAAGGAGAGGTTGTACAAAACACATTCCTTAGATAGGCTGACAGACAGAAGGTGGTTTTTTTGGATGCTATATTCTTTTGGTACTTTTCAACGGATTCTTTCAAGATGACCGATAGAATTTGAGCCCAATTGAATGACTCCCCTATTGTAAGAATATGATGCACAAGATCCGCCTATTCCGCTTTGAACATTGTGCAATTCAGCAATCCATACAACCAGCACAACATTGTTGTTAATAGGGAGAAAGGTTCCATAAACCAAGAGATAGGATATAGTTTGTCAGGTTTTGGTAGGAATGCAACAGGTTTGTCCATATAAGACTTAATCATTTCCTCAAAATTGTATTGAGTCACTAAAGTTTCAAGAAATTTCTTGTTGAGAAATTGTTGAGGTGGGTTGAGGGAATAGGCTCTTGCAAACACCTCTGGGCGAAAAATAGGCCAACTAGGTCTGCTCCTAGTCATTAAACGAGCGGTCTTGAGGGTTAGCATGGTCGATTATCCACTTTACCGGGTCTTTGTAAGGCATAAAGGAAAACCTAGTTGCCATAGCATGCAGTTGATACTTATTGATGTTAATGAATGTGGACTAGTCATGCTGAATGGATGAAAAATTCATCGTTATAAAAAACAGAATAAATCATGGACCATTCTAACTAGTAGGTTTCAGATACACGTCCACTGGTGTCTGAGAAGATTCTAGAGTTAGGGTCTTTATTCGTTTGCTCATTAAGAGCAGTTTTGGATCTGGTGTTCCTTGACATGATTAACATGATATGAGCTAAATTCTGATAAAATGCAAAAACAGTCAATTTTAACCCAAACCAAATTTAATAAATCTCAACCAATGAAGGGAAAGAAATTTGAAAAACTTATTATCAATTCGCTTGGAAGAAATAAAATCCATTGACCGAGTGAAAGTCTGTAGTAAAATATTTCTCCAAGGTGAACTTCGTAAATTGAAAATGATAGAAAAATAGTGAAAAAATGAAATATTTAAATCACTGAATCCAACAACGAAATGAATTTAGATCGTAGATTTCAAACAGATTGATGGTTGAGATTACAACGAGAAAGTGGGAAAGGAAGTTGTGAAGAAGAAACTTTGATAATTTTTTATTATTTTAATTTCCCCAATCTGCCATCTGCATTGTGGAATGAAAGTTTGTAACCATAAATTAATTTATTGATTTCACATGCCGCAATATGCATTGCAGGCTGCGGAATATTAGAAGTGCGATTTATGATTTTATTAGATTTTTGAGTTTACAATTTCATTATATTTTTTAGTTTCCAATTTCCGCAATCCACATTGCGGGTTGTGAAAAGGTAAAAATGAAACATTAAAGCAATTGCAACATTTGCAATCCGCCAAAAAAACCATTTTCAAAACCTCCAAAAAAAAGTCTTCCGCTAACCGCATTGCAGATTGCGGAAATGAAATATTTTGAAAAAAAATAGTAACTTTTCTGCAATTCACAAACCCAAAAAAACAAGGCTTTGAAGCAAATTTTATTAACATCAAACATGAAAAGACAAAAGGATGAGGAAATTCATGAGTGATACCCCATAAATAAGAAAATAGCCATGAATATTACCTCAGTGATGAATGAATGGGGTTCTCATTTTATCTGATAAAATGGGATATGTTGTGCCAGCAACAGGGCTTAACTAGTGTATTAATGTTTCCATGAGCAATACTCATGAAATTTCCATGCTATAACTAGTTAAGTTGATTATGGTTGGATTTGTATGTGTGATGAACCTCTTGCAAATAACAATGAGAATGCACGATATAACATAAATATTGGAGCACAAAAGAGATTTTATTGATCGCAGGACACTTCGAGGGGGAAACCTCCTTTGAGAAAGATCAATACAAAATAACTCATTGATGCCTTCATTATCCTCAACACATACTTATATACTAAGTCTAATCTAAAAAACTATTACTCCCCATGAATGTGGGATAATGCAACATATTCACTAGACGACTTAACAACTATTACTTACTCCCCGGGAAGGTGGGATAATACAACATACTAATGGGACAACTTACAAAGCATATCCATTGAAAAAAATATACTAAAAAAATAAAGGGGAGGGTTGACACGGGTTCTTAACATCCCCTCCCTATTACAAATGCTTTGTCCTCAAAGATTTAGATGTGGAAACTACTCTTGAATCTGAAGGAGTGGTTCCCATGTAGTATCCTCTGGTTGGATGGTGTGCCACTAAATTAAGACCTCTGTGATGGATTGAGAGGGAAGATGACGAGTGCAGTTATTGAGGATGGCCTCCAGTTCCAAAATTATGAATCCTTCCTTATCCATTTCTGGTAAAACAATTTGTGCTTTGATGTTGGTTCCAATCACTTTCTTGAGACAAGAGACATGAAAGAATGGGTGAATGCAAGAAGAAGGAGGAAGTTAGAATTTATAAGTAACAGACCCAATATTTTGAAGAACTTTATATGGCCCACAAAACTTTGGATCCAGATTCTGACGCCCTTTGATTTTTAGGGAGGATTGCTTGTAAGGATGCAGATGAAGACAAACCATATCACCGAATTGAAATGTGCACTCAGAATGGTGTTGGTCAGCCTGCTATTTCATGCAATTTCTTGCTATGTAAATATTTTCCTACAGAATGTGAAGAATGTGATCACGGTTTCGAAGAACCATGTCAACCACCTGAACTGGTGAACTGTTGGGGGTGTGAGGAAGGAGCACTGGCAGTGCCTGGCCATAAATGGCTTCAAATGGAGTCATTTTAGATGCATTATGGTAAGAAGTATTGTACCACCATTCAGTGAGAGGGAGCCACTTTTCCCACTGATGTTGCTATTCAAATGTGAAGCAATGGAGATAGGTTTCCAAACATTTATTGGTGACTTCAGCCTAACCATCTGTTTATGGGTGATATCCTGAACTCATATTCAATTTGGTGCCAGTGAAGCGAAAGAGTTCGGTCCAAAAATGACTTGTGAAGGTTGCATCACGGTCTGAGACAATGGAAGAAGGGAATCCATGAAGACGAATATATGGTCTATGAAAAATTATGTGACTGGGGAGGTAGTATATGGATGGCTGAGAGCACAAAAATGACTATATTTGGAGATTCAATCAACCACAACCCATATTACAGTCTTCCCTCCAGATTTAGGGATCCCTTCAATGAAATCCATTGAAATATTTGTCCAAATCCTTGTAGGGATGGGAAAGGGTTTGAGCAAGTCAGGGAGGAGTGTAGTTTCACCCTTGTGTTACTTGAAGGTATCACATTCGACAACCATCTATTGAATTTTTTGTTTCATTCCCTTCCAAAAGAAGTTAAGTCATGCCTGCTCATACGTTTTAAGGAACCCAGAGTGCCCTATCGATGGAGAAGCATGGATTTCATAGAAGACATCTTGGTGAATATCGGTGCTCTATGGAAGCACCAGACGACCCTTGTATCTCATAGAAGAACCATCCCAAGAGTAATGTGGTACAATAGAAGGATTACTGGCCAACTGTTGGATGATTTTAGATAAGGAAGAGTCATTGACATAACCTTGTTGATCATATTGTAACCAATTTGGAATATGCATAGAATTAGCTGAAAGAGAAGCATGGTCATGAAATGTGCAGGAAATATCATCCACGAGAAGATTGTCCTTACCCTTATTGTAAGTGATCTCATAGTCATAACCCATGATTTTTCTAACCCGTTTCTATTGTGTTAGGGATGAGACCCGTTGTTCCAGGAAATATTTTAGACTTGTCACGTCCCCATCCCTCAACCGGCGAAGAGAACGCGACGAACATCAACACATCCGGGAAAAAAACCCATGAACATAAAAACAAAGTAGATCAATGCTGAAATTAAAAGCCTAAACAACAGGCATAATTCATCATACAAGGATGCATAGTCCTTCAAACAATCAGCGGAAGCAAACATAGACATTCCAGCATTTAACATCAATATAAATTGCAGAGGTGAAGTAAACAACAACACTTATCTCTTGACGAAGAATTCACCCGCAACTAGCTACGTCGCTGCAACGTTCCACCCAACCATAGGCCAGCTTGCTCATCAATCTCTCAGCAACGCTGCCACCCCCGAGCTGGGCATGATTCCTCCAGAATAAGGGTCAATTGCAGGCTTATACATAGCCAAGGGGACATAAACAACAAACCAACACAGCTAGGTTTCACAGGATTTCAACAACCAAGCCAAGCCAGCACAGTTCGAAGACTATCCATTGCACTCTGGAAACCAATCAGCTGTCACAGCCTAAAATAGGACAAACAAATTCTGAAGTGACATACAACAAATTCCTAAACGTAGCAGCAAACACACTTACAACAGGGAAAAATCAACAGTTCGTCCAAGGCAATTGAGCCACGGGAAGACTCACACAGTCTATGCTGGAAAACAAATTTACAGACTCCCATCCTGGGCGTGGGTAATAATCAACGTAGAACCCACGATTCGACCCATGGGGAAAGGATTCAGGCACTCCATTCACCAATCCGCAGAGGAAAACAACGTGGGTAAAACCCAGTAAATTCCTGTGCATGAAAATGAGAAACGGGAGGGAAACTCTCTGCGTGAGAATGCACAGCAGTCGGGAGGACGCGAATTTGCAGGTCGTGGGTGCTCAGCAACTCGTGGGGGAGAGGAAGAAAACCTGCGTGAGACCAAAAACGCCCCAAAACCTGTGCGTGAGGAGCCAACAGACCCAAAATCGTGGTGAGTGGGTACTAACCAGGGAAGAGTGCGTGAGGGAGAAGAATGGACAGACGTGGGTGGAGTGGGCAAGTGGGTAAGGCTGACAGCCTGCCACAACCACCATCACTTCAGCAATAACTCCCCCAACCACCAGCTGAAGCATTAAAGAGGTTAACAAGGGAATATGGAAAATCAACAAGGTGACAAAACATGGGTTTTTCCCCCATAACCAAGGTTGGACATCCCCCACCCCTTATCCTTTGGAACCATGCCCTTTTCATTCAACGTTGCATTGCCGTAGCTGGTTGTGGTTTTAGTTTTATTTGATGTGCATGTTTACATGATGCCATATTAAAATGTGCTGGATAGCACAACATATCTTCGGCAATTATCCCCATTGCCGAAACAAACACAGCCAAATCGATGGTGGGGCTTTTGCCTTAAGCTCCTCACCACGATTAATTACAATATATACATCATGAAAACGGGGTCAAAACCGGGGACATTACAAGACTCTTGTGATCAGTCTTGATGGAGAAATGATTCCCTAAGAGGTATGGATTCCACTTATGCAATGCATGCAAAATAGCCATCATTTCCTTCTCATATGTAGAGGCGGATATATTCTTACCAGAAAGGGATTTGTTGGTGAACTTAATGGGATTTTCATCTTGGAGGAGGACATTGCCAAAAGCATCACTCTCAATAGTCAAGGGCTTGGAAAAATTAGGCATAGCTAGAATAGGTGTGGTACAGATAGCTTGTTTCAATTTTTCAAATGCACACTCAACAGCAGGTGTCCATGTAAAAGAATCCTTTTTTAGTAGAGATGTTAATGGAGATGCAATCTTCCCATAATCCTTGACAAACTTGTGTTAGTAGCCAGTCAGTCCCAAAAACACACGAAGGCTGTTGAGGATCTGAGGATGTGGCCAATTTTTCATGGCATCTATTTTTGTAGGATTGAAAAGAACCCCTTATCCTGAAACAATATGACCGAGATACTCTACTTCCTTCTACCCGAAAACACATTTATACTGTTTGGAACAGAGATGATGATCATAGAAAATTTGCAGTGCAAGATCCAGATGTTGGAGATGCTCAGCCCATGTTTTACTATAGATGAGGATATCATCAAAGAAGACCATAATGAAGTTTCACAAGTAGGGCCAGAATATTTTATTCATCAATGCGTGGAACATGGAAGGAGCATTTGTGAGCCCAAATGGTATGATAAAAAATTCATAGTCGCCATCATGTGTATGGAAAGTTGTTTACGGATATCATTCTCATGAACTCAAATTTGGCGAGACTCAAAACAAAGATCCAACTTGGAGAAAAAATGAGCACCATGGATCTCATCCAGAAGCTCATCAACAATAGGAATTGGAAACTTATCATTAATTTTGATGTGAGTAAGTGCTTGAAAGTTGATGCAGAGGCGCCATGACCCATATTTTTTTTTAGACAAGAAGAACCGGTGAAGAGAAGGAACTCGTACTAGGGAGAATAACACCCTACTTCAGTAAGTTAGGAATAAGCATCTCATTCTCTGACTTGTGGTGAAATGAGTAGCGATCAGGCTTGATGTTGGGAGGGACGATTCTAGGAAGGAGTGGAATACAATGGTCCTCTGGTCTTGAAGGTGGCAATCCCACTAGCTCGGTAAACAAACATGCATATCGATCAAAAATTTGTTGTAGATCCAAGGGAGTAGTTGAGACTATTGAAGGTTGCATCTAAATGAAATGGAGCTGAGTGATGACACCATATGAACTCTTATTAAGAATATTCCATCCGATGCAAACTGATGATGCTGAGAGACCCTGGTTGTAACCCCCGTAATGTTTGTTTTATACCATTGATTGAAAATTGCATCCAACTTTCAGCAAAATCCCATAAAATTGGTCCAAGTGTGCATAACCATTGAGCACCCAAAACCACATCACATCCTCCTAAGGTCAAGGTAAACATGTCAGAGTGCAAGTTATAATCCCCCATAGAGATTCACGCATTATGACACTTCCCTTTGAAAGGTAAGGTACCCCCATTTGCAATCATGACTTCAAAGATGGAGAAACGATGGACAAAACAATCATCATGTTTGGCGATCCTGTGGTCAATGAAGTTATGAGTGCTACCAGAATCAATGACTATTATAAGAGGGAGTTTTTGAAGAAAATTTTGACCCGCATGGTTTGTGGGGTGGTGACTATGGATGGCTTTCTGGAGCAGGAAGGTCAACAGGAAGTTGTTGAATGTCACCCTCACCATCTACTGGATCCTGAGCATCATAAAAAATTTCAGGTGCAGGAGGAGAATCCACATCCAAGAGATAAATATTTTTCTCAACACATCGATGTCCTTGGGTGAATTTCTCGTCACAATTATAACAAATCCCTTTTTTTTTTATGTAATTGTAACTTTGGAATGTATTCACTTGTATTTCTTATGTATTGTAACCCGATGTTTTTTTTCGGGATGGGTTTGTAATGTACTTGAGTCATGTCATTCCCTGATGTTCCTATCGGGAGTTTCTATACTATAAACAAGTCATGTCAAGTCATTGTGGGTAACCCTCCTATTGGTCAAGAGTTAAATTCCCCACAGTTCCGCAGCACTAGGGTTATTAGACTCTCCTAGAGAAGTCAGCCCTAGTAAGGTTTTGTCAAGTCGGGAATTAGTATAAATAGAGAGATAGCCTCTCTATTTATCATACACTCACTCACACTCAATTGTAGCGCATAGCTGAGGAAGAAGAAGACACCGGGGTTAGGAAGAAATAGGTTACTGTTGTCGGGAGATCGTCTTACTGTTTTGGGGTTTTACTTTTGGTGTTGATTCTATCTCTGAGGAAGTTGCAGGGTTTTCTCCATTTATGGTTTCCTCGAGGATAAACACTGTGTTCATTGTCTCTTGTGTTTGATTGTTGTTCTTGTTATTCTCTTGGTTAAAGATCCTAATGTATTGCTAGCTTAATGATAAAAATCTAACATGGTATCAGAGCTAACCTGAGAAGAAGACACTGTACAGTTGTAGGAACTAGGGCTTCCTACTTTGTGGATCTCTCTCCACAATTTTTTAGAAAAATAAGTTTGGAATAACTCTCCTCCCTAGGGAACATCTTTCTATCGAAGCAGAATCCAGTTCTGAGGTTTTTCAGTTTTGGACCCGACACTACTGCCGAAAATTAGGGCTTTCCACAGAAGTGGAATTTTTCAGTGAGCCTAGGCCTAGATTGATCTCCTCCTCAAAATCAAATTTTAGAGATCAAGATCAAAGCATTTGGTTGGACAAAACTCCAAAAAAGAAAAACCCTAATCTGCTCCTGAACCAGCACTGCAGAATTTCAGCTCCAAATCTAGATCCGACATCTTGACCTGGTAAGATCTAAATCTTTTGTATTTCCATTTGAGGTTCTCAGTTAAGATGTCTCATCATACCAAGCTTGATGAAAAGCTTGAGGGAGCTGATAACTTCTGAACCTAGAAGTATAGGATCTCCCTAGTCCTGGAAGAAAATGAGTTGGACTCCTATATCAGTGAGGAGGTTCCAGTTCCAGAGGGAGATGAGGCTAAGGCCTTACACAAGAAGAACTTGGTTATGGAAAAGAGGATTATTGCTGATTCAATCAAGGATCACCTCATACCACAGGTGTCCTCCCTAAATACACCTAAATCTATGTTTGATGCCGTAACCAAATTGTTTGAAGGGAAGAACATAAACAGGAAGATGACTCTAAGAAACCAATTGAAGAATGTAAAGATCCAGAATCCTGAGACCATCCAGTCTTAATTTACAAGGGTATATCAGATCAAGGAACAGCTGGAAGCAATAGATGAAGAAGTGGAGAATGCAGAGATTGTGATGACCACCTTGAATGGTCTCCCTAGATCATGGGACTCTTTCATTCAAGGGATCTGTTCCAGAAAGAAGTTATTCAAGTTCAGCAGAATATGGGAAGAATGCTCTCAAGAAGAAGCTCGGATAGCAGCTTGAGAATAAAATATGGGAAGTGAATATCAAGCTCTCAAACCCCACACTAAGAAAACCAGAAGGGACTATCATCACTCCAAATGTAAGACTTATCACTCTAGAAGAGATTGGGCTACTGTTAGATGTTACACATGTGATGAGAAAGGTCACATATCCAAATACTATCCTAACAAAGGGAACTCAAAGAAGAAGAAGGGAAACAAGAGAAGACATCATGCTCATGGTACGGAGGATGATGAACCTTCCACAAAGAGAATCAGAAAAGAAAGTGATTATTCAAGTGATGAAGAATATTTGATGATCTCCACTCTCACGGGAACTATCTCTCATGGAAGCAATGACTGGCTCATAGATAGTGGTGCTTCCAAGCATATGACAGGATTCAAAGAATCTTTTGTGAAATTATTTGAACACGAGTCACCTCACAAGGTGAAACTTGGGGATGACTACCAGTATCCAATAAAAGGTAGTGGTGAATCCTCCTATAAACTAGACTCTGGAAATTCCATGAAGATGAAAAATGTATTGTTTGTACCATGACTAAAGAAGAACCTCCTCTCCATATCTGCATTAGATGCAAAAGGATTGAGGGTTGCTTTTGTAGATGGCCAAGTTCTTATGTGGCCAAAGCGAAAGACTTTTGACAATGCAATAGTGATTGGGGAACAAGAAGGAGGTCTATACAAATTGAAGGGCCAACCAGAGAAAGCTTTGGTTCATGACTCAGTAGAACCAAATGAACTTTGGCATAGAAGGCTTGCACATGTACATTACAGGGCACTACCACTTGCAAGTAAAGTTGTTGAAGGTCTTCCAGAAATGCAGACAAAACATGATGTTGTTTGCAAAGGATTTGCAGAAGGAAAGAACACAAAGAAGACATTTCCAAGTAGCGAGAGCAAGGCAAAAGGAACCTTGGAAATCATTCACTCCGATGTATGCAGTCCGATGTCATCCAGTTCATTGAGCGGGTATGTATACTATGTTTCTTTCATTGATGATTTTTCTAGGAAAACATGGACATACTTCATGAAGAACAAAGATGAAGTATTTAGCAAGTTCAAGGAATTCAAAGCCTTGATCAAGAACCACACTGAAAGGAAGATCAATACTTTTCGATCAGATAATGGCGTAGAATTCACATCAAATGAATTCAAAGAGTTATGCAAAGACTCAGGGATTAAGAGGGAGTTGTCCACTCCATATAATCCACAACAGAATGGGATTCCAGAAAGGAAGAATAGAAATATCATGGAAGCTATAAGAGCAATGCTTCATGATCAAGATCTTCCTATGCATCTATGGGTAGAAGCTTCCAAAACAGCGGTGTATGTACAGAACCATACTCCACACAGAGTACTCGAGAATAAGACACCTGAAGAAGTATTTTCTGGAAAGAAACCAGAAGTCATCCCTCTTAGCATATTCGGTTGTCCAGTGTACATACACATTCCAAAAGAGAAGAGAACAAAATTAGATCCTTCAAGAAAGAAGGGTATATTTGTGGGATACTCTCAAAGCTCGAAGGCTTACAGAATATACTTCCCAGGATTCAAGAAGATCCACATCAGCAGGGATGTGACATTTGATGAAGACTCGGCTTACAACAAATCCAGAAAGAGACTTGCTGAAGAACCTGAAGAAGCAGATGCACCCAGAATTCATGATACAACCATGAACAAAGAAACTCAAGAAGAAGATCGAGAATTTGAAGAACCTCAACAACCTATAGATCCACCTTAGGAGAAGAATCCTCAAAAGGGGAAACCTTCCTGGGTACGAGAAGCTATCGAAGGTGTGGAAAGATATGGGGCTCCAAAAGAGAATCACAGAGAAAGAAAGAGGACCAGATCCTACTCCGAATATGTATCTTTATTATGTGATTTCATCGATAAAGACATTAGAGGAAATTTCAACTCAAAATGGGCCTTTTAAATTTTATTCAAATTCCATGTCATCATGTGTTAGCCAATGAAATTGCTTTAAATTTGAAATACCATATAGTTCTTAAACACTTTTTTAATATAAATTTGGGGATATGTATCATAAGAAAAACTACTTTTTTTGTTTGTATTTTTGACATATCTCCCTGTGTTTTTACTCAAATTTCGATCGAGAGAGCTCGTTGGATGCAGAATTAAATTCTGCATCCAACGAGTACCCACTCGGCATACTTTTGATGGACCCCGCTACCCCAAAAACAAGAAATACCTGAAAAAATGAAATGATGGCATCATCATTCCATTTTTTCAGGTATTTCTTCTTTTTGGGGTAGCGGGGTCTGTCAAAAGTATGTTGAGTGGGTACTCGTTGGATGCAGAATTTAAATCCGCATCCAATGAGCTCTTCCGATCGAAATTTCAATAAAAACACAAGGAGATATGTCAAAAATACAAACAAAAAAATAGTTTTTTTCTTTTCTTCCTCCAAAATGAATAAATATTATTTTATTATTTTAACTATTATTTTATTAGTTCATTTTAGGAGGCCCATTTTGAGTTGAAATTTCCTCTAATGACCTTCCAATTATGAAGAAGCAGCAGAACGGAAAGAATGGAAGGATGCTATGATCGAAGAGTATCAATTGATCATGAAGAATGATGTTTGGGATGTTGTCCCAAGACCAGAAGGGAAGTCTATAGTAACTTCCAAATGGATCTACAAGATCAAGCATGCTACAGATGGTAGCATTGAAAAGTATAAAGAAAGATTTGTTGCTCGTGGTTTCTCACAGAAAGAAGGAATAGATTATGAAGAAAATTTTGCACCTGTAGCCAGATACAATTCCATCAAATTAGTACTTTCTCTGGCTGCAGTGATGAAATGGAAGATACAACAGATGGATGTGAAGACTTCTTTCTTGAATGGTGTAGTGGAAGAGGAAATGTATGTGGAGCAACCGCTCGGTTTTGGGACACATTATAGGGAGTCTCATGTATGTACATTGAAGAAATCCCTGTACAGTTTGAAACAGGAACCCAAGACATGGTACAAAAAAATTGACATATTTCTATCCAGTTTGGGCTTTACCAAGAGTAAAGCAGATTCCAACATTTACTACAAAGTTGAAGATGGAAACCCAGTGATGCTCCTACTGTATGTAGATGATTTGTTTGTAACAGGTATGGATGGGTTGATTGTGGATACGAAGAGGAAGCTTGCTTCCGAGTTCAAAATGAAGGACTTTGGTATGATGCATTATTTTCTAGGCATGGAGGTGTGGCAGAATGCAAATGGAATCTTCCTTGAAAAAGGGAAGTATGCAGTAGAGATCCTTAAGAGATTTGGGATGATGGACTGTGTTGTCCGTCGATTGCACACCAGTAGTAGAAATCTTCTGAAAGCTATCTCCTCACTTGAAAAAGTGGGAGAGGTGTGACCTTGGGGGAAAACACAGATCTAGGTACTGTCACCTACATCTAGTTCCTCCGTTTAGGCTAACTCCTAACAAAGCCAAGGGGGGTAGCCCCTAACAAAGAGTTTTCTATGGCTCAATGTTTAAGTTAAGTTTTAAGATTTTTTGGATGCGGATGGGTGTTGTTTAGGAGTTACTTGCGATTAGAAATGATTAAGTTTATGAATGTGACATGTAAATTAGAGCAATCCACGTTGCTAGCAAGAGACTGAAAAAAATCAAATATTCTAGACTTGTAACTTAAGCATTCAGATATAATCAGCAAAAGTAGACCATAAACAGTTGATCAGGATGGAAGATTACTCAATTATAATGAAGGACCAGTGCCTTATGGAGTCAAATAAATGCGTGAAACAAAGTCTAGGAATTAATCTAGTGAATATTAGGTTTTGCAAATGCTCTTGGTAGATTTTAAGAATTTAAAAAAATGCTCTTGATTAGGGTGTCAACGAAGGTTTGTCAAAGCTGGGAGACTCTTCTAAGTTTTCTCCGTTTAAGACATGTTGGGCCCGCCTAGTATCCCAGGCTGATATTGTCAAGTGACCAACTATCTAGGAATCTAAGACAGCGGGAGGTTCCGGCGCCTCTAATAAGAAGTACTTTGGAAGGATCCCTACAACGTCGGTGTGTTGGTTAAGGGTGTTTAAGGGTTATTAAATTACTCTTGTAGGGTTTAAATATCCAATGTCATTTCTGGGTATTCTGATCTAGGATCGGTCAGAGCATACTCCGGCAAGGAGGGAAGGGAGTTAATTAATTAAAGGGGTATGTGTGTTGAATATTTTGTTAAAACAATTAATTAGACTCTTCGACAGAGAGCGCTCTTGACCCCATCTTATGATAGTGGTTCAAGAGACTTAGCTAATCTATATGCAGCTAATGCAGGGATTGTGCAAACCTAGGATGCTCTCCGATAGAGAGTGCTCTTGACTTGTGTTTTTGCAAGTTCAAGAGTCTTAAATAATTAATTTATTAAACAAGCACAACAATTAAGATGAAAGTGGTTGATTAAACTCTCCGACAGAGAGCACTCTTGATCCACCTTATGGTGAGATTCAAGAGATTTTGGTTCTTTTTATGATTTGATAATTATATAACAAGATACCAAATGTAATAATAAATCTAGCAATTAGTGTTTATGCTAAGGAACAACTAGCAATTAGAAAAAAATGGAAACTAATACTAAGCAAAGAACTAAACTAATTGCTTAAAGGAAACTACACTAAAAAATCATGAAAAATGACACAACACCCTTCCCCCAAATAGGGGAAGTATAAAAGAAAGGAGACCTACTCCTAGTAGCCCTTTTTATTAGTTTTTTACAATGATGATGTGTTCTTTGCTTCTTGGAAGAACAGGTAAAGAAGGGGATTGAGAGAAGAGGGAGAGAGTCTTTTTGTTCTTTTGCACTCCTTGCTTGCTTGTGGCCTTTGGGCTCTCCTTCACCTGCCTGAAACTAAGAGCTATATACATACACTTGTTATAGGATTAGTTGATAAAATATAACTTGAAAATAAATCTACAAACTAGATAAAAACAACTACCCAAACTTACCAAAAAAAAGGGAGAGAAGAGGAAAGAGAAAGGCAAGGCAAGAGAGGGGGGAAGGGAGTGAAAAGAGGGCAAAAGGCATGCCAAAGAAGGCTGGAAACTAAGGGATAAAGAGGGATGCAAATCAGAGAAACAAGGCTGCAAATGAGGGTGAAAAAGGATGAAATTATATCCCAAAGGATGGCCCAAAAAAGAGGATGAAAAGGGGCTGAAAAAAGTGGGAAAAGGAGGCAAAAGAGGGCTGTCCAAAATGGTAAAAAGTGGGGAAAAGTGGACAGCGAACTAAGGGAAGGAATGGCTGCAAAAAGAAGGCCTAAAAGGGTGAAAAAAGTAAACATGGCAGCCAACCGAGGCAAAGGCTAAGTGAATGAATGTTCACTTTAGCCAAAACATGCCCTAATCCCAAGGAAATAAAGATTTTATAAAAATTTGAGAGATGAATAATATGAAAGAAACACTCAAACATGTGGTACTTTGATGGCATTTGGATTCTTTTGGATCTTGAAAATTTGGAAGTTTCCTTGGCTTCAAGAGGAGAGGATGCACCTGAGATCAAACTCCTACTCGCTTCAATGAGATGACCTGCACAATTTCAACTCAATACTTGCAAACAATGGATTAGATCATGTATGTTTGGTAAATAAAAATATAAAGAGCATGTCATACAACTGAATAATCGATGCTACTTTAGTTCATAGAAACAAAACCATAAAAGATCAAATTGTAACATCAATCAATCTTACGTGCTTATAGAATCCTTCTAAAGCATGAGCTATTATCCAATCCTAAGAAATAAAAGACAAAAATTGAAACATTTCACCTCATTCACCAATTGTTCATCCACATTCACACACCATGTGCCTCCAAAGCCTTAAAATTTATTATACGGTTGCAAAAGCAACAAGCATTACAGTAATTCACCAGAGGTTCTTTGCATAAAGATCCATCCTGATAGAGATGAAAGAGCCTCTATTTATACAATGCGAGAGTGCTAAAACCCTAAAACCAAACCTCATAACCTAACCAGCCTGGCCACTTAACAGAGAAGCCAGACCTAAATCGGAGGACCAGAAGTGAGGGGAGGCCTCCACCCAGGCAATGTGCCCCCACTCCAACCCTTAACACTGAAATACACCATGAATTGAGCCCACACGTGTGGAAGGTGCAACCAGTCTGAGAGGGTCGTGAGCTGATGAGGGGAGCATTTGTAATGTTGGTAAACCCATCTTTTAGTTCTGGAAGCAGCCTCTGCTAGGTTTGAGAAGCCTACTGATGGTGTAAGATTCAGTATTCACCTCAATCAAATCATCAGACCAATGAGTGCTCTCCATCTCATTCTTTAGCTGGAGATGACATGTCTGCTAACTGATAATAAATTAATTGCTCACTTAATGCTGACTGAAGCTAAGTTATGATAAATCCAATCATCATAAGTGTTCCATGCGATGTCATTTATCCTTTTATTTCACTGAATTTGGATTAATTTGGAGAGTTTTAATTTTATCCAAAATAATCATTTTTTAATAAAAATTCATTTTTTAACTCAAAACTGACTTTTTTGAGAGAAAAGGAATCATGTGTCTAATTGTTGATCTAAAAGTTGGTTCTGACTAACTGGCTGATAAAGAATGATTTTTGGCTTAAGGTTAGAGCCTTCAATCACTGAATTCAGAGTTCAGATGACTGATTTACCACAAATGGGTTTTTTCCATTTAATTTATGGAAAAATTAACCCAAAAAACTTAGGAAAAGTAATTAAAAATTTAAAAATTTAAATAATTATTTTTTCCCCATTCAAAAAAGATCTTTTCGAAATTTTTTTATATGTCCAGATGACTTAGGACATGACCATGATCTACCTAAAAAATTCCTAGTAGGTTTATAACACTCGGTTGGGCTCTAATAACCCCCCAAGGCCCAGAATTCAACATCGAGCATTCCAGCTTTGGAGGAAGCAGGAGAAAACCTCGTCAATTATACTCGGCTGAAGGCAAAGCATAATTGTTAGTGGAAAAAAAATCCCTGGAATATCGTATTTGAGATTCTACGTCTTAGGAGACCGAACCACTCAAAAATATCATACTAGCACATTTTATTACAAACCCCGTGGGGCCATGGTCAAAATTATTCAAATAAAAAACTGGCTAGCCAATATTGGCTAGACATGAAGATGAATCAACTGATACACTGGAATCAGACATTGAACATGTCTGTCAACTAGCAACTCCTCAGGTAATCCAACTAAGTGCAAAATTAGTGGATAACAGACTGCAAGACCTTAACCACACCGATGGCATCAAACCTGAAGCTATTGAGTGATGCTTCATTAGAAGCGATTGATGCTATGATGTATCATCAGATGATTGGGTCCTTGATGTACTTGACGAACACGAGACCAAATATTTGCTTTGCTGTGAACACCTTGAGCCAGTTCTTGATAGATCCAAGACATGTTTACTTGATTGCTACAAATCATATTCTAAGGTACCTGAAGGGTATAGTTGATTATGGGCTCAAGTATAATACTGATCAGAGGATTAACCTAGAGGGTTATGTTGATTCAGATTGGGCTGGAAGTGCCATCAATAGGAAGATCACTTCAGGGTGTTGCTTTAGTATGGGATCAGGTGTGATCTCTTGGTTTAGCAGGAAGCAATCCTATGTGGCACTGAGTACAGCTGAAGCAGAGTATGTCGCAGGTTGTTCAGCTAGTTGTGAGGCAGTATGGCTAAGGAATATAGTGTCTGATTTATTTGATCTCTAGTTGGATGCTACTTGTATATATTGCGACAACTAGAGTTGTGTGAAGTTTTTAGAGAACCTGGTGTTTCATGACAAGTCAAAGCATATCGAGATCAAGTATCACTATATCAGGGATATGGTGCAGAGGGGAGAAGTGAAGCTCTAGTATGTTGCGACGGATGAACAGATACATGATGTGTTGACTAAGCCGTTGGCTAGGGTGAACTTTGAGTACTTCAAGGAGAAGCTTGGTGTTCTCTAGATCAATATTCCTCCCAAGAGGAAGTGATGTGTCCATGCTGAGCCCTTATGACATGGTGAGAGGATTGGTTCCTTCCATGGTTAGATGTAAGTGTTGTGCCTTTCTGACATGGTGAGAGGATTGGTTCTTTCCATGGTCAGATGTAAGTGTTGTGCCCTTCTAACATGATGAGAGGATTGGTTCCTTCCATGGTCAGATGTAAGAGCTCTGACATGGTGAGAGGATTGGTTCCTTCCATTGTCAGATGTATGTGTGGATTCCACATCCAACATGAAAAAGGGCTAGCTCTGTGAAGACACATCTAGTATGAAAAAGGACTAGCTCTGTGTGGATTCCACATCCAACACGAAAAAGGGTCGGCTCTGTGAAGACACATCTAGTATGAAAAAGGACTAGCTATGTGTGGATGCCACACCCAACATGAAAAAGGGCTGGCTCTGTGAAGACACATCTAGTATGAAAAAGGACTAGCTCTGTGTGGATTCCACACCTAGCATGAAAAAGGGTTGGCTCTGTGAAGACACATCTAGTATGAAAAAGGACTAGCTCTGTGTGGATGCCACACCCAACATGAAAAGGGTTGGCTCTGTGAAGACACATCTAGTATGAAAAAGGACTAGCTCTGTGTGGATGCCACATCTATTATGAAAAAGGACTAGCTATGTGAAGACTCATCCAGTATGAAAAAGGACTGGCTCTGTGTGGATGCCACATCTAGTATGAGAAAGGACTAGATCTATGAAGACTCATCCAGTATGAAAAAGGACTGGCTCTGTGTGGATGCCACATCTAGTATGAAAAAGGTCTAGCTCTATGAAGACTCATCCAGTATGAAAAAGGACTGGATCTGTGTGGATGCCACATCTAGTATGAAAAAGGAATAGCTTTCTGATGATACATCCAGTATGAAAAAGAACTGGGGTTTGTAGATGTACATCTAGCATGAAAAAGGGTTGGCTCTGTAGAAATTCCTATGATGAGAAGAATCAAGAGATATCACTCGTGATGATCCAGTGATGATGATCCAGCAGTGATGATCCAGATCAAGTGATGATCCAAATCTAGTGATGATGTCCAGTGATGATCCAAATCAAGTGATGATCCAGATCCGATGATTAAGATGACTTGAAGACACATCTAGTATGAAAAAGGACTAGCTCTGTGTGGATGCCACATCTATTATGAAAAAGGACTAGCTATGTGAAGACTCATCCAGTATGAAAAAGGAATGGCTCTATGTGGATGCCACATCTATTATGAGAAAGGACTAGATCTATGAAGACTCATCCAGTATGAAAAACGACTGGCTCTGTTTGGATGCCACATCTAGTATGAAAAAGGACTAGCTCTATGAAGACTCATCCAGTATGAAAAGGACTAGCTCTGTGTGGATGCCACATCTAGTATGAAAAAGGACTAGCTCTGTGATGATACATCCAGTATGAAAAAGGACTAGGTGTGTAGATGTACATCTAGCATGAAAAGGGGTTGGCTCTGTAGAACTTCCTATGACGAGAAGAATCAAGAGATAGCACTCGTGATGATCCAGTGATGATGATCAAAATCTAGTGATGATGTCCAGTGATGATCCAAATCAAGTGATGATCCAGATCCGATGATGAAGATGACTTGAAGACACATCTAGTATGAAAAAGGACTAGCTCTGTGTGGATGCCACATCTATTATGAAAAAGGACTAGCTATGTGAAGACTCATCCAGTATGAAAAAGGACTGGCTCTGTGTGGATGCCACATCTAGTATGAGAAAGGACTAGATCTATGAAGACTCATCCAGTATGAAAAAGGACTGGCTCTATGTGGATTCCACATCTAGTATGAAAAAGGACTAGCTCTATGAAGACTCATCCAATATGAAAAAGGACTGGCTCTGTGTCGATGCCACATCTAGTATGAAAAAGGACTAGCTCTGTGATGATACATCCAGTATGAAAAAGGACTGGGTTTGTAGATGTACATCCAACATGAAAAAGGGTTGGCTCTGTAGAACTTCCTATGACAAGAAGAATCAAGAGATAGCACTCGTGATGATCCAGTGATGATGATCTAGTAGTGATGATCCAGATCAAGTGATGATCCAAATCTAGTGATGATGTCCACTGATGATCCAAATCAAGTGATGATCCAGATCCGATGATGAAGATGACTTGAAGATGAAGATGACCTGAAGATGAAGACGACTTGAAGATGAAGATGACAAGGACTCGATGATGATCCAGATGATACAGAGAAGAATACTTGTGCTAATAAATTGTGTCGAGAGAATACATTCCTGGTTAAGAGGGAGTGTTGATGTAATTGTAACTTCAGAATGTATTCACTTGTATTTCTTATGTATTGTAACTCGATGTTTATTTCGGGATGTGTCTGTAATGTACTTGAGTCATGTCATGCCCCGATGTTCCTATCGAGAGTTTCTATAATGTAAACAAGTCATGTTAAGTCATTGTGGGTAACTCTCCTATTGGTCAAGGGTTAAAGTCCCCGCAGTTTTGGGGCACTAGGGTTATTAGACTCTCCTAGAGAAGTCAACCCTAGTAGGGTTTTGTCAAGTTGGGAATTAGTACAAATAGAGAGCTAGCCTCTCTATTTATCATACACTCACTCACACTCAGTTGTAGCGCATAGCTGAGGAAGAAGAAGACACTAGAGCTAGGAAGAAAGAGGTTACTGCTATCGAGAGATCATCTTACTGTTTGGGGTTTTACTTTTGGTGCTGATTCTATCTCTGAAGAAGTTGCAGGGTTTTCTCCATTTATGGTTTCCTCAAGGATAAACACTATGTTCATTGTCTCTTGTGTTTGATTACTGCGCTGTTTATTGTCTCAGTTAAAGATCCTAATGTATTGCTAGATTAATGATAAAAATATAACATTTTTCCCGATGTTCCTGCATCTCCACTTCAGACAAATGCTTGATAGGAGTGGTTGTAGGGGCTAGCGGAATTTGGGGTCTTTGGGGAACCATATTTCTGAATGGAACAACAGTGGATTTGGAACGTTGTTGAGCCCTGATATTGTCCTCTGCTAGCTTAGCCAACCCTAGGGATCCCATCATTGTGTTGGGGTAGAACATTTTAACCTCATATCAGAATGCATCCTTCAAACCACTGATAAAACAACTCTGGTAGAATGCGTTAGGAAATCCCTTTGGTGTGATTGGTTAGTTTCTCAAACGTGTTCTCAAATTTTTTTTTATACTCCCTCACAGTGTCAGTTTGGCAAATTTTGGTGAGTGCTCCTATGATGTCATCAAAAGCACTTTGGCAAAATCGTTGCAAATGGAGTTGGCAAAAATCTGTCTAGTTTGGCTCTGTATGAGCCTTGATGTACAAATGGAACCATTGAAGGGATTCATATTCCAAATGAAAGGATGAAAGTGGGACTTTATTGACATCAAAAGTGTTATGCAGAATGAAATATTGTTCTGCCATGTAAATCCATCATGTCGGATCATCACCATAAAAGTGAGGAAAATCCAACTTCGGCCCACTGAAGTTGCTAAAGGAAGAGAACCTAGTGTCTACAGAAGACTCAAATCGTCGTCGGCTATTCATGGGTGAATGCTGAAGATGGAGGCCGAGAAATTTTTTATCCAGATCTTCAAGTTTGGACTTGATGGCAGCAAGTTCATCTTCCATTTTTTTATTTTCTCTGGAGCAGGTGACAATCATAAGTATATATTTTTTATTTTTTTGGAAATGGATAGAAAAACAAAAACCTAAAGGGTTTTTGAAAAGGAAAATTTTGATTTGGGAAAAACTCGAGGGGGTAGTTGGGGTTTTACGGGGTTTTGGACACTTTCTTAAGGACATGAAGTAGAAAATGTGAATTTCAGAGGCAGGGTGAAGGAATTGGAAAATTTGTCAAAGAGGGACAAGGAAGCAGAAATGGGAAACAAACACTATGGAAAAATTTGAAGGTGATTGGGAGAGAATCAGAAAAGACATGGAAAACCCTAAAAATAAACAAATGTGGAATTTTGGGCTTCAGGAAGTGGAATTTGGGATAGGGGTCCTCAAGGAAGGAATATGCAAAATGAGATTATGGGGGTTATAATGAATTTTGAAGGTAAATTGAGCTAAATCAAGGTATATATGGCTAAAAATCAGAAATTTATACTTTTTTTTTGTGGAAATAACTTGTGGCTGTTCTGGAAAGCTGTGCTTTATTAACTGAAAATGGAGGAAATGATCTGTGGCAGTTCTGAAAATCTGCGCTTTATCAACTTTAAATGGATATGGACCTGAGGTATGTTCGGATTCCTAAGGGTTCTGGTGTCTGCTCATATATTTTGCAAACTTATATCAAAAGGAGATTTCTCGTGTCTGCTCATATATTTTGCAAACTTATATCACAGGAGATTTACTTTTTATGGAATGGCAGAGAATATGAGCAAACTTATATGAAAGTAGATTTACTTTTTATGGAAGGGCAGAGAATATGAGCAAACTTATATGAAAGTAGATTTATTTTTTATGGAATGATAGAAAAGTTATGTTATTGTCTAATTGTATACCTAGAGTAGTTAGGTATTTACAACTTAGTATGGGGAGATGTTTTCATATTTGTTATGTTGGGTCATAATTTATTAAAAATAAAAAGTAATTAAAAATATTATGTAAAATAAAAAAGTAATCAAAAAAACTTATGTGATCTCAATATAGATCTGTCTTAAGCCTAGATTACTTAATTTCTTGGCTTGTAAACATTTTTTTATATAAAAAAATTACACTTAATGAAATTGGATTCCTCTAAGTGCTTAATAGATCTAGGATTAACATGGATCTATGGTGATTTTACTTATATCTTTTAAAAATATATCTTGTTATAAGTTGATATATAAGTCTTGTGCATTGATTTTGCCAATAATTTATTAAATATTCTTAATAATGGTCCCCTTAAACATAAATATAAATATTAAATTATATTATTATTCTAATTTAAGAATTTTAAATATTAATAAATTAATTTTAATTAAATTAAATATAATCAGCATTTATATCATGACAGTTGTTTTTATTATTTTCAGAGCATTCCATTGCACATATCACAAATAAAACGTCATATATTAATTTTATTTATATTTATGAGAAGGTCTAGAATTTATAGAAATGTGTTAGAATAAATAAAAAGTAATATAATACTTTCATTTATATCGATGGGAATGTCTAGAATTTATGGAAGAATACTAGAATGGGAAGGGTTATGGATGTGTAGTGTTAATAAAATATTATAGATTTATTAAATTTTAATAATAAATATATAATGTTTTTTCAAAGTTTTTGGACTGCCGGGTATGAGGCAAATTTGGGAGAGGTGGAGATTATTCTTAATTATTTTTGGGAAATTCAAGGGATAGGGAGATGTGGAGACTGAAAAATTTAAGAATATGAAAAATATAATTTCTAAGAATAATAATTTATCTCATATAAATTATTAAATATTATATTTATCATTATGGAATCATGCAGTCTATAAATTATTAAATATTATATTTATCATTATGAAATCATGCAATGTAAAATAGAATTGATAAATTAATAATGCAAATATATTACATGATTCTTTATGATTTGAAGGTTAACCAAAGTTTAAGGTTAGAACGTTGGTCGAAATTTATGTGTGTGTTTCATGTGAGACAGTCACAAGTTTGGAAGTTTCTTGGAACAAGCCCAAAAATGTTTGTGACAGATCAAAACTTTTCACCATGAGTTTCTCCCAAGCCTAAGCATTTTTCATAGAATTTCAGTATCCTTGAATAAATAATAATGAATGATGGTGATAAATGTTTATTAAGACTAAAAATGGTCTATCTTTCTATGCTCAAATAGTTGATGAGTGTTAAAACAAAAATTATGAAATATTTTAAATAAAAAATTATTATATTAAATTTTTTATTTAAAATTTTGTTTTTAATGTTTTTATAAGCTTTCCAATTTAAATAAAAATTATTATATTAAATTTTTTTATTTAAAATTTTATTTTTAATGTTTTTCTATAAACTTTCCAATTAAAACTATCTAAAAAGAACTACACTCCTATAGTTTATTAAATATGAACAAGTAGGATGAGTGAAAATAAGTTATTTTATTTACATTAAAACTATTAAAACAAAGAATATAAAGTGATTCGGTTAAAAAAAATGGAAATGTTGAGTTAAAAATTAGCCTTGGTTAAATTTAGTTCCTAAAATTCAAATTATTAGAAACTATGAATTCTTTTAGCTATTTTCAAAATTTATAAATATTATAATATAAAAAATTTATAAATATAATAAAATTGTAAAGTTTTCTCTTAAAAACAAGTGAAATAAATGATTTAATTTAATAATTTAAAAATGTTATAATTTAATAGTTTTAAATAGTTTAGGTTGAATTTAATAATTTAGAAATGCTTTAATTTAATAACTCAAATTTATTCTAATAATTTAGAAATGTTTTAATTTAGTAGTGGTATATACTCCAAAGTTAAAGTTAAAGTTTAACATGAAATATCAAATTCATATTAAATACTTAACGTGGAAGATATTAAATGTGTAATAATTTCTAGAAATTTTATAAAATTTGCATTTTTTCATTAACAAAATTTTACCAAAAAAGAAGGGTGAGTGCACAAAGTTGAGGGACCTTTTAGATGCAATGGTAGAGTGAAGTTAATTAGTCAAGATCCAAAAAATATAAATCATCCCAAGCAATCTCGACCCTGCCAATCCTAGTCCCAATGGGGCCAACATGCTTTTCAATTAGTCAATGAAGTGGGACCCTAACGGTGGGAGACGTTGGTTTTCACCCATCCCACCAGAGGTCAATTCCCACCGAGACATGGCCCATTGTGATAAGGCTCAAAGGGTAGACGCCCCCTGGATAGGCTACCGCCCCTTGTCGAGATTGGAGTCGGGACGCCTCGGCCCTTGCTGAGTCACAAGTTTCTGGTATATTCTGGCTTGCAGGCTGTTGGTTTATACCACGGAGGTTATAGTGGCATTAGACGGATTTGATCCTGGGCCTGGCCCAGACAATTGCAACGAGTTACCGATTCCTCTATAAAAAAAAACATGCTTTTCAATAAGGATAGTTAAAAACAACGCGCACTTGTTGTACTGAAAAAAATGTGCCTGCGTTATAGTTAGAAAAATTGAGGGTGTGTTATATAAAACATGTTTTATGTTTAAAACAAGTCAAGCCCGTCATTTTATCCACAACCATGCACTGGAACAAGTTCGCGCGGAGCAAAACAAGCTAGGGAGAACACATTTTGGGTCAGAACATGCCACGAAACTCCACCTTGGGGATCAATCTCTTCCTTGTGTCGTATTTTCTTCAAATCCTCATGCTAATTTCCCTATATTCAATAATTTCTATGCCCTAATATAAATTTAAACCATTTTTTTTAAAATTTATATCCCCATAAAGGAATTTACATGCCCAATGGAAACCAAAACCCCTATTTAATCATAAAAACCAAATCATTTTGAATATTTTCATATATATATTCAGAAACATCCTTGTGAATCCATACCAAAATTCACATGCCCAATTGAAACCAAAACCCCAATTTACTCATAAAAATCAAATCAATTTCACTATTTTCATATGCATATTCACATGCATCATTGTGAATACATACCAAAATTCACAAATATGCAAAGGTTGTCAATTATATTGCAATTTTAGTGTTTAGGGTTGTCATCCTTGTGAATCCATACCAAAATTCACATGCCCAATTGAAACCAAAACCCAATTTACTCATAAGAAAACAAATCAACTTCACTATTTGCATATGTATATTCACAAGCATCCTTGTGAATCCAAACTAAAATTAACAAATATGCAAAGTTTTTCAATTATATTGCAAGGTTGCATACAACTAAAAAAATGTTCAAGTAGAATTCATATATTCCCTAAAATACATAAAAGAACATGGTAAATCCCTTCCCTCTATCAGAAATATCGAAGTTGATTGTCCAAGAACATTAATAAACACCTTATAGTTTTGATGAAACTTCCTAATCCAAGTGTTAAAATAAGGTATAGAAGCTTCCCATGCTTAACAAATATTTCCTCTTGACTTAATGATACTTTTTGGTTAAGTTCAAGACAACGAAGTTCAACAACAAGCTCTACAAACATCAACATATATAGGGAGGTTGATCTGTTTGATTACATGCCAAACACATACTATCATACATGATAGAATCTAGTGGAAACCTTGAAACCATAAAAGTGACTATACACAATTATGCAAAGTCTCTCATGGGTATATAGAAATAAAGCATACAACTAAAATAACATCAAGTGGAATCCATACATGGCTCAAATTACATATAAACAAAGATCTGCTAAATGGACTTTTAAGTCCAAAAAAATCCATGCTACAACAAATAATTACATATCTATCAAAATCCTTTCCTATATTTGGATTTTATTCATCAATAGCACCTTTTGCCACCTCTTCTAGGCTCTATCCCTTAGCTCTACCCGCAATATGGGAGTTGGTCCTGTAAGGAAATTAGTCATCACCTCACAATTTCGATGAAACTTCATAATCCAAGCCTTAAAATAAGCTAGAGGAGCTTCCTAATCAACATATGCACATAAGACATTTTGTGTACACATGTATATCAAAATTGGAATTAATACTTGAATTTACGACATAAATTTAAAATGAAAAAATGTTTATTCTTTACTATAAAATTCAAGATCAATTTTAAAATTTAAATTATAAATTTAGTTTATGTTGTTATTTGTCGTACATTAGTTTTACACTTTTCATTGCTTAGAGATGTCATTATACCATGTGTTTATTTTTCTAATGATATTTTATTTGTATTTATGATTGCAGTGGCTACTATGGACTAGAATGCAAATATATTGAGATGTATTGGTCATCTGAGAGAGATTGTTTCTGCTTGGAGGGGTGGAGATGAACTCGACTGCTCTTTGTCAACATCATTGCCGACCATTGTGGATACGATCACTAGATCGAATGATGCTTTGTATAGCATAGCATCCTACATGGAAACCAAAAGACAAGAATATGCCAATGGTTTGAGTTACAACAATATCAAGGAGATAAAAATAACAAAAGAGAACATATATATATTATTTAGAGTGCCTGGAATGGATGACATTGGAGAGAGCAATAGGCCACATATTTCGATTGAGTGGTGCATCTGTCAAACCATTAGATACCATTGGATGGACAAATGGTACATGGTATTCTATATTCCCCTGCAAAACAACAGGGAAGTACCGTTGTACTTCCTCCGAAAAATTTATGCAGAGTTTGTGATGGGAAAAAATGTCAACTATTTTCACATGTTTGGGTTCTAGGGCACTAGTAGGGGGATGCCCCAAAACCGACCCAATGCTAGGCATAGAGATGCTAATCAAAATATACCTCCACCCTATGCCCAACTACCGAGGCAAGACATCCCTCTTGGACATGATATGGTTTCCCATACATAGGAGGCATTTCTTACGCTAGCTGGGATGATTTTTCGACGCACCACAATTATTGACCAAGCAGGGTCCTCTTCCGTGGGTGGGGTACAACCACCAGCTTTCGGTGGTAGAGGACCATCTATTGGTGGGGATAGATGGACATCTCATGTGCCCCATATTGAGCCACACATGTGCACAATGTGTAGTAAATCCTGTTATGGTCATGGATCAACACATGGTACCTCTACGATGACTAGTGATCAGGTAAGGACATTGTTAAAACTCTATTGTTGTTCAATTTTTAATTTTTCCATATTGTACACATATTAAAAGATTATTAATATATGCAATTTTTACTCTTGCAAGAGCTTGATGCCTCTAAGGGGGGTGGTAGTGCACCCAGTGTGGTTGTATCTGAGGCTCAAACAACCAACACTGAGGTAATACTTCAACATGTGTCATTTTGTTAATACATGTGTTAGTCTTGATTAATTTTTTAAATGGCCTAATATTTACAATTTTTGAAGTTGCAGGAACCCCAATTTGAACTAGAGGCTGGAGACATTGATCTCAGTGAATTAACACCAAGTGGATTTTATGATTACCTCAAGAATGTAAGTACATGGTTAATGACTGAATCTTGTTCAAATTATTTAAATTTATTACTGTACACTCCTTTATAGATTGCTAATATTTATAATTTTTAAACTTGTAGATGCTATTTGGATCTGCAGAGGGGCAAGAAATTGCTAGCAGCAGTCCCTCCCATGAGGGAGATATGTCCCAGGAAGAGGTAAGTATAGTGACACAATGTTAGTTTTTCAGTAGATATTATTCCATCCATTCAAGTCCATGTCTAACTATGCTAACACTTTATGACCGCAAACATCTGTGCAAATCCCTGCACCACCTCTTTGGTTTGGATCTCCTCGTAGTCCAAATGTAGATAAGCATGTTGTCTACATCAGATGACCCTCTTTCTTAAAAAGAGCAGGTGCCCATGACGATGAACCTACTGATTCCATGGTAATTATACACTTCCAATGGCAGTTGATGATTAGCTTTGAATTCACTTCACAACTAGTTTTTCTTAATGTTATTTTGACATGTTTACAACGTCAGGATGTAGAGTCATATGTTCCAGACCTTATCAGGGTTGTTGATGTTGTAGTCAATGCTGCATCTACAATAGGGATAAGTCACAGAGAGGTACATCTACTTGAATATTTGTAATTGTACACTTCATTTGTATTGTCTATGGAAATGCGTGATGTCTAACTATTTTATCATTTAGTAAATGTATCCACACCCTAGTCCATTAGTGTATACAAACAAGGTTGATGTTCAACCTACAACTCCTCTTGCTACTCAGGAAACCCAGTCTCATTCCCAGGAAAAAAAATTTCGGTGAGATGTTCATTATTTACATAATGTTAGACTTTTATCATTTAAGCTAGCATTAACTTAGGATCTTAACTGAGAGAATAACAAGCACAACAATCAAACACATGAGACAATGAACACAAATATTTTCCTTGGGGAAACCATAAAGGAGAAAACCCCCGCAAATTCCTCAGAGATAGAATCAACACCAATAGCAAAGCCCCAAAAACAGTAAGATGATATCCAGACAGCAGTAGCATCTTTCTCTCTAGCCCCATCAACTTCTTCTTCCGCAACTATGCGCTACAAATGAGTGTGAGTGAGTGTGTGATAAATAAAGAGGCTCACTCTCTATTTATACTAATTCCTTACTTGACAATGACTCGCTAGGGCCGACTTCTCTAGGAGATTCTAATAACCCTAGGGCCCCACAACTGCGGGGAATTCAACCCTTGAACAATAGGAGGGTTACCCACAATGACTTGACATGACTTGTTTACATTATAGAACCTCCTGATAGGAACATCGGGGCATGCCATGACTCAATTACATTACATATACTTCCTGAAATAAACATCGAGGTACAATACATGAGATATACAAGTGAATACATTCAAAGTTACAAATACATCAACACTCCCTCTTAACTAGGAGGGTATTCTTTCGACACAATTTTCAGCATTGGTCTTCTTCTCTGTATCGATTGGATCATCTCATCATCTTCATATTCAAATTTTCTTCATCTTCAAGTCTTCTTCATCTTCAAGTCATCTTCATCTTCAAGTCATCTTCATCTTCAAGTCTTATTCATCACGGGATCTGGATCATCACTTGATCTGGATCATCACTGCTGCTGCATCATCACTGCTAGATCATTGTCACTATATCATCATCAAATATGGATCGTCACTTGATATGGATCATCATCAAGTCTAGATTATCATCACATCTGGATCATCAATTGATCTGGATCATCATCAAGTCTGGATCATCATCACATCTGGATCATCATCACATCTGGATCATCATCAAGCCTGGATCATCATCATCGATGCTATCTCAGAATGGTGCTATCTCTTTATTGTTCTCACCACATGAATTTCTACAGAGCTAGCCCTTTTTCATGATGGTTGTAGGCCTAGCCTTCATGTAGGTCTTTTTCAGCGCTTATATCTAACCCTAATTCATAATGGCCCACCCAGCTCTTACATCTGACATCATCTTATCATAAAGGCATGCCCAACACTCACATATAACCTCATCTTGTTAGAAAGGCCCAGTACTCACATCTGACCATGTGTAAACACATCGTGCCAGAATGGCTCAACACTTATATCCGACCATGTGTGAACACACCGCATCGAAAGGGCTCTGCACTTACATCCGACCATGTGCGAGTACACCGCATCGGAAGGGCTCTGCACTTACATCCAACCATGTGTGAACACATCACATTGGAAGGGCACTGCACTTACATTTGACCATGTGTAAACACATCGCGCCAGAATGTCTCTCAATCCTAGATTGAGGATTCTTGGTAACTAACCAGGTGCCTCCATTCTCCTAGAGAATGGCATCTCAGCACCAAGTTGAGTATCCTGGTAATTGACCACGTGCCTCCATTCCAAGAATTGCATTCAACACTTATATCTAATCATGTAGGAACCAATCCTATAGTCACATCAAAATGGCTCAACACTCACATCTGACATGGAAGGAACTAATCCTCTCACCATGATAGAATGGCTCAGCCCTTACATCTGACCATGGAAGGAACCAAATCCTCTCACCATGTCAGAATGGCTCTAGGTCTCATCATTTCCCTTTGGAGGGAACCTCGATTTGGAGAACACCAAGCTTCTCCCTAAATTACTCAAACTTCACTCTAGCCAATGGCTTCATCAACACAACAGCTATCTGTTCATCCATCACAACATACTGGAGCTTCACTGCTCCTCTCTGCACCATATCCCTGATATAGTGATACTTGTTCTCGATATGCTTCAACTTGTCATGGAACACCGGTTCTCCAACAACTTCACACAACTTTGGTTGTCGCAATATATATAAGTAGCATCCAACTGGAGATCAAATAAATTAGATAGTATCTTTCTTAGCCACACTGCCTCGCAACTAGTTGAACAAGATGCGAAATACTCTACCTCAGCTGTACTCAATGCCACACAAGACTACTTCCTGCTACACCAAGATATCACACCTAATCCCATACTAAAGCAGCATCTTGAAGTGCTCTTCCTATCGATGGCACTTCCTGCCCAATCTGAATCAACATAACCCTCTAGGTTAATCTTCTGATTCGCCTCATACTTGAGCCCATAATCAACTGTACCCTTCAGGTACCTCAGAATATTCTTTGCAGCAATCAAGTGAACATGTCTCAGATCTTTCAGGAACTAGCTCAAGGTGTTCACATCAAATCAAATATCTAGTCTCATGTTCGTCAGGTACATCAAGGACCCAATCATCTGACGATACATCATAGCATCAACCACTTCTGATGAAGCATCACTCAATAGCTTCAGGTTCGATGCCATATGTGTGGTCATGGCCTTACAGTCCATCATCCCATATCTCTTTAGGATCTCTACTGCATACTTCCCTTATCTGAGGAAGATTCCATCTGCATTCTACCACACCTACATGCCTAGAAAATAGTGCATCATACCCAAGTATTTCATTTCAAACTCGGCAGCAAGCTTCCTCTTCATATTAGCAATCAACCCATCCATACCTGTTACAAATAGATCATCCACATACAGTAGGAGTATCACTGGGTTACCTTTTTCAACCTTGTAGTAATAGTTTGAATCTACTTTACTTTTGGAAAAGCCCAAACTAGATAGAAAGCCTTCAATTCTGTCGTCCCATGTGCTAGGTGCCTGTTTCAAACCGTACAATGATTTCTTCAATATACACACATGAGACTCCTTGTCATGTGTCTCAAAACCGAGTGGCTGCTCCACATACACTTCATCCTCTACCACACCATTCAAGAAAGTAGTCTTGACATCCATCTAGTGTATCTTCCATTTCATCACTGCAGCCAAAGAAAGTACTGATCTAATGGAAGTGTATATGGCTACAGGTGCAAAAGTTTATTTATAGTCTATTCCTTCTTTCTGGGAGAAGCCACAAGCCACGAATCTTGCTTTACATTTCTCTATGCTACCATCTACAGCATGCTTGATCTTGTAGATCCATTCGAAAGTTACAATGGAATTCCCTTCTGGTCTTGGGACAACATCCCAAACATCATTCTTCATGATTGATTGATACTCTTCGATCATAGCATCCTTCCATTATTTTCTTTCTACTGCTTCTTCATAGTTGGAAGGTTCTTTATTTTTAATGTCACATAGTAGGGCTACATAACTAGAGCAGGACCTAGTTCTCTTCCTTCCTCTGTGTGTTTCTTCTGAAGCTCCATATCTTTCTACACCTTGGATAATTTCACGTACCCAAGTAGGCTTCCTCTTGTGAGGATTATTCTCCTAAGGTAGATCCACAGGTTCTTGAGGTTCTTCTAATTATTGATCTTCTTCTTGAATTTCTTCGTTCATGGTTGTATCATGAATTCTGGGTGCTTCTGCTTCTTCAGGTTCTTCAGCTGGTCTCTTCCTCGATTTGATGTAGGTTGAATCTTGGTCAAATGTTACATCTCTGCTGATGTTGATCTTTTTGAATCCTGGGAAGTATATTCTGTAAGCCTTTGATATTTCAGAGTATCCCACAGATATACCCTTCTTTCCTGAAGGATCTAACTTCGTCCTCTTTTCTTTCAGAATATGTATGTATATAGGACAACCGAATATTCTAAGATGGATGAATTTTGGTTTATTGCCGAAGAAGACTTATTCAGGTGTCTTGTTCTTGAGTACTCTGTGTGGAGTACGGTTCTGTACATACACCGTTGTTTTGGCAGCTTCTTCCCATAGATGCTTGGGAAGATCTTGATCATGAAGCATGGCCCTTGCTACTTCCATGATCATTCTATTCTTTCTTTCTACAATCACATTCTGTTGTGGATTATATGGAGTGGATAAATCCCTCTTAATCCCTGAGTCTTTGCATATCTCTTTGAATTCATTTGATGTGAATTCTCCACCATTATCTGATCGAAAGGTCTTGATCTTCTTTTTTGTGTGGTTCTCGATCAAGGCTTTGAATTCCTTGAACTTGCTGAATACTTCATCTTTGTTCTTCATAAAGTATATCCATGTCTTTCTAGAAAAATCATCAATAAAAGAAACATAGTATATATACCCACTTAATGAACTGGATGACATTAGACCGCATACATCGTAGTGGATTTTTTCCAAGATTCATTTTTCCTTGCTCTCAATACTTGGAAATGTATTCTTTGTGTTCTTCCCTTTTGCACATCCTTTGCATACACCTTCATGTTTTGTCTACATTTTTGGGAGACCTTCAACAACTTTTCTTGCAAGTGGTAGCGCTCTGTAATGCACATGTGCAAGCCTTCTATGCCAAAGCTCATTTGGTTCTACCAAGTCGTGAACCAAAGCTTGTTCTGGTTGGCCCTTCAATTTGTATAGTCCTCCTTCTTGTTCCCCAATCACTACTGCATCATCAAAAGAATTTCCCTTTGGCTACATGAGGAATTGGCCATCTACAAATGCAACCCTCATTCCTTCTGCATCCAATGCAGATATGGAGAGGAGGTTCTTCTTTAGTCTAGGTACAAACAATACATATTTTATCTTGATAGACTTTCCAAAGTATAGCTTATATGAGGATTCACCACTACCTTTTATTGGATACTGGTAGTCATCTCCAAGTTTCACCTTGTGAGGTGATTCATGTTCGGATAGTTTCACGAAGGATTCCTTAAATCCTGTCATATGTTTGGAAGCACCACTGTCTATAAGCCAATCATTTCTACCATGTGTGATAGTTCCCATGAGAGTGAAAATTAGAACATATTCTTCATCACTTGAAGAATCATCACTATCTTGTCTGGTTCTCTTTGTGGAAGGTTCATCATCCTCTGCAGCATGAGCATGATGTCTTCTCTTGTTTCCCTTCTTCTTGTGAGAGCTACTTTTGTTTCTAGGACAATCTCTAGCAAAGTGTCCTCTTTCATCACATGTATAGCAAATGTACTTAGACATATCTCTAGGATTTCTAAAGTTACTCTTTTGGTGAGAGTGCTTACCTCTGTGGTGGCTAGCTCTGGTTTTCTTGGATTGTACTATGAGAGCTTGATCTTCACTTCCCATCTTTTCTTCTTGAGCTGCTATCCGAGCTTCTTCTTGCAAGCATTCTTGCCATAGTCTACTGAACTTGACTAGCTTCTTTCTGGTATAGATCCCTTGAATGAAAGAGTTTCATGTCCTAGGGAGACCATTACAATCTCTGCATTCTCCACTTCTTCATCCACTACTTCAAGTTGTTCTTTGATCTGGGAGACCCTTGTGAAGTATGACTGTATGGTCTCCACATTATGGATCTTCACATTCTTCAACTGGTTCCTCAAGGTCATCTTCCGGTTTATGTTCTGTCATGTCCCCTTAAATTGACCATTAAAAGTGTTGACCATGCTAAGTTCCTAGGGGCTCAATTTGTTATTAATTATTCCTCCTAGGATAAATTTTTACTAATAATTGTTCTAAGGCATGTATTTAATTTTATTTCGGCAATTTTATTTATTATGCACAATAATGATGTGGAATTAAGGCTGCCATGTCAAGAGGGTGCATTGGGGAAAGCTAGTAAACTTTCCTTGGTAAAAATAAGAAAGTCCATGACAAAAGCAAGAAAGAGAATAAAGGGAAGTTTCCTAAAAGCAGAAAAAGTAGAAAGAGGTAAAAGCAGGAAAGTTATTTTTAAGGAAAGAAAGAGTTTCCTTATGAGCCAAGAAAAGAATAAAGTTGTCATAACTCAAAAGAGGCATCTTTTGACTAAGGGAGGGCACAGTTTCTAATTGTGAAGGATTATTTGGAATTAGAAACAATTCCACATGGTCC
>LPNX010252775.1:3521-38077 GCA_001517045.1 Pseudotsuga menziesii
TCGATAATCAAGAAAAACACAGAACAAACCTGAAGGTCTAAACATTGATGTCATTCTGAAGGCAGTGGAGACCCAACATGAAGCTCAATACCAATATTTGTCAGTTTCAATTTATGTCCACCAACACCAATCTCATCACCATGTTTAGAATTGCTTGAATTCCAATTCCATTTACTCTTCTTAGATGTGTCTTCAAGCATCTTCTTAGATTCAGACAAATTACTTGTAAATCTAGTCCTCTTAGCCTAAGTATTCAACACAGTAGGTCTACGTCAGAATTGAACTCCCTGTACAGGTGCCTGAAGGATAAAGAAAGAAAACAATTCTTTACGAGCCCAATCCTTTTCAACCAACAATCAGATATAACTCAGTGATTTCAACTTGGTGAGACCTCTGGCCCAATCAATTATCATGACCTTTGATTCACCAAAAATAGAAAGCTAGAGAATTATTTTATTTTTGCGAACCATAAAATCCCCCATAAGGCTAAAAGTTCATGCAATTGATTTGTTGGATCTCTGAAGATCGAGGTCCATGGCACTAATATTATTACTAATAGAAGGTAGACAACTTATAAAAATTACACTTTATTGCCAAATTTGCAATTTTCCATGACACAATTAAAAATGACTAACATAAATGACTAATTCATATTCTTCTAGCTAGTCATTTTTTATGTCGTGACTAAATTAGTCATTTATTTTAGTCATTTTTAACTCAATCACTTATTATCTAGTCATATTTGTTAACTGGTGACTAAATTAGTCGTTAATTTTAGTCGTTTATAGTTGAGTCAATCAAAATTGCTCATATTTAGTAGTAAATCACTTGAAAAACCTGTGGTGACTAGAATTTTTAGTCACCTAGTAGCTAATTCCTCATTTTGTACTAGTGTAAAGGTTTATAAATTGAGTTCACTCAAACATTTGCATGGGAAATTTAGATTATCTTTCTCTATGATTTATCTCATTATCATTAAATAATTAATGCATGGTCTATATGTGTATTTTTTATCCATATTATCATATTATACTAAGAAGAATGATTCTATACATATTGATGATCATATATATTACCACGGGCCATATGCTAAAGTAATTCACTCTAGGGGTATCTAATCCCTAAAGGATACTTATAGCACTTAGTGACCATGACTAGCAATAAATCACATAGAATAACCACCTTAAAAAATGGAGGTCCATAGCCTTATGCAACACAAGACTTCAATATTGATACAACACAAGATCATGTCCACAATTAGAGATCCATTCTCATAGGGTACCTTCTATTAGAATACTTGATTTAATATTACTCACAAGTCTAGTCTTGATATTACTCACAAGGCTCAGCTTGATATTAGTCACAAGTCTAGTCTTGATATTGATATTGAGAACAAGGATGAAGAGTTCTTAGCTATGGAAATATGGCTACGGACATGCCACTTGAATCAACAAGCAAATGTGATCATCTATTCATAGATTGGGTAGATAAATATATCACTGAAATAGAGGATCAATGATGCACTAGAATTGCTTGCATCGGTAGAAGGTGTTTTTGGCATGCATACCTTGAAGGGGACTCCCTCATGAGCTTCCCTTATGGGTGGTGGATTATTCTCTAAAGGAGGTGGCTGATCAAATTCCATATGGATCAACAAATAAAAGTCCTTATTCATCCATTGTTTGGGTGGATAGAGACATCATTGAAACTAAGACTTTGGGAGGTAGATGATTCTTTTATTTATGCAGTAAATTTTTTGTTGTAATTGACATTGTCCTAACATGTGAAGAACAACAAATATTTATTTCGTAGCCATTAGATACCTCCTGTACACATGCACATGAGGTGCATTTTTATTTGCATGTGTTTGAGGAATTGGAGAACAAAGAAAGTAAAGACCAAGCACTTGCACTATTTAACAGAAATCTGGAGCTTCCTCTCAGTGGAAATTGTATAATTTCAAAGGAGGCACATGATCACACTTTCATTGAGCCAACATATGAAGGAAGTGGTGCATCCATTAATTTGATGGATGAGTATTGCAGAGAGTTGGCTCACAATTCTTCACCCCACGCTTCTCTTTCAGCCACATCATGTGGGGATGAAAATTGGGTGAAATTATTCTTTCTATTGGTGCCACAGGAGGAGCATGAAACTTCCACTCTTTCAGTTGATGGATTGATAATCAAGCCACGTGGTTTGACAAGTGTACCAATAGTTGTTGAATTATTACCACTTGGATCAATTAGCATGAGAGTGTGTTCATCCATTGATTGGGTGGTTAGACACATGATTGACATGTGTTCCCTAGAGGGTAAACATTTTTCTTACATCAATGGAGGTTCATTAGGAACATCAGAAAATTTTTGTGAGAAGTGGCATGAGCATGTATGGCTTCTATATAATTCTCTTAGTATACATGGAGGGACATGGGATAACCACATGCCTCTTCATAGCAGTAGTGATGTGTGTTTCAATGCTATCTTGAACATGAATTTTCATATTTTGGAGAGGCTTAATATGATTTAGCCCTACATTGAGGGGAGAGTCTCAAAGATGTTCAGTTTGGCATAGAGAGTGATCAATTTACAGTGTCGTGGTATGATTTTTACTTCCTCATTTTCATCCTCTATGATGATAAATTTTTGTTGTTGTTATTGATGTTTGGAAGGATGCAGACTCTAAGACCATGGGACCCTGGCATTCTTTGGAATGACAACTTTCCAAAAGGGGTGGGAACATTTGGATCCTTGCAGAGAAGACAGTGGGATCCATGAATTCTACTCAGTTATCTTAACTGGATGAAAATTTTATGGAAGAAGGGTTAGTCATTAGGGGAATGACTATAGCCAGACTGGTGCAGTGGAAAGGGTTGCCCCGTGAAGACGCCACTTGGGAGGGTGAAATTTTTTTTGCAGCACCCTGGATTGCTTTCGCTTCAAGAAAAACAAACTTGAGAGGGGAGGACTGTGATGTCCTTTCCTTGAAGGATATTAAAGTGTTTCAACTTTGTCGGTACCTAGGGGTTTAAAAAGTGAATTAAATCAATTCTTCCTAGGAAATTTGGATAAATTAGTACTATTGATGCATGCATTAAACGAAATTTTCAATTATGGTTTCTTATGTAATTAATTATTATGGAGAATAATTAATTTGAAAATGAGTTGTAAATGTGCTAGAAGACAGGAGGGTGCACTAGGCAAGCCAAATTGCTTAGGATATAAAAAAATGGCAACAATACAAAAGAAGGAAAAAACAGTCTATCATAAACAAACTTGAAACTGTCAAAAGAAGGGAAAAACAAGGAAGTTTGAAAAGCAGGAAAGTGTAGAAAAAGATGCAAGTCATAAAGCATACAACTTTTGGTCAAGGAGGGCGCAAGTTCCAATTTTGTTCAAGGATGCAAAGCAAGGAAACATTACCTAAAGCACAAACTTGCTAATCTCCTCAAGGAAGACACACTCATGCCTTAGGGTTGAGTTTTGCAAGTGGGTAACTTCCTCAACATGTTGGACAACTTGTTTAACAAGTCACTTAGTCTATAGAGGAATTATTCCAACTTCTTTCACTAAGTTTTGTTGATTATTGTTTTGATGTTGATTGAATCATATCATCTTTTTTGAGTGATGTGCCTCAACATCCTTGGGTGATGCGTCTCAAGCTTTCCTAGTCTCTTCTATCTTCTCTTCTATTCTTCAGTGAAACCATCGTGAGTCAAGGAGAAACCATTGAAGACCAAGATCAAGCTTAGAGATCAACCATTCAGCATTGGACATTGAGCTCCAATGAAGGAGACTTCACTTATGCTCTCAGAGTTGCAAGATTGGTGCCAAGTGTTGGTTTCAAGCCATTATTCTTCAATATTGGGCACCATTGAGGGAGATCAGCTCTTCCGAGCTCTTCCTGAGCTTCTAATATTCTTCTCATATTTCTGATCTCTGATATACAGCAAGTTTTCTGCTCAAGGAGGTTGTAAAGCCAAATTTTCTGTGAGAGAGACATTCCAATGCTCGTTTAATGAGCCTTTTGTAAGTCTTCATGTACTGACAAAGATGTCATGGATAAAATACTGATATATGAGTTTGTTGTTATTAAATGTGGTATGATAGACCTCAGATATTAATTAATTTCATATTTGATAAGTTATAGTAGTAAAATTCACCTTATTTTCTTACCTATGCTCTTTAGTAAGTTAACATTGATTAGTTTTATTGTTTCCAATGCACGAGGGCTTCACTTATTGACCAATATCCTATCACGTTAGTTCATATTGTGGGTTTTAAAATTATCAAAAATTGAACCAATATATTGCAGGTATTAGGGGGATGAGGGATTTAAGGTGGGGGTGGGTAGGGTGGTTTATAAGGATTGAGGTATAAAAAGGGGTGGGGATGAGGTTTTAAGTATTGGGAGGGGGTTTCAAAAAAAATAATTTGGGGCAATATCTCTGGAAATTAAGGGTATTCTTTAATATCCCACGATCGCACGTGCTATGTGAGAGGTTCACTAAGTGAAGTCCCCGTGTTCCAATGCCACATGAGAGTTACGTGTACTCAAATTTGATTATGTAAGTTGTAGCAGGTCATACATTCACCCAACAACCCAATCCAACTCACATAACCTAATTTGATTGAGTCTGAATAGTGCTTTGAAATCCTCCTTTGCACAAGCAATCTTTAGGCCAATTTTGCTAGTTTTTCCCAAACACACCCAAACTCTTCCAAACTTTTACATATCTATTCTGAACCTGATTAATTGGATATTTTCTTCCTAAATAGATATTGATAACTCACATAAGCCTTCACGAGCCTTGGTTGCTTGGAATTGACTGTTCAAATCTCAGTTTGCACCGGTTGGGACGTCCAAAAGCCTAGTGGTAGACTTCGGCCTGGATGATGTTCAAAACTTAAAAGGGCCAACATCGAGGTGCTTAGGGGTCTGAAATTTCAGTCTCCAAACTTGTCCTTTGGTTTCTCCCACTAATCCTTGCAACCCCAGTACAATTCCCAATTTTTACTAAAGAAATTTTGCCCACTTGTCTGATTTTGTTTATCATAGCAATAAGAGTTAATATTTCACATCATGGATATTACAATGGTTTAGATTCTTCAATATATGGGGTACATTATGGTGTTGGTGGTTAAGAGTAGTGAGCATGTTGATCCAACTCATATGAGTTATCAACAATTAGTTTGATGATCATAAAGTTTCGAAATATCATGTGGAAGTTCTTTCATATTTTTGGCCTTCGCAATGAGCAAATGTATCATAATTATTGTAGTCTTTTTTATCATTATTAAGAAGTGTAAGGAAATAATATCTCTTCGAGGTTTGTGCTAAGAAGTGTAAGAATGAGATTTTTCTTCTTTATTTTTTTCACCACAGGAATAACAACTTTCCAATGGTATATCCAACAACGCGCAAGTTAAATATACTAGTCATTTGTAACTCACCAATTTCCAATGGTATATCCAAGCTAAATATACTAGTCACTTGTAACTCACCAAAGGTTGAGAGATGGAGAATCCGATCGGTTAAGCCTCTATCCTAAGGCCACCATACTCTTTGAGCTTTGTGGCAACAAGCCAATAAGCAACCCAACCACCCAAAAAAACCCAATGCAAATTTTTATGTTGAGGGTCTTTCTATCTCATGAAATAGAAGTGTATATGATATACTATTATTCGATTCCAATGTTTACGGGATCAGTACAGACCATGATATAATGCTTGAGAAACCGTTGTTGGCTGGTACCTGAAAATTCCTTTGGAAGTGATTTAAACGACACGGATTTTTTTATCAAATCAACCGGTTACTATATCATAGCGGGCAATTTATTCTGTGAGATCAGTATAGTATTACTATTACAGAACAGTTCGATAGAAATCGCTGGCAACTTCAAAGCGAGACAATTCTTTCGCTGGTAAATTAATGTGCTTTTAACAGAGGTTTAATGGTGTAATTAAATAGTGTCTATGTATGAGATTAGCACCTCCAGTTTATTAATGGATCCACTGTTGCATGGATCTATCATGGGTTCGCTTTACATAAAAGTCCGGTGACAGTAATAGCAGATAAATCGTATCTGACGCGACTTACATAGCAAATTTACCACAGTAAGTCGACTCGACTGTAAAAATATCTCAACATCACAAGAAGATCTTTTAGTTCTCTACAAGAAGAGATTTTAACATCAGAGAGAAAATAAAAAAGCTCAGAGAAGTTTCTGCGACTCATTATCCAAAGATATTTTAAAAGACATGAATGGCCCAGTTTATTTTAAGAAATTTTCCTAGGATTCCTATCGTACATAATGTTTAAAATTGATATTATGAATTCAACCAATATCCAGAAGCTTATCGGTGGATAATGAATAGTTCACAAAATCTACGAAATATTTGAGTTCCATCATTAGGCGTAATTATAATCTGTCTGTATAATCGAATGCGTATTTTGATAATCTGATACGTATTTGAACTATTAATTAAATCCGGTTTATTGCGTAACATTACCATCAGAATCAGAGTCGATGAGATTGTTACAACTTGCAGAGTTGTAAGTTAATGTAGCCAGCTGTAGCAGATTCACTTGAGTTCCATATTTGGTGGGCATTTATGATTCAATTTCCATGCATGTGGATCAGTCAGGATCTCCACAAATCAGAGGACCAAATTCAAATATTATTTTTATTATGACCTGACTCGTGAACATGGTTAGAATTTCGAATCCGGTTCATCAGTTTTTGAACAATTTTATGGGACTTTTAAAGCAAATAATCAGACAAACTGTACATAAAATTTCAAATTTATGCCTTTTCATAAAATTACTGAATTTTCACAGTTGAGTGTGAAGGCTCTCTATTATCTTTAGATTATTAAAATAAAAGAACAATAAAGATTCACTGATAAAAAAAATCTATTATCCGAAAACTGTGCAGAATTAAAGATAAAATTTAGATTTATTTAGAAACGTACAAAATCTCAGGATTACAAATTTACAACATTTTTTAATTTTTTTACCAAATGTCTAATTTTAACGAAAGATTTTTCTGATTTTCCATCTAATTTTTTTATCACAGTTTTTTTCTTAAAATTGCCCGTCCTATGAGTGGGTATTTATTTTTGCTTGTGTATTAAATATTGGCTTGGCACTTACTATAATATTAATGATATTTTAATTATTATGTGTTCTTAATATAGTTATTTTATTTTTAAATATTATGTTTAATGATTACTGTTTCAAATTATATTGAAAGATTTACCATTAATTTGCTTTTGAGATTATCTGAAATTTGGGTGAGACGATTTTCTATGTGTGGTTCATATCCAAACAAAGGGTCCTAAACAAAATATGTTATTTTATATTTTTCATTAGATGAAATGAATGAGATTTATAAAAGAATGTAAATACTAAATATTTGTAAGATTAAATAAAATTTTATAAACAAAATTTAAAATTATAGAAATAAGTAGCTGGATTAGGGTATTTCTACTATAAAGATGGAGGAATATCCAAATCTTATAAACCAACATAGATTCATTATACATCTCAAGAAATGGATCTCTTTAAGTACTTGATAGATCTAGGTAAGACGGATTTATATTGTTTTTTAATATTTCTTTTTAAGAGTAGATATAGAATTTTTAGTTACTTTTCAGTTGGTTTGATTTTTTTTAATGAGGCAACATGAATTTTTTTAATTTTTAATTTTATTTTGGTAAGTCACATTACATTATATTACCTGATAAAATTCCCTAATTTTTATTTTTATTTTTGGTAAGTCACTTACATTATGTCAAGTAATAACATCTCCGTGACACACCATAGTAAGCCACCATCTAAATGTAATAATACATTTAATCTATATTGCTTCTCTTGAGGCACAAAACCTCATTTAACTTGTTTTAATTTAATTAGTAATTTGTTATATTTTTTTAATTCAATCCATAATTATTATGTTAAATTTGAACATAAACCCATTCCTAAAAATGACTACTTTCCATTCATAAATACATATATAGTAAGAACTATTAGTTGATTCTTAGGCATGCCCTACCCATTTTCTATTTTTCAAATTGAACGTTCCACACGATGCCATCATATATATATATCATATATATATATATATGGGAATAGAGGGGGATACATGCCATTTTTAATTTCATGTATTATTTGAAAATTTTATTTTTAATTTTAATAAAATTTGATTGTATTTTACACTTCAGTATAATAAAAATGAATAAATACTTTTCAAAAAATTAGAACAATTCCCAAATAAAAGCCAGATTATAATTTCAACTAAAACAAGAAACAAAAATTTAAAAGGTAAGTGCAAATGACATGTGTCGGCTTAATTTGAGTTACCAAACATATAGAGAAGGGCCAACGACAATTTAAAAGGTGTGTGTCGGCTAAATTTTAGTTACCAAAAATATAGAGGGGCAAAAAACATAATTTAAAAGGTAAGTGCAAATGACGTGTTGGCTTAATTTTAGTTTCCAAACATATAGAAAAAGGGAAAATAAAAATTAAAAGATAAGTGCAAATGACATGTGTTGGCTTAATTTTAGTTATCAAACATATAGAAAAAGACAAAGAGGTTGTCGTACTCCCTACCTATATATAAGCGAATTTGTACCCAATGTCTAAATCAAGATCAAGTGAATTGTTGTTGCATAGTCACCATAATTTTCATAACATACATATTCAGCAATTTGAAATTCAATCATACATATACATCAATTTAACATTGAAAACTTTGTATAAAAGGTACAATCCAAACGAGTTGTATGAATTCCCTTAATGATAGCTTTATCTTACCATTTGGTAGAGGTGGTATAAAATTTAAGAATTTTAAAAGCTATTCTAAAAGCTGAGTTTGTTTATTTTAATTTACAAATTATTTTGGTTTTATTTTGAATAGGGATGTTTTAGTTATTTTAGAGTATCATTTTGAATACTTATGGTTGACAGAGTTCATCTTCGAAGGTTTGATATTAGAACTTTTCCTTGAATACTTATGGTTGACAGAGTTCATCTTCGAAGGTTTGATATTAGTACTTTTCCTCAAGCACCTTCTTGGATAAACTGATCTGGGTTCTTTATGTCTTCTCTATGGACATATTTGGATAGTTCTTACTTGTTTAACCCTCGTTGATGAATAGTGAATTATGTGATCCTTCATATTCCTATAGTTGACATTGTATGAGCATAAGATGAGACTTTTGACTCTGTACTGAAATAATATCTTAATATCATGGTGATGTAACTAGTTACCTTTGATTCAATATTGAATAACAAAAAACAACTATTTTTCTTCTGAAAAAAATTCAAAAAACTTTTTTATTTTTATTTTTTACCATTTAAAAAATATAGTATACCAACCAACCTATACCCTCTTCTTTACCCTCTTTTTTCTCGTATTTTACCAATTGGTAGAGGTGTTATACCTACCAACGACTAAACTAAAAAGAAACCCTACTTTTTCTCATATTTTACTTGACATGTCCTTTTATGAAAAATAGTTCCCTCACGAGGCACGCTAAGAGGAAAAGTAAATGGAAGCTTCATTGAGTGATTGGGACGGAGGGTATACTGATGTCACACGGAAGACGATCATGAACAATATTTGGAAAAAAAATAAAGATGAATTTGAACAACTTTAGAAATGAAGTAGGATGGATGATATATCTTTTTGAGAATTAGATGGTTCAAAGTAGTTAAATATCAAATCCATGGATGGAAATAGGTTGTCCATTATCCTACAAATGGTTTTGATGTTGTAAAATGTTTGTTGGTTTAATTTTTATTATTTGGTTGAAATTTTTATTAAAAATATTTATATTAGTCTGTAATTTTTTTAAAATTTAAGAAGATTGAAGAAAATTTTAACAGAAGGGTAAGAATTTGTGGTTGAAAACCAATCAAATTAGAAAAAAGATAAAAGTTTTTCACTAACCTTTGAAGGATAGGATATAACAATGATATCAACCAACCTCAAGGAAACCATTCTTAGTAGCATGCAATGAAGAAGGAGAGCTCAAAGGACATTGGGAAATGATGTCACACCAACAAAATGCCTTGGCAAACCAATGACAAATTATGTGCTATATAGTTGTTATTGTCTATGCAAAGTACTCAAATTCGACTTCAACATCAACACCATTTGAGACCATAGATAAGAGAAACATAACATTGACATGGAACATAGTATTACTATTTCCACCACAAAGGTCTATCCAAAGGAAACATAGACGTCCAAAAAAGGTGAGTGCTTCTTCCACTCAAAGAGCTAGGTTAATGGGACATTATTTCATTCCATTGTGGAAAACAATATCTATAAGAGCTTGTTTATGCCCAAAAATGTCCTTGCACTGAGAGTAGGGGTTCTCCTAGGTTGAAAGTGCCAAGTAGACCTTAAACTGTTTGGAAGAGGGAATCTATTTGAATTCTTGCTCAACTATCGTTCATTGGATTTGGGTTTCATCACTTGCGGCATAGTCTACCATTCAGGGTTTTGTTTTAAGGGGAAGAGATTTAGTATGAACTAATCTACGATGCAATCCTATGCTATGCTAACTTATCCTAGCTAAGAGCAAGATTAAAAGCACAAGTGGTGAAATAACATTGAATTACATATTCTAAAAATAGGTAGCTATATATTAGACATGTATCATGACTGCAAAATAATATATAAAAATTATAATAACCAAAGCATCATAACATTTTGCATTCATAGCTGGTAGAAGGGAAAAATAACATGCAAATACACTTACAACATAATTAGAAGACTGTAGGAATAATCCACCAGAAATCAAGAACAATTTTATTGCATAGGAAACAAATAAAGTGAGAAATAGTTTTGCAACATTCTTCCATGCTGTAGGCATAATTCCATGTCAAAACTTGAGTCCGAAATATTTTCTATTAATTCACAGAAATAGTTCTTACAAAATGAGCGCTCCAAGAAAAGGTCCCCCCCCGTCCCCCCGTCATCTTTCTTTTATATATTTTACAAAAGTAACTCCCAATGTCACCTTTCATATCCCCCAAAGTTAGTTATGAATCTTGGGTTCCTTGGGCACTTGTCACTTGAAGTTTTAGTTCTCTCAAAATAAATAAAATCTAATTTTAAATTGCATAATTTCAAGGGGGGACATTCCCTTGTGATAGAATACACTGATCCCATAGTTCACAATCATATGAAATAACATTCAATTGTTGGGGCTTGAGAAAACATAGGGGTACTTTGTGTGCCACTACCTCTTTGATCAATGTGATCAATCCCTTGGTCATGAAAGTGTAGATTGTTGTCATGAAATGGAGTTTGCATGTGGTTACCCTAACCTGGTTTTGTAATGCTTGCAAAGTCACTTGTAATGTTTTTCTAATGAATTCAATTTCCTCATCTATGCTTTTCCTCAACTCTTATATTCGTTGTTCCTTTCAAGTGGGTTCTTTGAAGGTTGTTGGTGTGGAAATTGAACCCAAGTGATAGAACAATTGCACTCACAAAATTGCTAATCAAACATGCAAATTTACGCACAAAGGAGACTGAAATTGGAGCATAACACTAATCTGTATTGAATAAGTGTACAATAGCCAACCTTATGAAGTCATAGGCTGCTGCAATATATAATTACATGAGAGATTTGAATGCATAAGGATACCATTCAAAATAGTCAAAAAGTAGGATTACTAAATCTAGTCAAATTACCCATAGGTGCATAAAGCAGTTTCCAAATCTACCTAGAGGCTCACGAATTGGCAAAGTCAAGTAGGCAAGCTAATAAGTGATGGAAAGACAACTCATACATGCTTTTATTAGGAGAAAAGAATGGAGGATGATGAGGCCAAAAAACAAGTCAACTACACCTAGTCTTACTTTCCCTTTTTCCATAAATCTCAATAAAGCAGGCAACTTAGCAGAAAAAGCAGATATGTGCTAGGGAGGATTTGGAATAAAGTAGATATGCTAAATATGGATTCTAGGAGGTTTCCCAAGCGCTCCATGAATCATATTTAGCAAGTTTTACTTCTAGGACATGTGGAAGACAACTTGCATAGAGTGGAATATTGGAAACTAGGCAAATAAGACAAAAATGGATTAATTAATGTCTAAGGTAGCTAACTATGGGTTGATTATTCTAACACCCCACCTTAAGCCTAACTTTATGAGTAAATATCAGAAAACTATAGGGCCTAGCAACAAGGCTTAGTCACCCTTTACATACTGCATGTCCATTTAACCAAGGAAAGAGGCAAAAACCCAGTGGGAAAATCCTCCCTTAAACATGGATAGTAAAACAAAATTTGAAAGTATTGTCATCAATCATGCTTCACAGCATGATCAGCAATCCCTAGCAGTGATTTGAGATTGTTGAATGTCTTCTCACAAATTTTTTTGGTGAAGATGTCTGCTACTTGTTCTGAAGATGCACAAAAGAGTAGGTGAATGGTGCCATCATGCACAAGCTGTCTGATGTAGTGCATATGGATCTCAATGTGTTTAGTTCTCTGTCTCTGAATTGGATCATTGCAATTTCGAATGGTACTTTGATTATCACAATAGATAATAGTTGAAAACTCTGATTCGAATCCACACTCACCAAGTATCCCCTGCAACCATAAACATTGAGTTGTTGCATTTACAACTCCTCTGTACTCTGCTTCTGTAGATGAGAGTGCTATGGCACTCTGTTTCTTGCTTGACCAACTGATTGGTCCTTCAGCAAACATGAACACATATCCTGATGTTGACTTTCGATCTGTGTTGTCACCGGCCCAATCACTGTCAGTAAACCCAATCAAATCAAGATCATATTTAGATTTGTAGAAGATCCCATGAGTTCTTGTTCCTTGAACAAAGTTAAGGATCCTTTTGGCTGCTCTCCAATGGATATCATGAGGCTGATCCATGTATCTTGAGGCCACACTTACTGCATAAGAAAGATCAGGTCGAGTGTGTGTAAGGTACAACAAACACCCAATCAATTGCCTACAATGTATTATTTACCATAGGAGAAGAACCTGCTTCTTCAAGCTTAACTACTGAAGGGAAGGGAGTCTTGCTTGGCTTGCAATCTTTCATGTTGAACTTGTTCAACAAATCTAAAGCATACTTGGAATGATGTACTTTTATTCCATGTTGGGATTGAGAAATTTTGAGACCCAAGAATTGGCTCAACAACCCCAAATCAGTCATAGAAAATGCATGGTTCATTGCATCCTTCAAGGAGGCAATTTCTTTCTTTGAACATCCTATAATCAGAAGGTCATCCACATACAAGACAATAATCATCAAAGAACCATGAATCAACTTCAAATAAACATTAGGATCAGACTTTCATCAAACAAAACTCAATGAAAGCAGAAAGCCATCAATCTTGGCATACCAAGCCCTGGGGGCTTGCTTAAGCCCATACAATGATTTCTTTAACCTGCACACAAAAGATGGATTAGACACAAACCATTGAGGCTGCTGCATGTAAATCTCTTCAGTAATATCTCCATTCAGGAAAGCACACTTCACATCCATGTGATGTTTCTCCCACTACTTCGAAGCTGCAATGGCTAAGGCTAGCCTGATGGAGCCCATCTTTTCCACTGGTGCAAAGGTCTCATTGTAGTCAATACCATGTACCTGTGATTAGCCCTTGGCTACCAATATTGCTTTATATTTCAAAGGTGAACCATCAAAATCAAACTTAGTTTTGAAAAATCACTTACATTGAACTAGCTTCCTCCCTGGGGGAAGGTCAACCAGTTCCCAAGTGTTGTTCTTTTGGAGTGAGCTGAATTCTTCTTCCATGGCTGTTTTCCATATTGGATCATGTGCTACATATTCATATGTCTGTGGGTCTAATTCAACCATCAGATAGCACTTCTCTGCAAACAAAGGGTCTTTCATACACAGGGCACTCTCAAACTGAGATCTAGTCCTCCTGGGATCACTAGGATTTCCAGCTAGTTCCCCAGCTGCATGAATGGCCTTTGCTGCCAATTTTGGTCTTGTAGGACTGTTAGGATCTACAATTAAATAATCATTATCAGACATATTAGAATCAGCAAACTCATTTGTCTCTTCACTTACATTCAATGGTTCTAGTGGTGAAGAAGACTCTCCAACTTCAATTTCTTCTAAAGGCTCTTCTTGGAACTGAACACTCCTTTCAATGAAGGCTTTGTTTGTGCTCAAATTGATCAGCTTGTACCCTTTTGAATATTTAGAGTACCCAACAAATAGACACTCCTGGCTTTGGGGCTGCAAAGCCTTCCTCTTTTCTGTTGGAATTCTAGCCCAAGTCTTTGAGCCAAAAATCCTGAAATGGGTCACATCTAGCTTGTGTCCACTCCAAGATTTGAAAGGAGTCATACCATCAAGCCGTTTATGAGGCACCCTATTCTGTATATAGGATGCATAGTTTATATCCTCGGCCCAAAACTTTGGTGGCAAAGTCTTAGGCTCCATCATACAGGTTGCCATCTCCTTCAATGATCTATTCTTTCTCTCAACAACACCATTTTGCTGTGGTGTGTAAGGGATTGAATGCTACATCTGAATACTTGCATCTTCACAATATTGAATGAACTCAGACTTGACATACTCACCACCATTGTCATATCTGAGGATCTTGAGTCTCCTCCCAGATTGGTTTTCAACCAAAGCCTTAAAGACTTTGAAGAGGCCAAAAACTTTAGACTTATGCTTCAGGAAGTAAACCCAACAATACTTGGAAAAGTCATTTATGAAGGTCAATGCATATTTGGCTTGACTCATTGACATATGAGGAAATGGACCAACAACATCACTGTGGATCAACTCAAGAGGTGCAGAGGTTCTCTCATGACTAGCTCTCTCAAATTTATGCTCTGGGTGTTTTCCTAGGATACAACCTTGACAGACTCCCTTGGAAAATTTAATCTTTAGTAACCCTATGAACATTTATTTTTCACTTAGATCAGAAAGATACTTATAGTTAAGATGGCCAAATATTTCATGCCAGATCTTGCTTGCCTCATTAGCATGAATCAGAAGAGTAGAGGGGTTTGAGTAGGGCAGAAAATGTGAAAACATGTATACCTTCGAAGTGTGATCTACAACTCCTTTTGCAATTAATTTACCATTCGAGACCTCTATGATCTCAACATCATCAGGGGAGAATATGAACTTCTTTGGAGACCCTGTGTGGGTCATTTGATACACTGACAAGAGGTTAGAGGCAAGACCTGGAATATACAATACATTACTGAACTTACCATGGTCAAGATCAATCCTTCCTTTTCCCAAACTGTCAGTGAGAGAGTCATCTCCTAGCACTATTGGTCAACCTTTCGACATGTCAAGAGAGGAGAATGCCTCCTTGGTCAAAACCATATGTCTTGAAGCTCCAGAGTCTATGATGAAGCTAGCTAAGCTTGATGTGCCAGCAACCAATGCATGTACTCTCTCTCTGTCCTCTGAATTTGATCCTCCTTCCCTCTTCTTTGAGAAATCATGAAGGGAGATGTTATTCTTCTCCAGGAGTTGGGTCAGCATGTCAATTTTCTTCTTCATGCATGAGCTTTCAAGATGATAGCCCTTAATGCAGTATGCGCACTTGCTCATTTCTCCTTTGTTCTTCTTCTTCTGGAAGTTCTTCTTGGAGCCTTGGGGCTCCTCTTCAGACTTGTTCTTGTCTCTCTTTTGCTCAGGTGGCTTCTTATCTTTCTTCTTGCCTTTTGAATCCACCCTCGAATCTCTAGCAACCAAAGCTTGGTCTTTGGAAGGTTTGATGGTGCCCATCATCACCAATTTATCCTGTTCTTGTGTGAGGGATTCCATGAACTCTGCAAGCTTAGGCATCTTCCAGGATCGAGCTGTCAACTTGGTGGAATGGAAGGTCGAAAAAAACACTAAATAGTCAGGGCCAAGCTTCTAGAGTATAGCAAAAACTAGCTGCTCTTCCTTCTTTTCAATTCCACACTGTTTTAGCTGCAAAACAAGGGCTTTAAACTTGGAAAAGTAGAGTTGCAAGGATTTGAAGCTGCTGGGACTCAAAGAGATCAATTCATTCTTGATTTGATGTCCTCTCATCTCATATGTCTTACCAAAAATCTCTACAAGATTATTCCACACTTCATTAGGTGATGTCAATCCATCAAGATGGAAGAGGAGGTCTTTGGATATGCTTAGACACAGAAGACCATAGGCCTCATCCCTCCTGTTGTGCCATTTAATTTTATCTGCAGCTACATTGGGCTCTGCCTCAGTTTCCATAGTAACCTTGTAGATACCCTTCACTCTCAGCAGTATCTCCATCTCTACTTTCCATTCAAATAAATTAAATGGAGTCAAGAAGATCTTCTGAGATTGATCCATAACTCTGAACTGTGCCCTTCAACCAGCAGAATTTGCTCCCAGTCAAGATGTCAAACCTGCAATAGCAATATGGAAGGAGATAAATCGATCTAAAAAGGCTTTGATACCATGTGGAAATTGAACCCAAGTGATGGAACAATTGCACTCACAAAATTTCTAATCAAACATGCAAATTTACACACAAAGGAGACTGAAATTGGAGCATAACACTAATCTGTATTGAATAAGTGTACAATAGCCAACCTTATGAAGTCATAGGCTGATGCAATATATAGTTACATGAGAGATTCGAATGCATAAGGATGCCATTCGAAATAGTCAAAAAGTAGGCTTACTAAATCTAGTCAAATCCCCCATAGGTGCATAAAGCAGTTTCCAAATCTACCTAGAGGGTCATGAATTGGCAAAGTCAAGTAGGCAAGCTAATAAGTGATGGAAAGACAAATCATACATGCTTTTATTAGGAGAAAAGAATGGAGGATGATGAGGGCAAAAAACAAGTCAAGTACACCTAGTCTTACTTTCCCTTTTGCCATAAATCTCAATAAAGCAAGCAACTTAGCAGAAAAAGCAGATATGCACTAGGGAGGATATGGAATAAAGAAGATATGCTAAATATGGATTCCAGGAGGTCTCCCAAGCGCTCAATGACTCATTTTTAGCAAGTTTGACTTCTAGGACATGTGGAAGACAACTTGCATAGAGTGGAATATTGGAAACTAGGAAAATAAGACAAAAATGGATTAATTAATGTCTAAGGTAGCTAACTATGGGTTGATTATTCTAACAGTTGGGGGTGGAAAATGGCATATTTCGAATACTTTTTCTAGGCATATGTTTATATTATGGCATTTACTTAGTGAAGCAACAACATCCTTTTGTAGGGTTAACACAACCTTCTAGTGTTGGAGCTATATTAGAATGTAAGACTACACAATATTTAATGAGAGCATGTTGCATTATATAACTATTAGTTAGTTAAAGTATAATTAAGTAGATTAGTTAAAGGGTAGTTGGAAATAAGCATAATTGTTTAGGTTTTGTACAAAGAGGAACGTGATGAGACTGGTTTGGGTTGATTTTAATCCCATTTTGAGAATATGTCTCTATGATAATGTAATATCTTGATGAATGAACGAAATGATTGAGCCAACTGTTGTACCAATTTATGTGTATGATTTATTTATTACACATGGTATGGTGAATGTTTATGATGTTGTAACTGTCTAATGATGAATGACTACGATAAAACTATGTTATTACCTGACCTATATTCAGTCTCTGCAATCCCAGTGAGTGTCTCGAGTGAGACTTTACACTTCATGAGTACTAAAAATCTTGATTCTTGTAGGGGAATTATTGGTAATATTTTTTAGAACCTTGGGTATGAATTTGAGCCAATAATTGGTTCAATTTCCGAGACCTACATAGGTCAGGGTTGTCTAAGGATGATTTGGAGCCCCATGAGGGAGGAACTGCAAAAATGGCTTACCAATAAAGAAGAGCATTTTGCATAGAAGGAAACTCAGAACTTGAATATTGATCTACAACATTGGCTACAAATGTACATTTACTCAAATGCATATGAACTTTTCTTTGTTGAATTCCCTTGTTTATTGTTTGAATGGATAAAATGACAAGTATAACTTAATGTGGTTTGGAGCAATCAAAAAGTGATTGTCTAGGATAAAAAAACTAAAGAAAGGTTGAATAGGTTAGATAATAGGTGAACAAGGGTTATATATTTTTAGTTTAGTAGACTTAAAGAAGGGTAGATTATTACATTTTCTATTGAGTATAACAAAGCATTTGACTGTGCAAGGGATAAATTTGAGATAAAACCTAGGAAAATGATGTTACCAAAAATCCCAATCTAGATAAAAATGTTTTTTGTTGAGAAGGGGATTATGTGCATGGAGCCAAATAAGATGGAAGAGTAAACCCCTTATGTTGGGGGAGGTGGGTAAGGGGGAAATCCATGAACTAAGAAAGTAGAGAGAAACTAGTGATGGACCCATATGAGTAGAGGAGAATAAGAAAAGAAAGGTATGAAAGAAGGAATGTGCCGAAGGAAGCTATACAAAAGGTTAGGATGGATAGTATAGGGAGTGATAGAGAGGATGCTAATGAAGGGGTTTTAGAAGAAAACATAAAGAGGGACATGCCAAAGAGTCATGTTGAAGAGAGTGGAGTACCAATGGAAGGAATAAAAGTGATGTAGGGAGAAGGAGTTAGGCTACTGTAGAGGTGCAACATAGAAGATAACACATCATATGAGGATGTGAAAGAAGAGAAAGTGAGTGATGCTGAAACCCTGTGGAGAGCATGCAAGGTAGAGGAATCAAAGGAAAGTGATAGAGAGACTCAACACAGTGAGATTGTGGGGAGTCCCTTTGTAGAAGAGTCAACAATGATGAGGATATCCTTGAAATGATAGAATAACTTAATAAAAATTAACCCTTGAGAATTCATCTAGATCTAATAGAGAAGAGTACGATGCAGTGGTAGTGTATGATCCCACCCTCGAACCATCCCCCCTGTGTGTTTCTTCAAAAAGAAGTTGAAAGTTTAGTAGATGTTGATGACAATAATATTTTACAATCGAGATTACAACGTGTAGGAAATCAAGGTAGAAGTGCAAAAGTGGTTAGAAAGTTAAACATGTCGGGACAAATGACCAATTGAATTTTGGGACTTCACATTTTCCATGGAACTTGAAAGGATGATGCATAACAACACTGGCTTAATTGTGAGGTAGTATGAGTGGTAAAACAAGTGTTGGATGAAGCAAAGAAAATACTTTAGATGGAGAGTACTTTCCTAGAATGCATGGTTACATGGTATATGAAGTACAATATGACTATTGTGCCAATAATTACTCAATAATTTATTGAGATCAAGTAGGCTATGTTGAATGAGTTCCAAAAACAAGAATTAGAATCACAATGCATTGCTGAAGTTAAGGAAATAAAGAAACAATCGTGAGAGACAGTCAGGGACTTTGATCATAAATTTAAATATTTAATGGATAGGTTATATTTTCAAGTTCAAGATGTATAACATTGAGAATGATTTATTGTAGGATTTTTGCCAAATATATGTTTTCCTCTCACATAGAAAAAGGTTCTCACATAGTGTGATGTGTTGGAGATTGTGATGGGATTAGAGTCTACACTAGAGGGAGAGTCTTCAATAGGAATGAAGTAGGTACAATCTCAAACATCTACATTAACTGTGTCATTGCAATAGATAGTAAAAGGGAAAGTAGTGCATGAAAATGTTTGGTGTACACTTTACCGTGTAGAAGGAAACCACTGGAATGAGTTCCATGTGATGGGAAATTATGAAGCTATTAGTTCCCTTAATCTATTTCCCACAAGAACTTAGGTGAAATGATGAGCCATATGTAAAAGTTAGGGTCATGCACCTCCTTTGTGTCTAATGCTATACAAGTATCAGACCACTATTAATGCTCCCTTTTGTGATTTTTTCTAAATAGGTTGGACATGATGTTAATGGGTGTTGCGCATTGTTGTTTATGAAAGAACACTTAGTTGATACTTATTAAGTGCAAGGAAATGGAGAGAACAATGGAGCAGGAACGAGTGGTGTATCTTAAGAAGGATTCAGAGGACGAGGATATGCATTTGGTGGAGGTGGTAGAAAACATATTTGTTTCAAGTGCGGAGATCTTGGCCATGTAGCATGGTTGTGTCCAAACCTAAGAGCTTTGCGTGGATATTGTTGCTACACAAAGAATAATACAAAATATTGTCTAAACTTGATATCCAAATGGGAATATAAAGGGAAGCATTTTAAAATGGTCATTATAGAGCTACACAATGATCGAAAGATGAAGGGACCCATTAATCTATAGATTGTGACTTGAGGGGGCATGAGAATAGGAAAATATTATGGTAAGCAAGTAAATGTGGACCAAAAGTTAGAAGATAAGATCAAGAAAGTAACAAACCATTGCTTAAATTTGATGATGCACAACATACACATTTTCTACACGAGGGACAAGCGACAGTGGAAGAATACCAAAATCACACAGAAAATGTAAGCTATGATGTTAAGAAATAAGTTGAGTTTGAAAGTAGAGTAAGTGAATTTATTCACTGTTGTATTAAACTATTGAGTGATTTTTCTACTAAAAATAAATTAACACATATGCCAACGAATATAATGGCAATGAAAGAAGCTAAGATTCTCATTTGTTGGATTTATCTTATATATTGAGAGAGGGGTGGGAGGGGCTAAATAAGTATGTAGCAGAAATTTCAAATTATTTCACTTTAACAATTTTTCACCACTTAAAAATTTTTAGCTGAAAAAATAATAAACACACTTGCGCACAAGGATATATATATATATTACATCAATGAGAGATAACAATCTCCAATTATGAGCACCAACTCACTCAGGCGCCAACCTAATCCATAAGCATCAACCTGTTGATTACAAGCATCGAGCTGTAAAGACTTCGATCTACGCAAACACGAAATCATGAACTTCTGGAACCAACCTGAACAAATGTCTGGCTCTTTGTGCAAGCTCCAATTTGTAGTAATTAGGAACCAAACTGTTGAATATTGTGATATCCAATTGTTTCTTCAGTTGCAACCGAATCGAAGCACCAACTCCCAATTGTATTTACCATCTATGACTAGAAGGAAGCTCCAACTCCTTGATTAATTTACCAGCTGCCACATGAATTAAGTACCAACTAGATGATTTTTTTACCAGCTACCACTAGAAGGAAGCACCAAATCCTTTTTCCTTTCCCCTTCCTACCTCCACGATAATTTTTACCGGCACCAACTGGAAGGGAGTTCTAACTCCCTTTTCCTTGCCCCTTCGTGCCTCCCTGATATGAAATAATCATGTATTAAAGAACTAAAATATGCAATTTACCTTATTTGTGATGTGCGATTCAACAATTTCCAACTATTGTAGATATTTGTTCTATGTCTTGCCTTTGATTATTTGCATCATAAAATCCAGTTTCCTTATCTACGATGTGCGATTATATCCATGACTTAATCAAATTATTTGTATCACACAATTTTAATATATTTGTGCTTCTCCAGTACTTAGTCACTTCTGTGATTTTTTGATCTTCTTCATTTACTGAGTAACACCTTTGCACATCCTTATACCGAGTATCCTTCTACTTTGTTCTCTTCTTGTTATTCATCCACTGCTGATCTACACAATTTGGCTCTGTTGTATATGCTTCTTCTTCCATCAATGAGCCATTGATACCCTAAGAATTATGAATCTTTCCCAAACAGATTATCGTCATGTATTCACAACAACAAGATTAATTCAACACATCCATCTCTTGCTTATTTATACTCTTCGTAGTTCTAGTGTAGTACACCCAAAAAATGTCTTAATGCTCTTATCCTCTGAAGTCCTTGGACAAATCTGCTTTTGGGTATTTATTGCTCAAATTCTAGGTTGTCTGGCGCACTTTGTAGTCTGAAATAGAGAATCATATAGGCTTGAAACTTGTTGACCAATGGCATAAGGCGTTGGTGGCACCTTTCCCTTTACCACAAGGTTCGCCGATGCACTTAGCCCCCTTACAAGGAGTGTTAGCAAGCCCAAGAAGGAAAAAAGAGAATTTTTGAGAAGCTTCCAAGCGAAAGCTCTCATGGAGGATGATCCTATCTATGTGGTAGAGATGGCACTTGACTTTCTAACCCATAGGGATCATTCCCTATCTTCTTCCCAAAATATCTCAACCCACTTGGGATTCCTTTGGCCTATAAATGCAATACATGGACCATGTGAGAGAGAGAGACAAAGAAAGCATCCTTATGTTGTTCTATTGAAGTCTAGTATAGGAGGAAAATATAGAGAGTTCATGAGTAAGAGATTGCATGGTTGATAAGGTGTATGAGTGTGTCAAAGATATTGTAAAGCTAAGCTTTGACATCAAGGCTTTGGTTGTAGCTTTCCTTTCTTATTCTTAAAACAAAAGTGTTTCCCTTTCCCATAAATGATTTGTGTTCATATTAATTGTTTATTACTAGTTTCTTTGATCATTAGTATAAATTATTGATCTACCTTGTTGATCTCATGTTTTTTCTTGTTTTCAGTGTTCTATGCATGTACAACTAATCGCACAAGGATCCATGGAACAAGGAAAATATTCTTCAGTTAAGGTAAAGATAGATTTACATTCAAGTAGATCAATCATCTAGGGAAAGGATATGCTGTTGTGTCCTTTTGTTAAATACTTGCACCATGCAAGCTAGGGGAACAAACTGTTTCCGCACTGACTGAAATATTCCCGATAACAAAATTGGCGACCATACTGGGGACAGATAGAATCAGATATGGAGCAGATCTAGTTAGATCTTGGATTTCTGATATCACTTTTGATTTCAATTTGTGAATTTTGTTTTCTTTCTCATTTGAGTTGTTAAGGTTAGTGATCCACCTTGCCACACTTTCAATTTCCTTCTATGGTCTGTGTTTTTCCTCACTTTTAATCCAACTTAACCCACATTCGTATTTTCTACAAGATCTTGGAATTTTTAAATCTCTAGATTCGTTGACACTCCTGGGTAAGCCTAACAGAGTGCCGATTACATCCTGATGCATGTTTCCTTCCATCACAGAGTGCCGATGATGCCCTTTTAGCTTCATTACTATGTGTCGCTCACGCCTGTCACCTGCAGACAAGGAGCACCAAGTCCATCCAGACGCCTTGGTGCAACCATTTACTGTGCGCCGAGGTAGGCCATTCCTTTTCTTTGAAACTTGTTCTTGTAATTTTATTTGTTCCTTTTTGGTTTGTTGGGAATTTGCATTATGTCTCATTATCAGATCTGATAGTCTGCTAGTTTGATATTCCTCTTTGAGTTCATATCTCAAAACTATGCTGATAGGAAGATTTGAAATTAGAAGTTGTGTGTGAATTTTAGTCTTAGATTCATAGTTTGATTGATTGATCTTTTGAAACAACCTTAGATATGAAGGAAAGAAAGTATGCAATTTTCTTGCAATCAATTAGGTGTAGTCTTTAAGCTCTTTTTATTTTGCAAATTATATTAAAAACAAAAAATGTCTACTTGTTCGATTTGACTGGTTTCGATTTTCTTGAGTGATTTAGAGATTCATTCGTGTGTTTGATTAAGAAAGTATAGACCTTTAGACATTAGGATATTTTCTTTCCCCTTCATCACAGAGATCGTCTAGTCTTAGTGTTGGATCGTTGTGTGTTTTGGAACTTTCTTTGAAAAGTTTGAAGGTGAAAATTATTGAAATTTTCATAGTACTTTTGCTTGGAAAAGGGAAAAATTTCTCCCTCACTCTAGGTAGAGTTCATCGAAGAGAAAAGTGGCATTGCATCTTGTTGCACCTGCAACAATCTCCCAAAATTCTAAAATTTTTTGGGACCCTCCTTTACTTCGAATTAGTTAGTTCTTCTCTTGGTTTCATATTTTTGATTTTAGCTTATGGATTTTGAAGCGCCTTTTAGAAATTTGAGTGATATCAATCGACTGGTTTCTCGTCGTTTAAATGCTAAAGGATTTCCATCTTAAATTGAGCTCCTTTTTCTCGGTTTGCAAAATCTTTCAAAATTTTCTTGTATCGGGAGGTATTTCTTTCGACTGTCCCGCCGTTGCGGGTGTTCTTCAGCTCTTAAATTTCTTGTCAACCCCGCCGTTGCGGGTCACTTCCGGAACGTGATCATTTTTGTCGCCCCGCCGTTGCGGGTGCTTTCCAAGTCTTGATTGTCGTTTTTTTTGCGCCGACTGTTGCGGGGGTTGAGCATTTCGTTCCACCGTTGCGGGTGGTGGACTGTCCCGGTATGTTGCGGGCATTGTTTTCATGCCGCGTCGGAGGGGGATGAACACTTCTCTCGCCGCCGTTGCGGATCAATGGGAATTCCGAATATTTCGTTGACTGCCGACCCGGATGTATCGAAGCCCTGTAGAGTGTGTACTTCCCGTTGCGGATGACATCTCATTCCTAGCATCTGCCGTTGCGGGGGTGGCTGAACTCTTGGACATCCGACCAATGTATCTGCCGCCGCCTGACCACGGTTCTCAATCGTATGATCTATGTTTTACGTTGCGGGGGACTTTGTAGTGAGGATGGTCCGCCATTGCGGAGAGATCTGAGCTTTAATCACCCGACGAACTTTCATGTCCGCTCCGACTGAGTCGACCCGTCACACGTGTGGAGTCTTATATATACGGGGGGCGTGTGTTTGGTTTTTTTATTGCTGTTTGTTGCGCCCAAGCTGTCAACGCTGTCGATTTTGCGAATCTGGTAGAGCGTCGTGCCTGTACCTGCTGCCAGCTGTCGATTGGAAGCTCCGCCATTGTTGCCACAGCAGCTTCAAACCTCTGCCAGGTAGGATCGTAACCGCTTTGCCTAGTGTTTTTCAGGTTTTGAGCTAGATAGTGTTGGCTTGGGTGGGGGTGACTGTGCTTAGGTCCCCGTTAGCCCTTTGTGCTCGCACGACGAGTTTTTCACCCACAGCTGAGTTTGTCATAGCCGTCTCCCTTGTGGTTTATGCCCGTCTTTCTCTTCTAGGGTCCCCGGTTAGATAGCCTTTTGCGGTTAGTAGGAGGATGCCTTTGCTTTTAAAATCCCGCATTTAACCTATCCGTTTCGACCGCCATCGCGTTTAGAGAGGAGAGAGTTTGTTCCTTTCTTTTAAGCCCGTGTTTTATCTTCTATTATTTTGGGGTTGGATAGCTGCTGCGGTTAGAAAGGGGGAGTTTTTGTCTTTATAGAACCCTCGTATTACCCGCAGCTATTTTGTTTCGCCTTGAACCAGTGGAGGAAGACAAGGTACAGGCGACCGTTATGCCGCCTGCACCCGGTCTGTTGTTTGTCATGATGGGGTCTGTCAATATTTCAGAGGGGTTTCGCCGATTTTTTCATGGAGATTCCCGGCTGGTCGTTCCCCTTACGCGTTTTCCTTTTTTTTTTCGAACCCTTACATACGCCTGTGCTGCACTGTTCGTCGTCTTCCACCGTGCGAAACCCTAGGGCCGCGCCGCTGTTGGTTTTTTGACTTTTTGAGGGTAGAACAAATGGGGTGCCGGTGACAGGGCTACCAAAAGGATTATGAGGAGAACTGAGAGAAAGGTAGAGGCTGGAGGAATGACCAGTACAATGATAACAGATAAAGCCGTAATGGTCGGGACAGATAAAGACCCAAGGTTTGTCATAAGGGTTGGGAAGGCAGCAATACATGCTATGGAAGACAACATAGACCGAATGATGATCGAGATAGAATCATCCAAGAAGACTTCCGCTCAGCTCAAGGACACCCTGAGAAGGGAAAGAGAGGATGGCAATAGATTGAAAAGAAAATATGAGCATGTGCTTAAAGAAATGGAGGCCACGAAGAGAGAAATCCATGCCATGCAGCAAGAAGCATATGTGAAAGAAACAACACAAGAAGCCCTGGGAAAAGCACAACAGGAAATTCAAGAGTTAAAGGATGAAAAGGAGCAGCTGAGGGTGAAGATAGATGGCCTGAAGGAGCAGCAAAGTATCATATATGAATCCAATACCTCGCGCGTTAAGGAACTAGAAAATCAGCTGGAAGCAGCAAAGGCACAGCAGGTCGATCTGCAGCCGGTTAAAGAACACATCTTGGCTCAGAAAGCTAAGGTGCTGTACCTGCAAACTGCTCTAGAGGAGGAAAGATGTCAGGTCCTCCATATTGACGGAAGACTGGATGAAATCTTAGACACTGCTTCTTATTTTGTGGACAGGTCGTAAGACATCCTTGAAGTACTGACTTCAAGGATAACCAGAGTGGAGGATGACAAGGAAGTCCCAACTGAGCTAGTAGTGAAGGATAAGCAAGCTTTGAAACGGGACCATGATCTAATAGAATTCGCCGTCAACACTGCAGAAGACTTCCAGAAGAATGTCAAGAAAACAAAGGGAGCATGCGCAGATTTCTTCAGGAGAGCCCTGGTCACATACAACTGTTGTCAGGCTGAAGCTGAGCAGAGATTATACGAGTTCCCAGATCATGATGCATTTGCAGAGATGTTGCAGAAAAGGCAACAAGATGAAGAAGCTAAAGTGCAATGCATCAGAGCTATTGATGAACAAATCCTCAGAAATGAAATAGGCCACACAGCCATTAGTATACAGCTCTTGGAGGAACAGGTACGTTTGAACCCGGCCAGAATTGAGGCCATTCGAAACCAAGCTGACAAATTCGAGCTGAACATTCGGTTCTTGGAACCCAACTCGTTTGAGAGTCTCGCTGCTGAAGCAGCAGTGTGGAGAAAGTTTTTGGAGAACCAAGCGGGACCCTCTTCATAAGAAGGACCGGTCAACTTTTGTATAATTTAATAATTTGTAAAGGGTTGTAGGAAAGTGAAGCATTGGGACGCCCAAAGGTCACTTTGGGCAGCCCAACCATTTTTGCTTTTTTTGTATAAAACTAGGAAAGAGGGACAAAGTCGGGGCTTTTTCCCAGTAATACTGGAGGACCTATTGTAAGAAGAACTACTTCATTTTGCAATAAATATTTTAGTTTTCCTATTGGAGAAAGAGATGTGAAGTTTCCAAATGTTATGCGATGGATGGCAGAAAGATGAACTACTTTATTTTTCAGCTTATGTCCATAAATCGTGATATCCTTCTAACTCTGTGACCTATGTCTTATTGGATGGTTTCTGATTTAATTTTGTGGAACATTCATTCAGAAGTAATGCTTGTGTCACATATAACAGTTAGCTATCTGATTGTTAGAAGATATTCTGGTTCGTGTGTTGTAAACATAAATAGCAGCTATCTGTAATGTGTTTATTATACATGGAAATGATGCATTACTCATTAATAATCGTTGTCTGGCTCCCCGAGGATAGATAGTTAGGTGTTTAGATTGTTAGCTGTTTTACTTCCTTGTGGTTTAGATGTTCAAGAACCTAAGACGAGAGGTAAGAACCTACGCAGCACATTGTGTAGTTCCTGGCATCTTTATCACTCCGCATAGTTAAGATAGGCATGCATTGCATACATTAAGTCAAAATACAAATTCCGATGGACCGGGCCGCAACTGGAAAACCCTTGTTGTTACTTTGACCTGCGGTAGCCGGACCGTAAACCGGACGGATTCCCTATACCAAACAGTCAGCGGGCTAGTTGGGAATGCTGATTGGGGAGAATCCCTTACTGTTGCCACCTGCGAATTTTCAGGCCTCAACAGTTATTGGCGCTAGAAGGAGGGCCGCCAGTAAAGGCTAGCCGTGGAATTCGTTCTCCCGAGACTATCCTATCAGTAGATGTTTTAAAAGTGCAGCCTGACTCAACGTTGGAGTTTCCAGTCCTATCCTTGACAGATTGTTTTCCTAGTGTTTCTCGTTCACCTTTGCTCATGGATGGTAATCAACCTAACCCTTTGCCAGCATGGAGGGCTAGGTCGCCTCTGAACTTAAATCCCCCTTTGCACAACTTGCCTCAAGCCTTTGACAAGCTTTTACCTAAGTTTGACCCTGCGAACTACATTGCCGTAGATGATCACCTTCAAAGCTTTTACCTAGCGTTAGAAGGGCTAAGGGCGGGAGAGCACGAAGATGTAGTGTGCAGACTTTTTCCTCATACTCTGAAAGGAGCAGCAGCCTCCTGGTACTTTGGGCTCCCTGCAAACTCTATTCCTAATTGGGATACCCTTGAGAGGGTTTTCAGGAGTAAATATACCACTCAGAAGACACATGCATCATTAATGAAGGGTCTTGGTCTGTTAAGAAAATAAAAGAGTGAAAAGGTACGTATTTTCACGCAAAGATTTTCATTATACTTAAAAAACTTCTCTCAGGATGACAAGCCCTCAGATAAAGTCTTGATTGAGTACTATACCTCAGCCCTAGGTCCTGAGTTGGCCATGTTTGCTAAAATGAAATTCAAGCCAACGTTGGTAGAAACCTATCAAGAGGCTGAGAGAGTAGAGGCTGAAAATGAGAGTATAGAGGATTATCCTGACCTACTTGAAGAAAAGACCACTGTAAAAAAAATCCTCATTGCTGTCGAAATCTAGAGAAGGCCAACCACATGATTATCAGGAGATGATGAAAGTGCTTCAGAAGCTATCCGACCGAGTTGTAGAATTGGAAAAAGAAAGGGACGTTCATAAAACCAATAAACCATACTATCCAAAGAAAGAAGATAATAATCAATGGCAGGTCCCACCACCAAATGTGGCATCAATAAACATAACAGAAATAGGAGGAGATAATTTCTGTACCTTTCATCAACAACCTCATTCGGAGAAGAAGTGTCCTCAATGGCTACATTCAATGACAATAGTGATGAATAAATTGTTGAATCCAGAATTGACCAAGCACAGTGGTGAGGAAGAAAAGAAGAAACAGACCATAGTAAAGAAAGAGGATGACACTATGTTTTCATGGAATGGAGTTTCACTGTTTAACACTGAAGAAAACACTCTCTAATCTCAGCATACACTTACAACCACAAAAGATGAAAACTTGGCCATCAAGAATAATGTAATAATGTCAAAAGGTCAAGATTCACGAGAGGAAGTAAAGGGGCAGGCTGATCTGAAGGCTAAAGACGACCCACCTGAAGATATTCAGGGTAAGCAGAAAACAGAGCCACCCATTAACTTTACCAAACCGGTAGAAGATGATGAAGAAAGCAAAGCTGGCGAGTTGAAAGAGGAGTTGCCCACAACAAACCAACCTATGGAAGAAAAGATTGAATTGATTAAGACAAAGAAAACCAGCGCCCCGCCTTTCCTTGTGGCCCTTGAAATCCTCAATCATAAGGTCCATAATTGTTTGGTAGATTCTGGATCGTCCATGAATGTTATGCCTCTGGTAGTTTGCAAAAAACTCAATGGACAGATAAAGCCTACTCTTTGGGATGTCACTCAACTTGACAAAACTAGTGTCAAGGTAGTAGGTGAGATGGAGAACGTGATGATTCAATTGTCTGCAAATAAAAGGATATGCCATTACATTGACATCATAGTAGCAGACATTCCTGATGGTTATGGGATGATCCTGAACCGAGATTGGACATCAAAACTTAATGGGTACTTTGCTTCAGATTGGTCTCATTTGTGGTTACCTCAGAAAGGCAGCCCAAGCTTGATTAAGATTCTAAGAGAGCCTTTCATGAAAAACAATATCACTAAGTTGGGGGAAGAAAATGAATCTGCTGAGTCTGTTTTGGGAAACTATCTTACTGAGCTTAAGCTAGAACATCATTCTTCAAAAAAGGCCAACCCTGTAATGAACACTCAGTCTGAGCTCCTTCAACTCCCTCAGACTGAAAGAAATGATTCCAAAATTTTAGATATGGGTTCCATCTCAAAAACTGCACAGCTGGACCATGGTTAGACAATTCAGGGCTGGAATCCAGCTCATTCCTAGTTCTTTAAATTTGTAAATTTTTGGGATGGGCGAATTTTGTTTTGATTGTTTTCTTGTACATAAATAAATTGTTTGTTGCTAATACTATTATCTGATTTCAATGCTTTAATTTTTTCTTTCTTTAATTGCTTGTTATGCTGCTATTTTCTTAGGGTTTTGCTAGTTTTTCTATTGTTTTTGAATAAGAGGCAAACTTTTGGATGTAATGGAAACGTCAGGGTTCTGTATTAACTAAAATCCTGAGCAAGAGGATTGTGTTTTAAAGTGTAGGATTTCTTCTAGCAGTTGTATTCCTCACAGGCAGTGCATTCATTTGAAGTCTTACTTAATCCCTGTAAATGACTCAGAAGTAAAAGGGTATGAAGTACTATTTAGAGGCTCCATCCATCTCATATCTTAAATACCCAAGGGGGTGATAGCACTAAACCCACGGAAAGGAAGCAGAGTGAGACAGTTTATCATATATAAATGATCCCATGCCATGAATTCAGAAAAGGGCTAAAAGCTCTTAAGAGTCACTTCTTCCAAAAGAAACAAAACATATCAGAGCAAAGCTCCAAAAAGCATAAATTTCAAAGCATAAAGTAACAAATGGCCACAAGATCCTCTTCGTCCGTGAATAGAAATATAAAATATATCATTCACACAAAAGGATACTATGGGATAGAGGATCCTGAATTTTAAAATTCAGTAAGAAAGGCCCACAGAAGGACTCATATCAAATGAGCTGAAGTACTAAAGGCACTAAAGTGCAGAATGGCATGGGAACGAAGAACAGAAGGATAACAGGGTCACCCTCTGTTACAATCCTGTGGTGTTTAAGCTATAACCTCCAAAGGGCAGGTAAAATGAACCTCATGTATTTGGCCTCCAAAGAGTTATTCAGACCTGAAATACCGCTGGTGTTACCTTTTCCCGTAAAGATAGACTTCTACTAAGTGATTTAATGCATGATTTGGCTGACTTAGGAATACATACATCTAAAAGGGTTCGAGTTTATTCAGACAGTCTTAAGCTGGGAAAGAAAATTAATCCAGAGATCTGGGGTTCACCAGGTAGTCACCAATTGTTGCACCTGCAAGAATCTCCCAAAATTCTAAAAATTTTTGGGACCCTCCTTTACTTCGAATTCGTTAGTTCTTCTCTTGGTTTCATATTTTTGATTTTAGCTTATGGATTTTGAAGCGCCTTTTAGAAATTTGAGTGATATCAATCGACTGGTTTCTCGTCGTTTAAATGCTAAAGGATTTCCATCTTAAATTGAGCTCCTTTTTCTCGGTTTGCAAAATCTTTCAAAATTTTCTTGTATCGAGAGGTATTTCTTTCGACTGTCCCGCCGTTGCGGGTGTTCTTCAGCTCTTAAATTTCTTGTCAACCCCGCCGTTGCGGGTCACTTCCGGAACGTGATAATTTTTGTCACCCCGCCGTTGTGGGTGCTTTCGACCAATGTATCTGCCGCCGCCCGACCATGGTTCTCAATCGTATGATCTATGTTTTACGTTGCGAGGGACTTTGTAGTGAGGATGGTCCGCCATTGCAGAGAGATCTGAGCTTTAATCGCCCGACGAACTTTCATGTCCGCTCCGACTGAGTCGACCCGTCACACGTGTGGAGTCTTATATATACGGGGGGCGTGTGTTTGGTTTTTCTTATTGTTGTTTGTTGCGCCCAAGCTGTCAACGCTGTCGATTTTGTGAATCCGGCGGAGCATCGTGCCTGTACCTGCCACCAGCTGTCGATTGGAAGCTCCGCCATTGTTGCCACAGCAGCTTCAAACCTCTGCCAGGTAGGATCGTAACCGCTTTGCCTAGTGTTTTTGAGGTTTTGAGCTAGATAGTGTTGGATTGGGTGGGGGTGACTGTGCTTAGGTCCCCGTTAGCCCTTTGTGCTCGCACGACGAGTTTTTCACCCGCAGCTGAGTTTGTCATAGCCGTCTCCCTTGTGGTTTACGCCCGTCTTTCTTCTCTAGGGTCCCCGGTTAGATAGCCCTTTGCGGTTAGTAGGAGGATGCCTTTGCTTTTAAAAGCCCGCGTTTAACCTATCCGTTTCGACCGCTGTCGCGTCTAGAGAGGAGAGAGTTTGTTCCTTTCTTTTAAGCCCGCATTTTATCTTCTATTATTTTGGGGTTGGATAGCTGCTGCGGTTAGAAAGGGGGAGTTTTTGTCTTTATAGAACCCTCGTATTACCCGCAGCCATTTTGTTTCACCTTGAACCAGTGGAGGAAGACAAGGTGCAGGCGGCTGTTACGCCGGCCTGCACCCGGTCTGGTGTTTGTCATGATGGGGTCTGTCAATACTTCGGAGGGGTTTCGCCGATTTTTTCATGGAGATGCCCGGCTAGTCGTTCCCCTTATGCATTTTCCTTTTTTTTTTCGAACCCTTACATACGCCTGCGCTGCACTGTTCGTCGTCTTCCACCGTGCGAAACCCTAGGGCCGCGCCGCTGTTGGTTTTTTGACTTTTTGAGGGTAGAACAAATGGGGTGCCGGTGAAAGCGCCCTGCGCGAAATGATTCCAGGGGTGCCCGTGGTTTATGGTAGCACTGATGTAATTATCATGTCCTCGAATGACATTGCCATTTTGGTTTATCCTTGCTAAAACTTTGTATAGGTTTGAAATATAGTCGCGCCTTGCATTTTGCACTAGCATTGCATATCGTTTCATTGGTAAAAAGGGCATTGTGAGAAATAATGTAGGTTTGATGTGGACCGGTTACTGAGTAAATTCATTGCGGAAATAGTCTGGGTCTTTGTGCTGATAGTTTCAGATAGTCAGTATATAGATTGGTTGTGCATGCATGTGAGGGTTGCTTTCTTATTTACACATTGATATGAGATAATAGCACAGCGCAAAAGATTGCATTACTAGTTCAAATCCTTCAACTTGAAGAGCCTATATCTGATATCATTATAGTCATATAGACAATGGAGAAAGAATAAACTGCTTCATAATATTCACAAATTTGAATTGCTTAATATCATGATGTTTTACATTGCAGGAGGATTTTAAAATGTCCAGAAGACAGAAAAAGAAGGCCCCTGTGGTAGAAGAACAAACAACAATAGAGGTCGTCCTACCAACTGAGTATATCTATGAGGACACCCAGTGTGTCACGGGGATTGAATCTGAGTATAAGTGGGGAGACATATACAGGATGATTTCCCGTAGGGAAGTCCTAGATATGGGCCTGGAGGAAGAACCAATTTATGCAAATATAGAAAAATCGGCCATTATGAAGATTGCCACCAGGCCTGAGCTGTTTCCATGCCATGAGGTGATGAGATGGGTTCTACCACATACCAACCATGGCTCAATGATTATCTGTAATGTTGAAGGTCAGGGCTATGCTTCCTTTAGCCCTGGATATGTGGCCTTAGCTTACCACCTGCCTGAGCCTCAAGTTTTCCTGACCAATGAGTGGTTGGACAATCTCAGAATGGATTTGATAGAAACCATGAGGAGAATGCTATTACCAGGGAAGCTCTATAGACATAGAGCTACTAAAGATTATGACACAGCCAGCCTTAGAGCCCCTTACAGGTTCATAGCTCTAATGCTGAATAGGATCTTCGGAAGGGATAATGGCAGATTATTCAAATTCGAATGGGTACCCTTCATTTTCTATGTGGCCACAGAAGGGACCATCTTCAACTGGTCCAGCCTGGTATCTAGTATTCTATCTTCTTGTATAGCTGCAGCAAAAGGAGGAGTAGAACAGAAAAAATCCAAGTTTTATATGAGCTCGATCCTGATTGACTGCATACTATGCCGCCAGCCCTTCCCCGAGCTCAAATGTGTTTGGGACAGGGACAGAATGCCCGTATATGCAGCATACAAGCTCTTGGGGTCTCATCAATACCATAGTTATTATCGAGAAATCTGTGAGCATTTTATAATGCCTCTGCACACTCTTATCTTCCGAAAGGAATGTGACTGCATGTTTGAGGAAGCTATGCAGGTAATCGAGGAGTATGGTGATTATTTCTTGACGGAGAACGGGATGTATCTTAGGATGTTTGGTGGGTCAAAGACACCTTATCTGCTGCCCAAGTATGCAACAGATTATATAATCCATAAGGAGGCTGTTAGACAAGTGTTTATTGACGGAGTTGGCCATTTCTTATTCCAAAAAAAGAAGGTTGTCTATCCACCCTTACCATTTAAGTTAGGCAGCTGCAGTTTCGCCAATGTGAAACAAGCTCCAGAATTTATAGAGGAACTAGGGAAGTTCCATTTTGGGGAGATGACTTTCAGGCGAAATGACACTCATGAAAGAATGGCTGAGCATTGCAGAAAGCACAAGGTGTTTTATGAGTACACCCATCATTTCGACAATGATGAATCCGTTTTCAGAAGAGCCCCGAACATGACTGCACTTAGTAAGAGGTTCAAGCCGAAGCACTCCACCAAGGTTGGAAAAGGATCTGAACAAGAGAAGGCTGAGCAGGCTCAGGATGAAGAAGCAGCCCAAAGGATAAGAGAAGAGGCCCAGAGGTTAGAAGAGGAGGCTGCAAAATGGCTCCGGAAAGGAGAAGAAGAAAAGAGGAAAGCTGCCCAGGATGCAGCTGAGCGAGTAAAGGAAATAGCCAGAGAAGCAGAGGAAGCTGCTAAGCAAGCAGCTGAGGAAGCCCAGAGAAAGTTGGATGAAGAGCTTTGAAAATAGGAAGCAGAGAAGACAGAGTTGACACAACAGCAGGCTGCTGAATCACAAACAGAGCAGAGACAGGGTGAGGAAATCCCTGAGGTTCAAATCCTTCAAATGCCCACTACCATCACTCTTACAACCCCCACGCTGCA
>LPNX010252775.1:39796-90057 GCA_001517045.1 Pseudotsuga menziesii
CGCCTTCGAATTTTCAGGCCTCAACACATCTATATCTTAATATTGCATTTTTTAAAATGCACATCCCACAAAATTTCACTAACCATCATGCTAAAATCAAGGTTAGCTTAGGTTAAAATTTTTAGTAACTTGAGTGATAGGTTAGAGACGTGTTCCAACATCGTTAAATGTAGGAGCTATCGCTATTTTCCTACACTACATCCTAGGGATCGTGTGGTTCTTCCACATATTGTTGGTATATAGAATGACCTTTCACATACCCTTGAGGTATATCAAAAGGTACTTCACGTACTCAGTGGTATACAGGAAGGCCCCTTTTGAACGGTTGTGCATTAGACAACACTAGGACGAATTTGAGCTCCCACGTACCTAGGGTATATTGGGAGACCTCTAGGACACACATACCAACTGAGAAGATGCTTTTGGATATCTTGTTGGAGCAATACACCCAGAACAACACTCGGGGAGCTACTACACACATGTCGTCTAGGGATTCGAGTATTCAGGCAAGGGTACGATCCCAATTCTCCTTGTCACATTTTACTGTTAGACCCTGCGGTATATTGTGAGTTGTGACAACTTGAAAATCCTAGTGAGGAACGAGTTATCATCAACCCCTTCTGTAATTTAAGTTTTCTTGTGACCTTATATTGCATAGGTTTGTTTGTGTGTGATATATTCCTTGTACAAAATTTTATAGCAGGATTCTTCGACCAACATCCTGGCTAGGTTACCTGTGAGATGATCTTGCAACTTGTAGGGTTTAACACCTAAATTTCCTCCCATTTCATAATAAAGTGAAGGAGAAACAATGGACGAACCAACTACGACTGATTCACATGTAGAACGCGTTTCGGTTACTGATTCTGGGTGTTAGCACCCTTTAATTTTCCTATGGTTGTAGTAGGAAGTCATAGGGGTAACCATTTCAACCAACCTTTAGACTACATTCTAGCCAATATAGTCAGAGAGGGCTCTCTCTTGTTAGATAAACAAATTCACATATACATTTAGCACTAAACGGGAAGTCAGAAGGATATATTTCTAATGTGAACTAGGTGTTAACAAGTTTAAAGATGGTGGAACAAACAGACAGGATTAACCATTGGGCTATGGAGTCCAAACCTGAATCAAACAAGGGTATTATAGAGAAAATGAGAAAGGGATTTTCCTTTGTACTCTGAGGCAAAGTAAGTTCCACAAACAGTCAAATATCTTGAAAGAGTGCTAGGATAAAGAGGAAGAATACCAGTGAAGAAAAAGGAACCTATCTGCGGATGAATCTCTTGCACCACCTTTAGTAGAATAAACAACAGAGGCTAGCAACTGAAATGGAACATAGGATATGAATTACAAAACATTTTCCAGAAACACATAACAAATGCAGCATCTGACACAAGGAGCGCTTAAAGAAATGAATTCCTCATATGAAACTAGAGCGCATTAGTATAAAAACACATAAATGATCATGATAAAACAAGAAAGTAGACTGAATGTAGAACACCGTGATGAATCTTAGAAACATAGGAGAATTTTTCTCATTAACTCTTCCAAGAAGTTATAGGGGAAAAAAACAAGAGCATAATGCTTTTCTGAATGAAAGTTCCAACCCTTTCCTCATCAATGGAGGACACATTTATAGTGCTATGGCTCCCGAGACCAACCTCGAAACAGATCCTAATTATGTTACAAAAATTGGGAATCAAATTTTGATTCATCATTTGAATTCCAATAGAATCATGATGTGGTAGATTCACCATGGTTTTTATCTAATACAAGAAATGGGGGATCTTTGATACGCTGGGTCGAAAATGACAATCCGACGTCTAAGAGGCACGATCGCTTGTATGAAAATGATGTTTTTAGAACAAATCTAGCTGTTTATTTCCTTAGACACGATCCACATCATTCCATCATGTCCACGACCCAACTGCACTTCGCACCTGCACTGCTCCTTTTCCTGCTCACCTCTTTGGTTACGTGAAGCTAATCATGGCCGTAGATCGCCCCTATGGGGGGGATCAGTCGTCACTTGATGTGGTGATTTATGCGATTTTGTGATGGCTTACCATAGTAACTACCTTGCACCTTTCCATCGTGAAATCCCCTGAAGCCATCGATAAGATTCCCTTCATCTCTACGTCATCCAAAGAGGGGGGTCCAAAGAGGGGGGTCCTACCGAATTTCATAGCGCCCCGTCCCACTAACCTCTGTGTGCATTGCCTCCATGAAACAAACCTGAGGCATTGATATGATCCTCGCTAGATCTTCACTGTCTCGAGGTGCAGGGTCCATTGGAATTTCACAGCGCCCCATCCTGCTAACTCCTATGCATATTGTTGCCAAGAAACAACTTTGAGCTGTTGCTCTATGGCATCATTAGATCCTGATTTTTGAAATTTGGGGGATGCAACCTATCTCGCGATCCTTCACAACTTATCTCCCCATGAAACTTTTACCCTACGAAATCATCAACAACCGTCGATTGTCATCATAGAGTGATCTATGTCATCTATTTTGTCTACCACATACCGGATGGAATTTCAAGAAGTCCCCCATGGTCTTATGATAAGGGGATTTTTGGATCTTATTCCTTCTCCTATACTGGCCCATTCCCTTGTGATTCCTGTAGTTCAAATTGGCGCTGATCCTGCCAGCACAATTCTTCATCATTTAGCACTGGTGCAAACCAGGTGCTAACAGCGGCTCCAACTCGGGGATGCTATCCTCCTTGTGAGGTAGTAAAGAGCTCCATAGACCACATTCCCTATCCATTGGGATACTCCCACTCCTTTCCAAAAAAAAATAATCCCCATTACGCTTTGGGGTCTGCAACTGCAAGAATTTGCTTAAAAGAAAAACAGAATGACATCATCTCTTGGAGACCTTATTGCCTTCACCTCAGGATTTAAGTCTATTAGAGAGCCATACACACATGAAATATTAAAAGAAAATGGTATATACAATGACAATGGGATAGAATTTTCTCACAAGAAGTAGTGTTTGAGGAGCCTCCCGTTTACCGAAGCTCTTGATATCAGTCCACCCTCCATTTATTCTAGCACATAGGCATTTTTTCCTATGAAGGTGATGATTTTGTATGGGTCCTTCCATAGGTGATCAAATTTTCCATGTTCCCTCTTCTCCTCGTGAGGTGCATCCCATTGCAACACTACGTCCCCTATCTGGAAATCATCAGGTTTGGTTCTTCTGTCAAAAATCTCTTTCATCTTGTCCTGAAATTGTTGGGTTCTGTAAAAAATATGCTCCCTTTTTTGTTGTATCTCAACCAATAGATACATCCTCCTCTGGGTAGGATGGGTTTTAGCATCCTCTTCTTGCAACAATTTCATTACCGACAAGCTCAGGTAGTTAGCAAAAATTACCTCTAAACCATAAACCGGTTGGAATGGTGATGTTCCTATGGACTTCTTCACACTAATTCTGTCATCCCATAGAGCTTGGATCAGTTTTGTGTGCCAATATTTCTTATTTTCTTGTAGCAACATTTTAATGATCCTCATAAGACTATTGTTTGAAGACTCGGCTAGTTCGTTTCCCTAGGGGTAATTGGTTATGGAATGCCCCAACTATTTTTGATATTTGAAGCAAAAAGAAATCATCTTCTTTGATTTAAAGGCTGGATCATTATCAGTGATTATCTTCTTGGGAACTCCAAATCTTGACAGAATATGCTCCTCTAGAAAATGCATGATCACTGTTTCAGTAGTATTCTTGGTGGGGATGGCCTCGTTCAATTCTATGAAGTAGTATGTGGCGGTGAGGATCCATCTGTGCTACCCTGAAGAATGATGATTAATTTCTTTGATAAAATATATCCCCCATTGCTAGAAAGGGGCTTTAACCTAAATAGGATTCAAAGGTAGTGGCACCAACTTCCTTTTACCTTGAAAAATATGACATTTATGACAGGTAGTCCCTTTCTTATGAGTGTCAGAAAATATTTTAGGCCAATAGAAACCTGCTCTCATGATCTTGTTTACTGTGGTTTTCTAGTAGTGATGCCCCCCACACTCTCCTACGAGTGAGAATGTGGGGGACATCACTAGAATACAATGTAGATCCATGTGATAGAGGACTCAAACTTGGACATAGCTACCAGATATACAACGTAGATCGATGTCATACAGATGCAAATTTGAGAATATCCATGACCATACAAATGTGGATCCATGCTGGTACTTCATACAATATACTCCATCGCAACCTGGGGAGAAAACTATGAGTGCTTTAACAAATACCCAGGGTCTTTGTCTTGTCTTCCAAAAAGTATGATTCTAACCATGTGATTACAATGTTCTAAAGTCAAACATGGTAAAAACCACTTGATTACTGACCAATGATGTGAATCGTTAACAAGTGCAAGGGAAATCACCATTGATGTCAATGATTCCCAAGGTACCCTAGTACAATCTACTAAGTGTGAATAGATGTTTTGATGTCGAACACCCAGTCGAATATTTCAATCAAAGGTCAATGATGTGAACCTTTGTCAATAGTGAGAGAATCTGTCATTGAGGCATACAGATCTCAAGGTACTAAATTTGTTTCTAAGACTATTTCTTGGATAATGAGCTGATGTCGATAGGAATAGTCTCGTTGAAGGAGGGCCATGATGAATCCCACATCGACGACATGAAACGTAGAACAGAGTTCTAGAATGTTGTAGATAATGTAACCATAGGACCGACTCAAAGGTACTAACACAAAGGATGAGTTAACTGTAGAGGTAAACTTCTTTCTTCCTTTGAACATCGGGCAACATGTCTGGAATAGATGGACACACAATACGATTGTGGACAATGCATTCTTTTGAAGGACTCAAAGGAGTGAAATGAATCATGAAAGTGGATCGACTTGTATGCCAGCTGAATGCCTGATTGACTGAATGATATGCAGACAAGTGCCATGTTCAAAGGTGACAAATAACTGCCATTTGATTTGCAAAATGATTCCCTTCCCTTAATTTCCCCATCATGATTGATGAGGGCCTGTTTTCATTTTTATGACTCCAAAGAGGGTATCAAACACTCGTTTTATCTCATCTGAAGATAAGTCCATTCCCATATATTTCACGAACCTGAGAAAGGAGGGGTTTGTTCCCAAAAAAGGGTCTCTAAGTGTTTAGTTTAACGAGTCCAATGAAAGCAAACTTGGTATCGTTCATGTTTAGAGAGTCTAAATGAAGACGAAAGAAAAATCCAAAGGGTCCTTTTTCGTATGATTTAGTCTCTAGGGCCCAAAAAAGTATAAAATAATACCCGAGAGAACTCTTCCAATCATGATTGGCTGGAGTGTTCCTTTTTTGTAAATAGTCCATCCGAACCGAAAAAGAGATAACCTACAGTCGGAGAGATGACTCTTCAAATACTTTTATGAGTATGAAGAAGACAAGTACTCGACAATATTTTCATATTTAGGGAGTCCGAAAAGAGCTTAAAGGAGACTCCATTAGGTCTCTTTTTACGATGAGAAGTTTTACGATCCTAAAAAGAATTAGAAAAAGACTCGGAACTTTGATACTGAGTTCTAAGAGCATGACCAAAGTGTGGAAACAAACGCTTGAGGACTTTTTCTGTTTTATGGAAGTACGAAAAATTCAAAAACAAAATCCCCATAGACTTCACTGTTTCTCTTTCTACCCCTGCAAGACTAAAAAATGACATTAACCTCTCAAAAAATGACTTTGATGAACTATATAGATGGATTTTATAATAATAATGATTTTTAAAATATCAACATAGCATTAGAAAACCCTAAAAATAGATATAAAAGTCATTTTAAATAGTAAAAATCAAACCATTTTACTATTTACCACTTGGTGAGAGCATTTTGGAGCAAATTTGAGCCATATATTCAGTCGGTGATTCTGGGAAATTCTACCGTCTAATTCAATTACTGTCACAGCCAGGCAAATGACAAAACCTTAGCCTTTCTTTTTAAAGCATCCATTTTTTTTTAATTTTGTGGGGGTTTTGGGCTGTTTTAGGCACGTTTTAGGCAAGCCCTAAATCTCAAATGCAGGCACCGCTCCTGCCCCTTACGGGATAGGTGGTGCACCGTGAGAACCATGCAACTTCTACTGCACTCAGGTGGTGCCACTACTCTGTGCAAATGGAGCTTAGGCGGTGCTAGTCATGAGTGTGAAAAAATGAATGGGTAAGCCAAAGCATAAGTTTTTAATTGATTTAGATGATTGATTATGTTTCTAATTGGCACATTAATTGTTTTTGATAGGTTCCAAGCGATAAAAAATGGTTATATGGAAAAAAATGACAACATGATGATGATGATGCTTTTGCCGAGAGAAATGTGGGGTGCATAGCCGCATTGAGGAGTTGTGGCCTCCTAAATTATTTGGCACACCCAGCATGGTGTCTCATGAGCGATTGTTGGAGTATATCCTCCATATGTGGAACCCAGAGCAACAATAATTGGAGGTAGGAGCCCATGTGTTGACTGTTGAGGTGGAGGATATCTACTTCTTGACAAGATTATCGAGACGGGGTGCTCCTATTTCACTGACTGGTTCCCGTGGAGGGGATGTGACCACCAAGGAGATGATCGACCATTATTTCATTCTTGGTACTAGAACATCGGGGAAGAAAATTCCCATTAAGGCAATGAGGGATGATCCTCTCTGTAATATTCTTTTCACCATGCAGAGGATGGCTGGAAGCCAAGGGCCTCATTAGGATTCCATGGCACACATGTATATGCTATAGAGGCTATAGCACCTACTATATTTAACTGGGTAGAGGAATTCCTACTGGTCTTCAAGGACCAGCTGACCAAGTGTCGACAGGGAGAGATGAAATAGTTTGGATATGGTTCCATCTTAGCCCATTTCTTCTTTGAGTGGGTCCCTCATCTGAGGCCCCAAGTGGTATTTATTGAGTTGAGGGTGAGAGACCTGTTATAGCTGATTTTACCACACATGGTGAATCACACTTTTATGGCATTCCCTGTCCCTCTACAGACTCCTTAGACCCCATGGACCATTTTTGTACCTTTGATGTTTCCAAGATCATCCATAAAAACATGCAGTAATTTCCATATGCGACTTTTAATCCCTTTCTCACGTATATACGTGGGTTTGACCCCTAAAACTGTGTACATTAGGATGTGTGCAAAAGGCCAAATTATTTTGGAGTTTTCCTTGATGTGGATCTGACTCACTTGTCTCCTGGCCTTCCATATGCCTTGAGATCACTCGGATTCGACCTTCCATTACCCCATTGAAGAGCTATATAAGGAACCCTTTGGATACATTGAAGGCATGATGAATTGAAGAGCAAGAAAACTATAGTCCATTGTTGCTGGACCTTATACTTGAGTTTGCATCCCTTTGTCCCTTGGAGCACTTTTGTGTTCTTCGCAAGCTTGGCTTTTGCTTGTGAGATTGCTATCGAGATATGGAGGATTGAAGTGGTGGAGGCCCAAGTGGAGGACTCAGTTTCTTCGATTCGTAGACATGTCGATAGAGGTTGTCACTATTGTAATCTCTATTTTATATTAATAGAAATACCTTTTCCTGTCCAATAATGTGTATTTAAATGAGTATTTTATCCATGGATGCTTTTAAATGCTTATATGTTATTGATTATATATGCTAGAGTAGGTCTAACACGATTATATATAGCACGCTTGTCTTGTTTGTTGAGTGTTGAGATAGCAATTTATCAATACAAGCTGGAGTTGGAAAGCTCAACGAGGATCTACATCAACCATTCAAAATATGGTACAAATCGAGGGTACCAATACAAGCTGGAGTTAGATATTTGGTTTCTCTTGCATATAGGAAAGGATTGATTTATGGAGTCAAGCTATCTGTTGTGGTACCCCAATCCATAGGAATTTCTCTCCATAATAGAATTAACGACTCCACTGGGGAGTTCCTAGTCATTTTTCCCTTCGGGGTCTTTTATCAACATTCAATGTTCTTGAATTGCTGTCATTTCTCTGTTTCTGAGTCGGGTCTAGGGGCATGTCTTCCTGGTAGTGTCTGATAGGTGTGAATTTTGTCTTAGCTTATCTGTTTACGTTCATTTTTATATCTTTTTCTTCCTGTACATGAGTTTCTGCCTCATAGTCACATGTACACGTGGTTTTGACTGAGATTTTTGTGTATATACGCGGGTTTTCTGCACACAGTCGCACATGCCTTGAGTTTTTCCTTTTAGAGGAAGATTGAGTGTTGCTGGGTGAGTTTTGATGATTGCCGAGTCTCCTTAGATGCATCCAGAGTCTGTATACACCTCTGTTTCTGACCAGAGAGACCTTTAAGGGTAATTTTTTTTTAAAGAATGTTCTTGTCATTGCATTTTCGATTTTTTGTTTTGGGATTAGTGCATTAGGTCTCTTTTACCTTAGTGCTTTGCTTGGGTGCTGTTTGATAGTGATTGCATAGTTTGGGTGTGGTAGAGTCATTCTTTTGCTTTATTATCTCATTTTTATTCAAAAAATTCAAAATTATTTGCTTCTTTGCATCATTGCACTTTGCATCTTGCATGGTACTTGCACTAGGTTTTCTTAGAAAAGTATTAGTCAGGCTTTCATATAGGAATGATTGCATTTGTCATTTGAAGAAAATTTTGCATTTCACGTAGTAGCATACCCTGTTTTCATTCAACACAATGCATTTGCATTGATTGTTAGGTGTGTATTTTACTTCATGTGTGCGTCATAACACCATTGGTTGGACGATCATCTACCTCTTTGAGTAATAAGCCACATAAAATCAACACTTAATTAAAATGGATTACACTATTTTCTTTGATAGGGTACACCAACAAGATTAGGTTTTAGGGTCTTGGAATAGTTCATTGTGAGTAAATTCTCCAAGATGACTAAACAACAACATGTATGTGTCTGTCCAAGCGAGAGTGTGAAATTCCTTGGTATAATTAGTGTTTCTCAGGATCCTCCTCTTACAAGGGAGTTAAGCACGAGGAAGTGCGAGCGGTTATTGATTGGGATGACCCCTTGTCATAACTGAGTAGCATTGGAGATATTTCCAAGATTGTATTCGTATCTGGGGGCTCTTTCGAGAGTTTCGGGATTTGCTACCCTGCCCATACGGTCAATCCCGCCTGCGACTGTCCACTTGAGCATTGATTATATTGAGGTGACCTTAGTTGACTTACCTAGGTTATCGAGGGGGTAATTTGCAGGGGTTATTCTATAGGTGTCCCGGCCAGGTTGGGGTTGGACAGCACAATCGCTATATGCATTGAAGCTGAGGGCCACAATAATTGGTTACGAACCTCCGCTTGTTGTGTATGGGAGTCTCAAGCCTCTCCTAGGCGAGACATACTTGCTTCATTCAGGAGCTCACATATCCTACCCTTGGTTGCTTATGATTGGATTTAGATTATATTGGTGTATGCTTTGTGCACGCTAGCTTGCTTAGGGTTTGCGTAATTAGAAGAGTCTTTTTCATATTTTAAGTCATTGTGGATTTGGGTGTAGCACCTCGCCATTCTTGTCGTTTAGCAGGACTTCCACCTTCTACATCTCCTCCTCCTTTGGGAGAGAGAAATAGAAGGTCTAGGTGGACTACTTCTCACATTGATTCACACACGATGGGAGATCATGAAGATGAAATTCCTAAGTTGTCTTCTCTGCCTCAAGAGGTGGGGGGAGAAGATCCTACTCCTATGTATGATCCTTCACCTGATATACCTACACATTCTAGCTTTGATCCTTCACATGATATACCTACACACTCGAGGTATGATCCCTCATTCACAGGTCACTGGTATTGGATGCTGGGCGAAGAGACCCATCGTGAAATTGCGAGCACTAGTTATGTTAGTTATGGCATGTCTGGTATCCCTGCACATGATCCGACACATCATGCCGAGTTGGAATTTGATCCTAGCACTATGCCTGGGGGCATTCCCATTCCTTTCCATGTGGAGATATTTGGGAGCACGAGTCACATTGCACCCTCCATCCCGGTGGTGGAGGCTATATCACACATTCGTCCTAGACCTGGTGTTAATAGTCCTATTCAGATACTAGAACCAAGACAAGTGACTATAGGGAATACCACTTACATAGTTTCACATGTCCCCTTGTCCTCTATTCCTAGTTCTTCGAATGCTATTCCTCCCCCTTATTCATGTGGTCCTTCGAGCTGGAATGTTGCTACTAGTCATGCTCCTACTGCTGCTACTCGCGTAGTCGTGTCTCAAAGCCAAGTACCTCCTATTGTTTCGGGAAGTCATATTCCTACTTATGGAGTTTCTCATGGGACATCTTATGGGACCTCTCATGGACAACATTATGGACCATAGTATGTGCATAGTTATTCACCTTATGGGTAAGGGTATCAACAACCCACTTACTCTTTGAATTATGGCTTTGTACCTCCACATAGTCAATGTACACCACATTATGGTGCTTCCATGTCACCCTACACATGTCAAATGGGAGGAGGATACTGTGGCCATGGCCATGGTGGTTATGGTAATTAGTCTTATGTGAATCAAAACTATCAGGGAGCGTGGCATCGACCTGCTCAACCTAGGCTCCCTTTCCTCGCAACGTTAAATTTGCCTGACTTGTCGAGACTAACGAATGATCTAGTCTCTCATGACCTGGCTTGGCCCACTGTCCCTAATAAGCTTCCCTCGGACATTCCCAAATTTGAGGGCAAACCAGGAGAAGATCCTAGTGAACATGTTACTACATTTGACCTTTGGTGATCTTCTAATTCCTTACACAAAGATTCGATCCATTTAAGGCTATTTCAATGCACCCTTACCAGGCCTGCTGTGAAATGGTACAAAGAGTTACCTAGGGGGGCATTCATTTTGTTCAATGACCTAGATATGACTTTTCTCAACCACTTCCAGCTACCAATGGGTTACAACGTTGGTACAGAACTCTTGTCGACATTTCGGTAAGACAAAGCCATGCATATCTCGGACCATATCCAAGAGTGGCATAGACGGAAGAGATTTATTAAAGCCTTCATACCATAGGAATTTCTCCTCGAATGGTTCTTTAAATCAATAATACCTTATATAGCGAAGGATGTTTCTACGTCCGGAGTTCAGAACGAGGAACAAGCCATTTTTAGGGAGCAGGAATTGGATTTGATCTATGCTCAATCCGGTTTGTTATATGAGATCATTCCTAACGCTCCGCGTTCTAGTTTCGACCCTAAGGTCAAACTTGGACCACATGCTGATCGTATTGTTGGTTGTACAAGTACCAAACCTACGGATTCGGTTGTGAAATAGGTGAGTCAATTTTCTATCAACCAATATGCCTCGGGACAAGCCACAGTTTCATCTCAACCCACCTAAATGGCGAGTGTTCTTTCAGTACAATCGTCGGACTAGAAGGGTAACCAGCAACCCGAAAGGAATAAGAAGAAGGGTAAAAACAATCGTAAGGGTGGGAATAGGAATGAAAATGCCAATTCTAGTGACAAGAACACCCGCAATGCTGGGGGGGACAAGCAGTATAAATGTAAGGTTAAGTTTCCTTGCAAGTTGTGTAAGGAATACCACCTCACTCACTTGTGCCCTTGTATCAAAGAAGCCTCAAAGTTCATGGCACAGGGCCCAGCTGTGCTGACCAACCCTTTAGCCCATAATCAAAACATGAACTCGAGGACCCATGATCAGTTTGGTGGAGATCAAGATCCACCGGAAGCTTGTAGTGGTCATGGTTGCATCAACATGGTGCATGATGCTAAGGTTGTGACTCGTGCGAAGGACTATGGTTCATTGCAACTTGACCTTGGGAAAGAACCTCCTCCTACTGAGAGCCCTTTGCATATTGAAAATCCTATGGACAAACTTGAGAGTGTACCTCGCATTCCTAAGGGAATCTTCAAGTGTTCAGGACACAATCCTAATTCTCGAGCTTCCCAGAACTATTTTGTTGTCAAGGATTTGGGCCACACTCCTTGTGCGATGTCTGTGCTTGAAGTTCTTCAGAGTTTTCTGTCACAAAGGAAGGATTTGCTTTCTTCTCTTGGTGTTAACGATGATCACTCTTCCTCTGTCATCAAATTTGAAACCACGGGACTACAGCCTTGCTTTTCTTACTACGTGTCTCTCTTGATTCATGTAGAATGTCTTAACATGACCATCAAACACACTGTGATTGACAAAGGTGCTGCTGCTTCCGTGATGTCTTTGTCGTGTTGGAAGGGTTTGGGTTCCCCCAACCTGTCTAAATACGCTACCATGTTGATTTCTTTTGATGGTAGATCATTTCGGCCGCACATGATTCTTCCTTCTCTTAAGGTCCGTTTGGGAGGGAAGACCGTTGCGATCGAGGTCAAGGTTGTTGATGCACCCCTTGACTACGACTCTTACTGGGTAGGAATTGGATGTATAGTATTCAAGCCATAGCTTCTTCTCTATTTCAAGTTGTATGCTTTCCATTTAATGGGAATATTGTTATGATTGATCAAATGTCATTCAATAATTCGAGTGTTACCGCATCACTGGGAGATTCTATCCCAGTTATCAATCATTCTCAGCCAATAACTGGGAGTGTGGGTGTTGGCATGTATCCATCCCTTATGGGAGCCTTTAGTTGTCCTGCACCCGTTCTTATGACTGGGTCTAGTTCTGGTGGGGCTTCATCTTCAGTGAGATCGGTTTCTTTTCGCACTACCCATATGGAAGATCCTTGGATTCTTCCTACACCGAGTCCTTCGTGTAAGCCTATAGAAATGGACGTGCCGTTGCCTGCAGCAATGATAGCATATCAAGTGAATCTTGAATGTGTTGTAGAGCCTAGTCCTTCCTCTTCATGGATAGAGGAGGAGGACTCGTATGTGCTACCTACATGGGCAGTTCAGTCTTCTCACACACATGATTTCCTTAATAGTGTTTTTCTATCAGATGAAGCTATTATTGAGGCCATGTCTAGGGTTGAGCCACCTTGGGAAGAGTTTCATCATAGATCTTATTTTCTTCTTGAGCTTGACTGTTTGGAGTGTGAAGAATTTAGGGAGATTCTTAGTGAGAGAATTGGTAGTCCCTTGGTTGCATTGAGCTCTCCTGGTCTGATGGCTGATGGAAACATGCTGAATATATCTCCTACCATCCCTATCAATATCTCTCGCGATCCTAGAAAGGTTGAGAATGTCTATATTGGTGCAGAATGTTCCTATGCTGACATTCAAGAGTACACTGAGCTATTCAAAGAGTTTCATGATATATTTCCTTGGTCATATGAGGAAATGCTAGGTATCGACCCTCGCATTGTTGAACATGAAATTAAAACTTATCCTAATGCTAAACCTGTTTGACAACACTTGCATGCAGTGAATCCTAGAAAAGCACCCACGATTAAGTCTGAGATAGAAAAGCTGTTAAATGTCGGTTTTATCTATCCTGTTCCCTTGATGGAGTGGGTTTCAAACCTTGTTCTGGTTAATAAGAAACAGGGAACGATCCACATATGCACTGATTTCTGTGACTTGAATCATGCCTGTCCTAAGGGTAATTTTCCCACACCATTTATTGATCAAATTTTGGATGAGTGTGCGGGAAGCGAGGTATTTTCCTATATGGATGGATTTTTCGGATACAATCAGATACAAATCAAACCCAAAGACCAACATAAGACTGCATTTATTTTTCCTTGGGGTACCTTTGAATATTGGAAGATGCATTTCGGTATTAAAAATGCCGGAGCAACATTTCAGCGGGATATGACCTTGATCTTCCATGATATCAAATCGATTATTGAATTCTTTTTGGATGACCTTGCTGCTCATTCTCATCTGAGAGTGCGTCATTCCTACCATTTGAGATTAGTGTTTGAAAGATGCCACCACTACCAGGTCAGGTTAAATCCTCATAAGTGCATCTTTTGCATGGAGTCTAGTTGCTTGTTAGGGTTCATTGTATCCAAGGAGGGTATAAGAGTCGACCCTTTAAAGGTTGAGGCAATACTTCAATTGCCTCCCCATAGAAACATTAGACATCTTTAATGTTTGCAAGGTATGGAAAATTTCTTGTGGAGATTCGTCGTTAACTTTGCCAATTTGACTAGAGGCTTTATGCATCTTTTGAAGAAGGACACTACCTTTTGCTGGGATGAGCGAGCCCAAGAGTCCTTTGATGTGCTTAAGAGAGCCTTAGCATCGGTCCCAGTGATTAGTCCACCCAACTATAGCTGTGACTTTTTACTTTATTTGACCGCATCCACAGAGACGATTGGTATGGTTTTTGTTCAGGAGGATGAGGAGCTCTAGGAGCATGTCATATATTATTTGAGCTGAAACCTTATAGATGTATAGATCTATTATTCCCATGTGGAGAAACTTACCTTAGCTACCATTCATGTCATTCAAAGATTGAGACACTATGTTCTCCTTCGCCAGACCTTGGTGGTATCCCATGTCAATCCATTTCAGTTCGTCCTCACTAGAAGGATGATCAGGGGAAAGTCTAATAAGTGGATTGTCATCTTGCAAGAATTCGATCTCGAGTTTGTTTCAGCAAAATCGAAAAAATCGTTGATTTTTGCAGAGCTTATATCTGATTTCCCAAGCGAGGAGCAGGAAGAAGTTTGTGAAGATACGTTTGTCGATGAGCACATTTTCTTGATCTCAACTTTGGATCCATGGTATGGAGATATCATGATATATTTACAAACATTGAAGGTCCCTACTCACCTCTCATGGGATGAATGACGATGGTTACGTCACGTATCCAAGAACTACCTTATAGTGGATAACACATTGTACCACCGTGGGGTAGATTCCATTTTACGTTGTTGTTTAACTCATGAGGAGGTTGAGCTTGTGCTGAATGATTGCCATAGAGGGGTGTGTGGTGGTCATTTATCTGGGCTTTCTACAGCCCAAAAAATCTTGAGAGCGGGTTATTTTTGGCTGTCGATCTTTAAAGATTGTGTTAACGCGGTCAAGAAGTACCACCCTTGCCAGGTGTTCGCACATAAATATGTGCTCACATCCTGCCCTGTTACATTCGATTATCACCGCTGGTCCCTTCACTAAGTGGGGGCTTGACTTCATGGATTGCAACCCAGCTTTAGCTGGGTGGCATCATCATATTACAATGGCTGTTGACTATTTCATGAAATGGGCTGAGGCTATGCCCATGGTTAAATCTGATGGTGAGACAACCACACATTTCATATTCAACCAGATCATTACTTAGTTCAGTATTCCAAAGGAGCTTGTCATTGACCATGGTAGGCACTTTCAGAATCAGATGATGGAAGAGTTGGCCTCAAAGTTAGGGTATAAGCAGGGGCATTCCTCTTCTTATTACCCTCAAGTGAATGGACAGGTTGAAGCAGTGAACAAGTCACTCAAGTCCATTCTCCAACGAACCATCGCACAAAGCAAGACCTATATTTTTGAAAATTTGTACCTCGTTTTATATAGTTTTCGACTGTTTCTGACCCTTTTGGACCGTTTTTGACTAATATAATGATGTAGGAGACTGTTTTGAGTGCCGTTTCGACCATTGTTTTGTCTTGTTTGTGCTGATTTCAGGTATGATGTTTAAATTGGAATATAGGTTAGGTTTCACCTCCGTTTACATTTTGCATGACCTTATGATTGTTTCATTATAACCTTAGGTACGAACCCATTCTATCCTATCATGGAACCTTCTTGTTGTTTTAGAAGTGACTTGATATGAATGGTAGAGTTTGACCTTACATGGGTGCCCTAGTTAGCTCCTTATTTGCATTTTACGCCCATGGCAACACTTTCTCCTTTAGGGTGTGGGAGTCCATTGTATAGTATCACCATGACATTTCACAAGAGCCTCATACTCCTCTTGATCTTTTGCTGGCCTATTTATTTAGGACTCCCTTATGCCAAGTTGTAATTGCATTATCATGAGCTTTGTCTGCGTCATTGAGCCTTATGCCGGATTCTCTGACTTTGAGTATCAGCCATATAGCCCAAGCTTGTCTCATGTCTAGACATGTAGAGCCATTTTATATATCCTTTACAGCTTGATTCCCGATTTTTACTGGGAGAGGGCTTTCCCTTGAGTGTCACTATCCTACACATTTGTCTTTTCATTGAGCATAGGTATGTTCTGTTGCTTGGAACTAGTTTGTTTTCCCATTTGACACTCGTATCCTCCTAGTTTGTAACTATAAAGTGAGTTTATTCTTTTTCAAGCTTTCCAAATATTTGAAAATGTCCAAAAAAAAAAAAACCAAAAATCCGGACAAGAAAAGATGTTATCTTTGGTAGCAGTCGAGTTGTGTCGCCTTTGAACAGAGCACTGTATATCACATTTGTTGGTTGGGTTAATAGTTTGACTTTAGGAGCTGTACTCGTTTCTCTGAGTTTATCTCCATCGACTGGTTAAGCCTTCTAGTCCCTATGGAGCCTTTGTTGATGCCTCCTGTGTCGTAGAGATGTCCCAGTGTTGTATATCAAGTATATGCTACCTACTTTCAGTCACCAGTCACCTTTATGATCTTGTTTGAAGGAAGTTGAAACTTGAGTCAGCCATTCCTCAGTTATCTTGACTTTGCATGTCGGCCATTCCCGATACAGTTACTGGTTAGTGTGCATTATGATCGATTCCTTCCACATTATACAGCTTTGCTGAGTACCTCGTGTTGGATGATGGGGGATGCCTTAATGCCCTCCTTCCAGCAGATTTCATCCCATCAACTTCAGATCATTTATTCTGGGATAGGAATCTAGACTCATGTTTGAGTGCCTTGAGACTTGCAGTCATCAGTGGCAGGTTCTCTTGCCATCGACAGTTTTTTGGGAATACATCAATGTCCCCTGATCGATGGATTCTCTCAAGTGTTCGACCTCAACACATTTATTCACACTTGTTAGTTTGCACTCTAGCACCTTGATTCCCATTTTCATTATTGGTGGGTGATCTCGCATTTGTTAATGATATACATCAATGACCGATAATCAGATGATGGATTACTATGTTTGACCTTGGCACCTCTATTCACATAGTAGGGCATGTACTCGTAGCGGTTTGTGTAGAAGACCTTCTAGACTGGTGGCATCTCATATATGCTACCTCCTTGATCGTGCCAGTGTTCATGAGATTTCATCTCTCGTGACTTGATTCCAGTATATGTAAGATATTTCTAGCCAGTATGGAGAACTTGATCCACTATATATCTTTTGCCTTCATGGAGATCATGATCCTTTGTATATCTTCATCGTGGAGATTCTGAGCTTTTTATATTGAACGTGGCGATGACCACACATGTCATATTTTGTATCATGCTTATTCATGGCCATTATACTCTTATGTATCAGGGACTGCTATATCTACTTGCAGTGATGTGCAGAGTTTGATCATTATATTGTATTGATTGGATGGCTGGTTCTTCCACTGGGTTCTTCATCACTTCACTTCTGGGATGGACTTATAATGTATTTCGGCCATCGTATGACCCCTGTGACCTCACACATTAGGGGGCATTTGTTATAGCTGATTTTACCACACATGGTGAATCACACTTTTATGGACTTCCCTGCCCCTCTGCAGACTCCTTAGACTCCATGGACCATTTTTCTACCTTTGATGTTTCCAAGATCATCCCTAAAAACATGCAATAATTTCCATACGCGACTTTTAATCCCTTTCTCACGTATATACGTGGGTTTGACCCCTAAAACTGCGTACATCAGGATGTGTGCAAAAGGCCAAATTCTTTTGGAGTTTTGCTTGATGTGGATCTGACTCACTTGTCTCTTGGCCTTCCATATGCCTTGAGATTACTCGGATTCGACCTTCCATTACCCCATTGAAGAGCTATATAAAGAACCCTTTGGATACATTGAAGGCATGAGGAATTGAAGAGCAAGAAAAATATAGTCCATTGTTGCCAGACCTTATACTTGAGTCTGCATCCCTTTGTCCCTTGGAGCACTTTTGTGTTCTTCCCAAGCTTGCATTTTGCTTGTGATCTTGCTATCGAGAGATGGAGGATTGAAGTGGTGGAGGCCCAAGTGGGGGACTTAGTTTCTCCGATTCACATACGTGCCGATAGAGGTTGTCACTATTGTAATCTCTGGTTTATATTAATAGAAATATCTTTTCCTGTCCAATAATGTGTATTTAAATGAGTATTTTATCCATGGATGATTTTAAATGCTTATATGTTATTGATTATATATGCTAGAGTAGGTCTAACACGATTATATATAGCACGCTTGTCTTGTTTGCTGAGTGTTGAGATAGCAATTTATCAATACAAGCTGGAGTTGGAAAGCTCAAAAGGGGATCTACATCAACCGTCCGGAATAAGGTACGAATAGAGATCCTTTAGTGTTAGACATTTGGTTTCTCTTGCATATAGGAAAGGATTGATTTCTAGAGTTAAGCTGTCTATTGTGGTACCCAAAGCCATAGGAATTTCTCTCCATAACAAGACCCTCGTATGATGAGGTGGGTTAGGATCATGGCTCGCACGGGCACAAGCAGAGGAAAAGTGAAGTTTGGGGCTCCATTTTTCCGCTGGCTGAATGATCGAATCCTCATGATCAAGGATTATGTGTATGCAGGTACTGGTTTCAGGGGTGACCCTAACCTACCACTTCCACCTAGCGGATAGTGGGGAGACATGGGTAAGAAACAAAACCCTAAGATGGAAATTTGTGTTTTTGTATTTTTAATGTTTTTTATTTTTTATGTATAGTAACAAGACCTAAATATTTTCATGCAGATGTTGGAGTGGCACGACCTGGGGGATCTTCCCCACTGGACAGATGAGCAGGAGATTGGTTTGTTCAATGAGGTGACAACCTGATGGGAGAGCTAGAGGAGAACCCAGAGAGGTTTACTATGGATATACCTAATGCATCCATCGATGATCTCCCGATGCGATATTATAGGCACACAGCAGGAGTGCCAGGCCATTTTAGGTGTCTGCTACATAGAGTAGTGCAGGCTGTCATATGCTACCATGAGCACCACTAGATAGCTCTACATGATGTATTACTGAAAGCTGATATAGCTTCAGGATTTTGTATGATTTTGTGCTTCCTGAAAGCTAGAGTGCTTCAGATGAGGTCTTGTGACCTATTTTTGTAAAACACTCTCTCTCTCTCTCTCTCTCTCTCTCTATATATATATATACAAACCTTTACTTGCGATGTTTATATGCTTCAAATGGGAAATGTATTTACATGAGTTTTATGTGTTTTTACTGTTTATTTACAATATGATGAACCATATTTGATTTTCATGTCATGAATGGGAAATATACCAGTCTAGGATATAATTTGCCGATAAATCAATAACTGCATTGTCTACCCTAGGGATATGCCTATAAGTAATAACTTCAAATGATATTTCTAATAGACATACCTCTGATAGAGATGGAGCAGTATAGGATTTATGATGGTATAGACCTAGTTCAAATGACAAACCACTAACTGTGAGTCCATGAAAACCACCAAATCACGAATGTCCCGGGATGCAACCTCAGTCAGAAGACCTATGACTGCTTCATACTTGGTGATATTGCTGGTAGCAAGACCAATAAAAGTAGCTCTTGAACTGACTAAATCATGTGCAGGGGAATACAGAACCCAAGCAGCTGAAGCAAGGTTCAGGGTATGGTGGAAAGCACCATCAGCGAAGCCATAAAAAGCCATCTGATCTGCATAACCAAAACATGGTATAAACAGTCTGGACACTAAATTCAAAACCATATTGGAAAAACCAAAACACACTGAAAATTCAACCAATGTACATATATACAAGGTACCATACATTAATGATCTAGGCATAGTACCTCTTTAGGTACAACCCATTGCGAGGTTTCCCTAAGGGGACTTCGTCATAATCCATGAACTCATAAGCCCCTTTCTCTAAAACCTTGGAAATGATAAAAGGACCGTACCACATTGATTCAAACTTCCCTTTTCCTAGCTTATCATGTCTCTGATAATAAGTTAGGACTAGGTCTCCTTCGTTAAACATATGAGGCTCGAAAGATTTATTGTACTGTGCCTTGATGCATTTCTTAAGTGCCTCATTGATTAAGGAAACATCTCGTCTAGTTTTGTCAAGGTTGGTCAAGTATAAAAACATTTCTTCCTTGGTAGAAGTATTAGGGAGAAGTTCAATGACAAGTTTCAAAGACGAAATCTGACATTGAATATATAGGACAAATTCTAGTCTGTATAGTAACTGAAAGGGTGTAAAACCAATCGCTGTTTTCATTGAAGTTCTATAAGCCCAAAGAGCGGAGAAGAGAGTCTGGTTCTAGTTGGATTTGTGATTTCCAACCATCAGACGTAGCATAGTTTTTAACACTTTGTTAATGGCCTCAACTTGACCATTAGCTTGCGGATAATAGGGACTTGAGTTTTCATAGAGAAAACCAAGCTTAGCACTTAACTATACCATCATCTGATTCAGGAAATGTGATCTGTGACCAGTGACAATAGACCGAAGAAATCCAAACCTAGCTATTACATGGTTAAAAAGGAAGAGGGCGATAGTCTTACCATCCTCTGCATATGTAGGCATAGCCTTATCCCACTTAGTGAAATAATCCACAGCTACAATTATGTAACCATGCCCCCTGACTGAGGTAGGCTTACAATGCATGAAATCTATCCCCGATTTGGCAAAAGGGCCAACGACAATGACAGGGTGTAACGAAGCAGGGTGGGTGCACTTTTTCGGATAAAAGTGTTGACAGGGTGGGAATTTCTTAACAGTGTTGTGACAATATTTAAAGATAGAGAGCCAGAAATAGCCAGTGCAAAGGATTTTTTGAGCTGTAGCCATCCCAGAAAGATGACCGCCACATGCTATAGAGTGACAATCATTAAGAACATGTTCAACCTCTTCATGGGTGAGGCATTGTCGGAGAATGGTATCTATACAACACTAATACAATGTATCATTCAGGATAAGATAGTACTTCGTGTGGTGACAAATGTAGTGATGATCATCATGAGATATATTAGGATGAAAATGTTGTGTACAGAGATAAATGATTAAATATCCATACCACGGATCAGTTGTGCTTATTAGGAACACAAATTCATCTAGGAATGAATCACTCGACTGCGAATCCGTTAAAGCACAGGGAAGGTCATACATTAGCTCTGCAAAGAATAATGATTTCTTTGAATTAGCTTTGGAAAACTCAAGGTCAAACTCCTATAAGATGATAATCCATTGGGATTATTTTCCCCCTAGCACCTGACGAGTCAAGATGTAGTACATAGGGTTTTGTTCTATGAGTACGGTAGTGGTGCGAAGCAGGATGTAGTGATGAAATTTTTGGACAACAATGACCATAGCCAATGCTAGCTTCTCCACACATGAGTATTGAGTTTCAGAATCAATAAGATTCTTACTAGCGTAGTAAATCATGTGTTCTAGGCTGTTCTGGTCCTCTTGGGCTAAAACCATTCTGATAGTAGTAGTAGAGGCAACAACATACAAGAGAAAATCCTTCGAGTAATCCAGGGGGTGTATCATGGGTGAATGGGTCAGAGCGTGCTTTAGATTATCGAAGGCTCGCTAGGCCTGGTCATCCCAGAAGAATGGAGTATCCTTCTTAAGGAGACACATATAACCATGCATTTTCTCATGAAATTTACAAATAAAATGACGAAGAAAGTTTTCCTTCCCTTGGAAACTTTGGAGTTAAAGCAGGTTGGTTGGGGAAGGTAGAGTGAGTATTGCAACAATCTTTAATGGATCAATCCAAATACCATCCTTGGAAACCATGAAGCCTGAAAGATGTCCTGTCTCAACGCAAAAAACACATTTGTGTGGGTTCAGCCGTATTGTGTAATGGAGACATCTTAGGAAAATGTCTCTAAGATGTTGTGGATGGTCTTCCCGTTGCTGTGAATGCGCAGGGAGATCATCGAGGTACGGCTCCATGATGTTATTAATGTCATGAAACACATAAGACATAGCACACTAGAATGTGGCCCCAACATTCTTAAGACCAAAGGGTAACTTCCTATAGGAAAAGGTTCCCCACAGACATATAAATGTCATATGATGCTGATCGATGTGCAATATCTCAATCTGATTGTAGCCAGAAAAGCCATCCATAAATGAGAAGATGACACTCCCAGCATAGTTATCGATAATCTGATCGATGTGTAGAGTCAAAAAGTTGTCCTTAGGACAATCTTTATTCAGGTCTCAAAAATCGATGCATACTCGAATAGTTCCCTGCTTTTTGTTCACAGGAACGATATTCGATACCCATTCCATCAGGGGTATAGGATAGATGAATCCTGCCTTCAGAATTTTTTTGGCTTCAGCTTTGATATCCATAGCCTTTTGTAGATGGACTTGTCTCAATTTATTCCTAATTGATCTGGTTGTAGGATAGGTTTTGATCTCATGGACCACAATAGATGGATCTATCCCAGGAATTTCTTCATAATACCAGGAAAAAATATCTTGAAATTATTTGAAAAGTGCTCGATACTCTTTAGTTTCTTCTGTTGAATAGTTTTTCCCTATCTGAACATGTTCAATAGTTCCAGGCTTGACCAATATGTCAATTGAAGCCGCTTTGGTAATGTTACATAAATTGCCTTCATAATCAGAATCTTGCAACAAGACAGGTGTTTGTAGAAAATCGACAATATCAGTACCCAAGAGAGATACAAAATCATTAGCTACCGAACTGGTATTAAGGAGGAACAAGGATATGTGATGGTGATCCTCCCATACTGATTCATTTGTACTCATAATCTCTATAATAGACTTGCCCGACGGAAAATTTTAGGAGAGATAATCCAGCATAGGAAACGAAGGTTCTAACCAGTAGGGAAGGTGGTAAGGATTTGAAGACACAAGATGAAGATCATATGTATGGACTTCAGAAACAGATTGGATAGCATCATAAACTACTTCATGCGGGATGAGGGAGGATGTCTCAAAAACTTGTTTACCCTTAGGATCATAGCTAAACAAAGAGATCATATTAACAGTCACCGTTTCTATGTGAGAAGGGGTTGATGGAAACACACCCATAAGGGTAGAGTCCTTCAACATCCCTACCCTAATTGACTGGTAAGGAGGACGGGAATGACCTAGCAAAGGGACATTATTTGCTGTAGGGGTAGTAACATCCGGTGTACAAAAATCCAGTTGATCAATCATCAAAATTCTTCCCAAATGCAGAAACTGGACGATTCTAAACACCGTCGAAGTGACAACAGTCATAGTGTAAAACCAATTTCTTCCTAAGAGAAGATTGTAGTCTAACGTGGCATCCACTACTTCCACTTGAATTGAAATAGTTTCCCCCCCTAGCTCTATTGAAAGGGTTGGCATGAGACCATGGGGCTATAAATGTCTTCCATCAAAGGCTTTTAAGGTCGTCGATGATTTTACAATCTCAGGAGAGCCAATGGCTTTCCAACAGGACAGAGACAAAATTGAGGTAGAAGCACCTTCATCTAAAACAATCCTAAAGACCGTTTTCCCAACTACTTTTGTTACGATTTGGAAAGCCAGTTGGTGAGGTAATCTAGGTTTGTGGTTCTCTGGATTGAAATGAATCAGATTCGTGTCACCCGGGTCCATGGATCCCAAGGCGGTTAATAAGTTTTTGCATTGTGTGGGATAGTTTTGGAGCACTTATAAGGTAGAAATTGCACAAGGTGCATGAGCTAGGTCTTCTATAACATTATATAACTGTGCAGCTTGGGAATTAGGGTTAAAAACAACCTTCCTAAGAGCACTCTTGGGTGGATGCAAAATCATGTCGAGATTAGGCTTCTCGATTGTTAGGGGACCATTAGATGAGGATGCGGGAGAACCAGTAGAAGGAGATTTATCGAGAGAAGTTTTTTCAATTTTCTTCTCCTCGGATTTGTCATATAACTGACTTCGAGTTTCTATATTAATATTTTCCAACAACATCATTCAAATTTCCTATGTAGAACTAGAATTTCGCTGGTTAGACATGTGGTCTGCCAGTTGTTGCTGAGAAGGAAAAGGACCAGTAAGGACTATCTGTGCGGGGTTACTCTTTAAAAACTTATTAATTTCATCATGTCAGGGACACTCCTTCATGAAATGATCGCCACCACACAATATGCAGGGATATTTAGCTTTCCTTTTTCCTTTATTACCATTCTCCGGGGCCATAGGTTTAGGATTTTCCTATTGGTTTCCAGGTTTCTTGTTTTTAGCTTTTCCCTTATTCTTACTACCAAATGATTGCATACTTTGAAAAGCATTCACCTCGATGGAAACTGTAGGATTGGAAAGAGTAGTAGTGGAAGGACTGGGTTGTTTGGAAGCTTTTACTGCTGACAGAGGCTAGATTGAACTGATAGCCCCATCAACAAGAGTTTCTGCAGGTGGCTTAGCTAGGTCTGTGCTGGGTTGAGGAGCTTGAGGAATAAGGTCATACAAAGTTCCAGACTGGGAATACACCAAGTCTATATATTGAGCCCAACTAATGGCTTTTTCTTCAGTAACAACACCCCCCATAGCCACATCTCGGGCAATGGGTGGAAATGAAGACTTTGTAAGCCAATCAGCTAAGAGTTGGTCTGGGATAGGAGATTTAATGAGCCTTATCCACCTTCTCCACTCATGAATATGATCTGAAATATGTGTGGAGGTATTTTGATGTAGAGAGGTCAAAAGGTCTATACCCATTTCGTAGCGAATGGGTAGTTGAAAGTGTGTGAGGAAGACAGTTTCCAAAGCACTAAAATCCACAAACGAATGTCGTGGAAGTTTGATATACCACTTTGCGGCCGTATCGATCAAAGTGCGCTAGAAGAGTCTCAATCAAATAGAGTCATCCATCAAGGAGTTTGACGAACACCATAGATGGAAAGTAATAACATGATTTTTGAATCATCTCCTTTCTTTCCATCAAATTTTGGAATATCCGATGGTAACTTGACTGGAATGTGGGGCCACGAAGGATTGTGTTGGATGGGGTTATTGATCAACTTGGACAAACCAAGCAATTCCAAAGTTGCTAGGAAAGGTAATTGACGATTGGGTTCAACATACTAGTTATATGGATAAGGCATGTAACCCTCGGTAGGACCATAAGTGGACTGATACATAGGTTGTTGAAAGGATGATGAGATGATGAAATTCTAGGGTTAGGGCCGCTAGAACCACCAGGTCCATTAGGAGGATTAGGAGAGGACCATAGGGACCTTTGGGATGACCAGGACCACCAAGACCACCAGGGGAGGACCACGAAGAGGAGGACCACTAGGATTTCTGGGACCACCTAGGGGAGGACCACCGGCCCCCCCGGGGGGAGGAAATCCACAAGGTGGCCCTCCAGGACCTCCAGGACTGCTAGGACCCATAGGGGGAGGACCTATATAAGGTGGACCTTTATCATATCCAGCCATATGAATAGGTATTCCTCCCAATGATGGCATGTAGGACCAGTTGGGTTTCCCCTATGGAGTAAAAGTATTTCTAGGATATGGAATTCCAGTGTATGACATGCCTATAGGGGTAGGTTGGTAATTTATATTTCCTACATGTACTTGATTTGTTGGGTGACCATACCCCCAGTAATATTGATTAACTATAGGTTGTACCCCTAAGGGTTGAACTGAACTAAATGGAGTGTTAACTATATTCGTAGGAGGAATGTAAACTGTGGATGTGCCTGAATTAGAGGATTGTCTATTATGTGTAACAAATCCACTAGAAGGAAACGTAGATCGTGTCAAGGGTTGCCCCCGACACTATAAGGTACTGATATAAATGGAGTTGAAGGTTTCCCCCCAGCCCTAAAATACCTAGGAGGACTAGAAACAGACCTAACATTTGCAATCGTAGGGTCGGAAGTTTGACCTGGGTGGTGTGAAGTATCAACAGGATCGATAGGTTTCGTAGAATCAACCAGTGAATGATATCCAGCTGGCCAAGGATCTGTATTATGGGGAAGAAGAGCCGACATAGGTTCTTTATGAGGGACGGGAGTTGCTAAGATAATATCTAATCTCTGCATTCTCTCTTGAAAATATTTTGCATTGTGAATAGCTGATTGAATTTGTCTATATTCCTCTTCACTTGGTGAAGAATGTTTAGGAGAGGGCCTCTGTAATCCAAATGAAGCAATGGCCTATCCCATTGGAGTTCCCCAAAATGGAGCATCTGGACCATAATCTGGACGAACAAGACTATTAACATGACCTTCCACAGGACCATGGAAAGTAGTGTCACCCACAGGAGGTTGTTGGGCCAAGGGAGTAACGTAAGAAGTGAATTGGTCTTTGCTTTCTACAACTAGATTCTCTTCCACATGGGAAGTAGTTGTAGCTCCTTAGTCAGTAGCTTCCATTGGACCTTCTCCTGTGATGGGAGGAAAGTTAGGTGGCAAGCCCTGTGTTCTTCTGGATCGTCTCAAATGAAACTCAGCCAGATTGCATAGTCACTAATATAACCTAGGGTTTTATAGCTAAGAAAAAACAAGTCAAAAAATTTCTCCTACTCAAGCTATAGGCCAACAAGCAAATTCAAATGACAGGATGAGCTTAAATGGTCGGTCTCTCACCAGGATTGTCAAGTAGGTGCAACTCACGATATACCACAAGGGTGTGTGCATAGTAATCTCCACGAATTCTATTTTTGGTGTATTTATCCACACAAGATGGCCAAAGGGATTTTCTCAGATAGATAAGGTATCATAGTGGGGTCTCCCAATATACTCAAGGTACGTGGGAGCTCAAATCGATAGTAGTGCTGTCTAATGCACAACTGTTCACAAGGGGCCTTCTGATATACAATCGAGCACATGAAGTACCTTTCTATATACCTCAAGGGTACGTGAAAGGCTGTTCAATATACCGACGGTATGTGGAAGAACCACGCGAGTCCCGGGTTGTAGTGCAGACAAATAACGATAGCTCCTATGTTTAATGATGCCTGAACACGTCTCTAACCTGTCACTCAAATTTATATACAAATTTTAAGCCTATAACTACCATTAATTTTAAAGTGGATGGTTAGGTGAATGCATGAGGATTTGATAGAAAAGTAAAACCATGAAATATGAAATGTAAGTTCATTCACTTTACCATTCAGTATGCCTAATTACGGGAAGGAGAGAGAATTTTTTCTTTTCAATTTTGCTTTGAAACCAAAAATTTCCCAGACAACTATATTAAAAATTCTTTTTTCGAGCATACAATCAAACAACACTTCTTCAAATCAATTCTTTTGAAAGAAAACAGGTAGGGTAATATCTCTTTTCAATAAAGAAAGAAAAACAACACCCAAATATGCATATGCAAACTATTTTTTCAGTTTTTCTAAAACATGGAAAGATCTAACTTAAACTATTGATATTTTTTCTTTTGATGAGATAATGATGCAAAAGAGGTAAAAGAACAAAGGAATCCTAAAATCTTGTGAGGCTAATTAGAGTCCCAGTGACTTAAGCTCAATAAAAATAATGACCTAGTCTCACACTTAATGAAAAATAGAAACAAGCAAACTAATATAAGGGAGTATTTCTTTTTAGTACTAACCAATAATAGGCAGAGATCTAATCTAACCTAAAGCTTCCAAAAAATCCTTTCAGAAAAATCAACCTTACAAGCAGTAATGAATGATGAATCTAACCTAGCTTTTTTGATTTTGACAAACAAGCAATTTCCAAATAAAAATTTCAGATTTCAATCACTTAGGCAATTTCAAACAAGTATGGACAAAACTAACTGAACAAACAAAAATCTAAAAATCACAAATCCTTTGCAAAATTTGAAAAAATCAAGGTCTGGGATAGGCCTACTTAGCACTGAGCCGAAGGGGTTACTGACAAAGTAGTTTTGAAGCAGAACTGCTTCTTGTTCACTGAACTCAGGCAGTGGAACCACCTATTGCTAATTGGAGTCAGGCGGTGGCACCGCTTGTTTCCCAAAGCACATGTGTAGTTCCCTATAACAATCCAAAACACAAGGAGAGCGAAAAAATCAAGTTAAAAATTGCAAAAACTCTACAAAAAATGATGAATCAACAATAATACAGAGCATATAAAGTCGAGGTGATTCATATCTGAAGATTTCAAACCAAAACTTCACTTAATCAGATGTAGATTTGACTACAAATATTGAAGGCTGGAGCTTGGATTCAGACAAGAGTAGTTCAAAAATTGAGGAAGATCAAATCAAATGAAGATCAGATTAGATTAGTCCCCAGTGGAGTTGCCAAATGTGTTATCAAGAATATCGCACCTTCTGCAGACAGAAGCTATTCCTCTGGTCTGAATGGTTCAGATCCAGAACAAATGAGTAACAACTAAGTTGAAAAATTTCTGTGGAAGTTGTAGATTCCTGGAATAAAATATGTGATGGAGGACTTGTAGACCTGCAAAAGCACATCAAACATACAACAACAACAAAGATACCAGAAAACTATCCATAGATCCATATTAGTGACTAAGGAATCCAATAATATATATGTGAGATTATAACAAAACAGATATATGGGAAGGAAATCAACTTTGCATTAATAGATGAATGAAAGAGATTACAACCATTTTTTATTATTGTCGATGCACCCCTTCACAAAACTAGCACCTCATCCCCGATAGCTCCAACTCGCTTCTCTATGCTCTCTAATCTATTAGGCTAGGATGTTAATTCAATAGCATAAATTTACTTCTTTCTTCTCCATCCATGGAGTATGAGCTTGTATTTATAGGGCTCAAAGGGATAGGAATGGTTGAGAAATTAGTGGGTGAGGTGGCCATGAGATCCTCAAAGGAGGGATCTCAAGCTTAACTAACCCAGGTGAGTAGGGATAAGGTTAGACACGAGGATTTTATTCTAGAAGGTTCGTGAAACCTCCTTTTTTTCACTTTTTACCAAGGGCACCGCTTATACTCCCTTATGACAAAGTGGTGATGGGTGAGAGCCGCACCAAGGACAAAGGTTAAAGGTAGTCACACTGCTTGGTTTCCACATAACTTGGGCAGTGCTGCATATGGTACCACTTATCTACTTAAGAGTAAGAGCAGTGCTGAAGTTTTGTATGTTAGAATCAACATCTAGAGCACTATTTTTCACTTCAATTTTGGGATTGAGGGAAAACAGAGGTGTTAGGGATCTTATCACATGCTGGTGATAGGATTTGAGTGTAACACATGAAATTATTCATTAAGTATCTTGGCCTCATGTTCATCTACGCAGTTCAGCAACACTCCTCCTGGATCTTTCTAATACAACTTCTCATTTAGGATACAAAACCTTGTTGCTTTCTATTTTAGGAATCTGTCCCTTGTTTTATCCATGCCCTGCGGAGCTTGCAGATGCTGTAATACGAAGATGACATCAGTGTACCATGGGTATGATAGAAAGTGCTTACCTACTAGGGGACCCAACTTCTTTTGAGGATTTTTCTCTTCAGCTGACAATTCGATAATCATGTGTAAGCTGAGATCATCAAAGTTGGACTAGGCCATGAGATTGTATAGCCCCTGGCCCTTGATCAAATTCATGGGATTGATTTGCAGGTCATACTCCAACAGAACTGCTATCCATTTTTCTCTTGGCCCCTCTAGATCAGGTTGAGTTATAATGTCTTTCACAACATTGGTGGGCACGTGAACAACGATATGTGAATGAAGGATGTATACCTGGAAGTACTTTAAGGCCGACACCAGAGCATAGGATTGCTTGTCTAGGATATTGTACTTCAGGGGAGAATCCATTAGAGTCTTACTGTAGAAAGTGATGGGTTTCTCATGTCCCTCATGGTTCTTTTGTAGCAGTACCCCTACAACCATGTGTTCTGAGGAAAAGGAAAATATGAGAAAGTATTTGGAAAAATCAGGGCTTGCAAGAATAGGTGCTTCAACTATGGCCCTCTTTATGCTTTCGAAGGATTGTTTGGATTCACGAGTCCACCTGATCTCTTGGTAATTTCCTAGAATGTTGGTTATATATTTCACTATTTCAACAAATGCAACTATGAATCTTCTTAGGAAATTCACCTTCCCCAGAAATGGCTGAAACTCTACCTTATTTCAAGGGAGCTCAATTTTGTTGATCGTTTCAACCCTCTTTGGATCTATCCTAATGCCCTCTTGAGAGATTATGTGCCCCAACAACTTCCATTCTTTAATAGCGAAGACCATATTTTTAGGATTCAGGGAGATGACAAACTTTCTGCATTTCTTGAACATCCTCAACAGGTGGGCGACTTGTTCTTCATCAGACTTGGAGAAAACAGTGATATCGTCTAGATAGATGACTATAATTTGTCTTTCTCCTCGGTGGATGTTATGTCAATGACCCTATGAAAATTTTGTCCTGCATTCATCAGCCCAAATGAAATTTTAGCATACATGAAGGTGCCCCATGTCATTGTAAAGGCTGTCTTCTCTTGATCCTCCAAGTGTACCACAATCTGGTTGTAGCCCGAGAAACCATATAGAGTAGAAATCCTCTGTGAACCCACTGATCTTTGTAAAATATCGTCAATTTTGGGGAGGGGGTAATGATCCTTCAGCGAGACTCTGTTCAGGTTCCTGAAGTCAATGCATATTCTTATTTCCCCGTTCTTCTTCCTAACAGGGACTAGATTTTCCACCCAACATGAGAATATGAGGGCCATAATGTTTTTTGCCTCAAACAACTTCTTTATCTCCTTCTCTACCAGGGGCAGCAGCTTGGGGTTCATCCTTCTGAACTTCTATTTGAATGGAATTTCATATTTCTTGATCAATATGCTATGCTAGATGATGCTCATATTGTAAACCTTGAGGTCCTTGTAGCTCCATGAAAACACATTTGAATACTCCATCATCAATGAGATGTATCCTTGCTTGGATTTAGGTGAAAGGGTCCTCACTATTTTGATGATCCTAGGCTGTTCCTCCGTCCCAATGTTTACATCCTCAACATATTCACAGCTTGGGACCAGTTAAGGTTCTTTGGCCACATCATTAGGGTCAAAAATATTCTCTAGAGCAACCAGACCCCTGGGGATGGAATTACCTTTCAGCGGTAGAATCTATTTGCCACATAGATTGTTCACATATTCCTGCTAATCTTCAATCTCCTATAATTATGGCTCCTAGAACTCCTCAGTCTCATCTCTCTCAGAATTTTCAATAAAAAGACCATCCTCTTCTTGGAGCTGTTCTCTTAGATCCATAGTCTGGATTTGTAAGGGTTCTTGTGTGGGAGGTGACCCCTTTCAAATTTCATTTTATTCGTCAACAACCAATCCCTCAAACTCCCAAGTGAGAGTGAGGAAAATGTGGATTTTCTCATCATCCTCAAAGACCTTCCAGCTCTTCACGTTATCTGGGACAGAGTTCCTATGCCTTAATTCAATTTCATATTTCCCTAAAGGGCACATAGGGACCCTGAAGGCTACTGCCGAAGTGGCTAGGGAATCAGCCACACTGTTGGAATATATTAAACCCACTCATAACTTAGGATAAAATAATTAATCATTATTTGATTAATTATTCACCCACTATCTTAATTAGTTGGCATCCACTTGCACCTTAAAGTCAATACATGCCATCTATATCCTAGGAATTATTTATTTCTAATTTTGAGTTGATATTGACCACCTTTTGACCATCCAAAATTAGTATACAACACTTTACAGCAGATTCCGTTTTATTCTGCTTTTCCTGCTTTTCTATGGATAAGATAAAAGCTAGTCTACTAGGAAACTGGAAGCTTTTGTTTCCAACCCATCCTCCATTATTTTTTCTCCATTTTCTAGTATTATCATGTTTTTCCATCTCCATTGACAACTCACTCATGCATTTTCCAACTCGTGAGGTCCTTGATAGATTTGGGAAGTGCTTTAGCCACCTATGGGGGTTTGCTATATTTTGGTAAGTCAGCCTTTTTCAACTTTATGAGTTGTTTCCATACAATTTGATTTTCCTATGATGGATGTACTATTTATGCACACTATTATTCATCGTTATTCAATGGAAGGATACACACCAATATTCATCTCTTCATTCATGTGATTCAGTCTCTTTTCTTCTCTCTAGTTTTCTTGTGTATGCTTGTGAGAATTCTTTGTAGCAAGATCTATTTCTTATGCTTCTTATTAGCATCATTTATCATAGAATTGATCTATTATTTCTACATGGTATTAGATCTATTGGGAGCACAAAATTTCCATATTCTACATGGAATCAAAGCATCAAGGTTGATCAAGTTCTACAGAGTTGAGGAGCGCTTCCAGTCTCCTATCCCTCTTTGAAGAAGAGCTTGTCTAGCTTATAAGATTTTCTCCTAGTTTGTTTTGCAGGTTACAGAGAGTATCTCCTAGAGAATATCAAAAAATTCTATATGGATTCAAAATTTCCTCTACTATCTCCTTTCAACTATGCTGGTTGGAAGCCAAAGATGAGTGCATACTTGAAGAGGCAATGTCTCTTTGATGTCTCCATTGGTGCATTGAGCGAACCCGAGTCTTATGAAGAGAAGATTGATTGGATAAATAATTGTGATAGAGATTATGGAATTATGTGTTTGTTAATGTCTCCAAATATATATCATCTCATAGATTTTGCTGAGTATCCATTTGAGCTTTGGAAAATTTTGGATAATGCTTTTGGTTTGTAGGAAATAGAAGATGAAGCATGGAGAGAACCTAGCATCTCCTCTTGTTCTCTCTCTCAATATTTCTTGGCCTCTACATTCTCTAATGAATTTGATCACGATGAATAATTTTCTCATACAGTTCATGTTGCTGCTACCCTTTTTGATTCAAATGCTTCCTCCTTCAATCAAGAAGCAAATATTGAAGAGCCATCCTTTTTTGTGTCTCTTGAAGGTGATTTTTCTTCTTGTGATACTAATGATGAAAAATAAGTAACATATGGATATTCTACTGATATTTATTATGATCCTATAAACCATTCATTGTTCTCTAAATCTCCTATCTTAGATTCTCATATCTATGTGCCAGATCCTTCACACTTTGTGCATACCTCTCTTCTTGATGGTGTGCAACCCAGTGATTTTCAGGATGTTTGCTTAGCCAAATCAAGATTTATTTGTGTCATATCACTTACCTTAATTGATCTCATGTGCTTCACCATATCCTCCTTTTTTCTTGGCATCAAAACTCAGAACCTCCTTGAAGATTGTGAGCATCTCATTCTTTCCTCCTTTCATACAGAGGATTCATTACCAGTGTATTCCCATGAGTCTATTGATATTATTATATGTGATCCTTTGGATTCTGATTTAGAAGCATATTTGCAGGTTGATACACATATAATACCACCATCAATACCATCTACCATACCTCTGAATAATCCAAAGACTATACAAATCCATAATAATTGTTAAAGGGTGACCATAGCCTTGTTGCTGGGCCCTATATGCATCCATATTTTTTGTCATACCATCATAAATTCAGACTTATAGGAGGTGTTGGAATATATTAAACCCACTGACAACTTAGGATAAAATAATTAATCATTATTTGATTAATTATTCACCCACTAGCTTAATTAGTTGGCATACACTTGCACCTTAAAGTCAATACATGCCATCTATATCCTAGGGATGATTTATTTCTAATTATGGGTTGATATTGACCACCTTTTGACCATCCATAATTAGTATACAACACTTTACAGCAAATTCCTCTTTATTATGCTTTTCCTACTTTTCTATGGATAAGATAAAAACTAGTCAACTAGGAAACTGGTAGCTTTTGTTTCCAACCCATCATCCATTAGATTTTATCCATTTTCTAAGATTAGCATGTTTTTCCATCTCCCTTGAAAACTCACTCATGATTTTTCCAACTCATGAGGTCCTTGATAGATTTGGGAAGTGCTTTAGCCACCTATGGGGGTTTGCTATATTTTGGTAAGTCATCCTTTTTGAGCTTTATGAGTAGTTTCCATACAATTAAATTTCCTATCAGGGATGTAATATTTATGTACAGTATTATTCATCATTATTCAATGGAAGGATACACATCAATATTCATCTCTTCATTCATGTGATTCAGTCTCTTTTCTTCTCTCTATTTTTCCTGTGTATGCTTGTGAGAATTCTTAGTAGCAAGATCTATTTCCTGTGCTTCTTCTTAGAATAATTGCTCATGGCATTGATCTATTATTTCTACACACACAATTCTGTACACTGGGGATCAAATTGAAACTGCGTTCTTTGAAGCATTCGATGAGGTCCTGGGAAGCATTCCGGTAGCTCCTCATCCTGGGGTGTCTGGCCTGGTACTCACCTGTCATTTTCTTAATTACTAGCTATGAATCCCCATGTAACTCCACCCTCTTGACCCAGAGCTCCTTTAAATATAGAATTGTGAATATCATAGCCTCGTATTCCACTTCATTATTCATACAGTCAAAAGCGAGCTTGTAGGAAGAAGTCAAAACTCACACTCCTGGGGGTCTCTCCCATACTCCAACTCCTACCCCTTGTTTGCATGTGGACCCATTGAAACTCATTTCCCACACCCCTTATAGCTCCTCTTGAGTAGGTATGAAGGTGGCATTTTGGAAACAGGAACTGTCTTCGTCCCCTCTAGTGAAGAAGATGGTGGATCCCATCTCTGTATCCACCGAATATATGGGGTGATTTTTTGGCCTCTCAGTGTTGGTTACCATATACGCCAACTTTTGTTCTCTGAACAACCTTCTTTGTATACCAAAGATAGGGATGGTGGCATATTAGATATCCATCTGAAGGGCACCATTGAGCTTGGATGCCCATGATCTTGGCAGCAACATTTTGAACTTAGGAGGGATGTCAACCACCACCATGTCCATGAAGAGGGTTTTGGTAGGGATTTGGGCTAGGGAAATGACTAAGTATTTGATTAAGACTAGGAATTTGACTTTTTTAGAATTAAAGGAGAAAAGGTCTTTGTAGGGTTTGGTTACTTCCAATCCCAGTTCATCAATAATGCTTCTGGGCTTCGGATTGTGAGGGGTTCCTGAATCAAGAATGGCGTTATGTAGGATGGAATTATGTATGTTCAGGTTAACATATAAAAGGGGGATTTTTCATCAGAGGCCTCATCCACATGGGGGACAAAAAATATGGTAGACCTATCATCTTGTTTATTTAGGCTGTCAGATATGGAAGATATCTCTCCATGGGTTTTTAAAACTAAGGAAATTTTAGAATGATATCCTCTCCTGAAGTCGTCTGTCTCGTCTGGGGGCACCTCTCCCCTTTTAATACAAGAATTGTCATGTTCTTCTATAGTGAGGAAGGTGGTTGTAGATTCAGTATCCAACTAACATATTTTGTCTTCCGCTTGATTTTCCCCTTCCTGATCCATGAAATTTTCCTGAAATGGAGGTCGGACCAATGGGTCTGGAGGGTTCCTTTCCCTATTTTGGATAACTCGGGGCCTCCTAGCATTCTGATTCCTATTTTGTTTTTCCTAATTTTCTCTGGGAGGTGGTTTGCCGTCTACAAAGAGCCTCTCCATCATCCTTTACGTGGTTCTAAGCATTGTGTCTATTCTGGCCTCTTGTAAGTTAGAGGTAGAGGGTTGTTCAAGTTCTTTGTCTTTCCTTCTCTCTCCCTCATCTCTTCTCCACTCTCCGTTTTCCCTTCTCCTTTATCCATCCTCCATTATCCATTCTCCCTCATCTGTTTTCTTATTTCTTGAAGCAATGGGTTTACCTCCACCTCTATGGCGTCTTTCATCATCGCTGCAAGGGAGGTTGATCTTCTTTCGCTTAGCCACAAGGTAAACTCACTGTCAAACGATTCGACATATTAGAGCTGAGTGAAACGAATCGGTGGCTTGAAATGGGTAGGAATGGAATTGTATACTTTCATGAACCTGTCAGAGAATTCTTGGACAGATTCACTCTCCTTTCTCCTCATGGAGTGATATTGGGACAAGTACATCTTGGGGTTCTTATAGTCTGCCCATTTATCCCTGAAGGTGTCTTCAAAAGATCTGTAGTTTTGGATGGAACCAGCTGCAAGTTTTTTGAACCATCTTCTCTCTTGTCCAACAAGGCATTGGGAAAACAACCTGACCTTCACATCATCATGGTTCACCTCTTCTAAATTGGTCAAGTTTGAAAACCAATCCAAGTCTTCTTTTGCTGAATATTCCCTATCTCCATTAAATTATCCGATCCTTTGGGAATAAAGCAAGGGAAAGTCATGAAGCATAGTAGGGAGTTGTAAGGGAGAAAATATAGCCACTCTTGGTAGTACAACAGGGTTTATAGGGGGAGTTACGACTCGTGTAACATAAATTGGTAAATTATGGGGGACGTAGAGAGCTGTGAAACCCGAAGATGAAGGTTGATTTAGTTCTAGAGAAACTTGAGACAAAAAGTTGGCAACATACTGCCTTATGATAGAAGAACTCAACAGAGTTTAAACAGCAATAGGTGGAGGGAACTCTGGGTTAGGAAGGTGTTGGAAATATTCACCTAGAGGCTCTGAGGTCACTGGTGACCAAGAAATGCAGGGAAAATCAAATGCAGAGGGATCAAAAACCAATCCAGAGAGGCTAGATTTATATTTAGTTCTATGGAATATTACTCCAAGATCCTCATTACAAAATTCTGATATATCACCAACATAAATAGCACCTTCAACAGGGAAGGAGAGATTTCTGACTAACCTTTGCAGCCTATTGGTTCGTCGGATCATACTTTCTGGATAAAATACTTCTTGGAAGGATTTTACGTTAGGATTTCTCCACGTGTGGGTTATTTGGGCCACCAATATTTCCTAGTGGATTCACCTTCAAAATTAATGTGGAGTTTCCAGAGCATGCACAACCAAATTTGTGTCTAGGACTGACTGCTGTTACGGAGAGAAATTCCTATGGCTTGGGGTACCACAACAGACAGCTTGACTCTAGAAATCAATCCTTTCCATTATGCAATAGAAATTAAATGTCTAACACTAAAGGATCAGACCTCGTACCTTATTCCAGATGGTTGAAGTAGATCCCCGTTGAGCTTTCCAATCTTTGGCTTGAGTTGATATATTACTTCCTCAACAACAAGTAAACAATACAAGCATTCTATATATAATGGTGTTAGATCTATTATAGCATATATAATCAATAATGTAAAATCATTTGACATAATCCAATGGATAAAATATTCATTCAAACACACATTATTGGACAGGAAAAGATATTTCTATTAATATAAATCAGAGATTACAAGGTACAACCTCTAACGGCATTTCTGTGAACCGGAGAAACTGAATCCCCCACTTGGGCCTCCACCACCTCAATCCTCCATCTCTCGATAGCAAGCTCACAAGAAAAAGACAATCTTGGGAAGAACACACTAGTGCTCCAAGGGATAAAGGGATGTAGACTCAAGCATAAGTTCCGACAACAATGGACTATAGTTTCTTTGCTCTCAATTCTCTCTTCTTGCCTTCAATGTACCAAGGGGTTCCTTATATAGCTTTCAAAGGGACAATGAAAGGTCGAATCCGAGTGATCTCAAGGCATAGGGAAGGCCATGAGTCAAATGAGTCATATCCATGTCAAGGAAAACTCCAAAAGGATTTGGATTATGCACACATCCCGATGTACACGGTTTTAGTGGTCAAACCCATGTATATACGTGCTTATAGGTTTAAAAGTCACGTGTATCATTTCTCATATGTTTTTAGGGATGATCAAGGAAACATCAAAGGACAAAAAATGGTCCATGGGGTGTAAGGAGTCTGTAGCAGGACATGGGAAGGCCATACAAAGTGTGATTCACCTGGAGTGGTGAAATTAGCTATAACAGATGCCCCCTAATGTGTGAGGTCAGAGGGGTCATACGATGGCCGAAATACATTATAAGTCCATCCCAGAAGTGGAGTGATGAAGGATCCCAAATGGAAGACCAGCCACCCAATCAACATAGTATAATAATACAACTCTGCATATAACTGTGAATACATATAGCAGTCCCCAATACATAAGAGTACAATGGCCATGAATAGGCATGATACATGATGTCACATATGTGGTCATAGACACGTACAATATACATAAATCAGAATCTCCATGATGAAGATATACAAAGGACCATGATCTCCATAATGGCTAAAGATATAACAGATCAAGATCTCCATAGTGGCTGGAAATATCTGACATATACTGGAATCAAGTCACGAGAGCTGAAATATCATGAACACTGGCACGATCAAGGAGGTAGCATATAAGGGATGCCACCAATCTGGAAAGTCTTCTACACAAACCGCTATGAGTACATGTCCTACTATGCGAATAGAGGTGTTGAGGTTGAACATAGTAGTCCATTGTTTGATTACCGGTCATTAATGTATACCGTTAACAGACGCGAGATCACCCACTAATAATGAAAATGGGAATCAAGGTACTAGAGTGCAAACTAACAAGTGTGAATAAATGTGTTGAGGTCAAACACTTGAGAGGATCCATCGATCAGGGGACATTGATGTATTCCCAAAGACTGTCGATGGTGAGAGAACCTGCCACTAATGACTGCAAGTCTCAAGGCACTAAAAGATGACTCTAGATTCCAATCCCAGAATAAATGATATACAAACTGGGACATCTCTGTGATACAGGAGGCATCAAAATAGGCTCCATAGGAACTGGAAGCTTAACCAGTTGGAAAAACAAAAAGGGTAAATGACTAAAACTACTTTCAAAGAAAAATCAATGAAAAAGTGGTCTCTGGTCACAAAAGAAGCATCCAACAAACAACATCAGACCCAAGGAAGACCCAACCACACTCACAACCCACCCAGCAACTTCCCACAACATCAAACTCACCAAAAAGTTAGGATGTATGCGACTGTTTAAAGAACAGCTACATATATACGTGAATTTTGGCCAAAAACCTATGTGTATACGTGGATTTTGGCCAAAAACCTGTGTGTATACGTGAATTTTGGCCAAAAACCTGCATATGTACGTGACTTTTGGCCAAAAACCTGTGTATACAAAGAAGGAAGTGGTAAAAAGCAAGCCAAGGGTCAAACCAATAAAGGGGAGTGTCAATGGATGAACATACTATAAAATGCAACACAGAAACAAGGAGAAACAAAGAGCAAGTCTAATAATATCAAACCCATTGTGCCCGCAAACCCCCAAATAAAAACAAGGAACATCCCCAGCGGAGTCGCCAATTTTGTTATGGAGAGAAATTCCTATGGCTTGGGGTACCACAACAGACAACTTGACTCCAGAAATCAAACCTTTCCAATATACAATAGAATTAAATGTCTAACACTAAAGGATTAGACCTCGTACCTTATTCCGGATGGTTGAAGTAGATCCCCATTGAGCTTTCCAATCTTAAGCTTGAATTGATATATTACTTCCTCAACAACAAGTAAACAATACAAGCATTCTATATATCATGGTGTTAGATCTATTCTAGCATATATAATCAATAATGTAAAAGCATTTGACATAATCCAATGGATAAAATATTCATTCAAACACACATTATTGGACAAGAAAAGATATTTCTATTAATATAAATCAGAGATTACAAGGTACAACCTCTGACGGCATGTCTACGAACCGGAGAAACTGAATCCCCCACTTGGACCTCCACCACCTCAATCCTCCATCTCTCGATAGCAAGCTCACAAGCAAAAGGCAAGCTTGGGAAGAACACACTAGTGCTCCAAGGGACAAAGGGATGTAGACTCAAGCATAAGTTCCGACAACAATGGACTATAGTTTCTTTGCTCTCAATTCTCTCTTCTTGCCTTCAATGTACCAAGGGGTTCCTTATATAGCTTTCAAAGGGATAATGAAAGGTCAAATCTGAGCGATCTCAAGGCATAGGGAAGGCCATGAGTCAAATGAGTCGGATCAATGTCAAGGAAAACTCCAAAAGGATTTGGATTATGCACACATCCCGATGTATGTGGTTTTAGTGGTCAAACCCGTGTATATACGCGCTTATAGGTTTAACAATCGTGTGTATCATTTTTCATATGTTTTTAGGGATGAAGTGGTCCATGGGGTCTAAGGAGTCTATAGCGGGACAGGGGAAGGCCATACAAAGTGTGATTCACTTGGAGTGGTGAAATCAGCTATAACAACTACTCAACCGAGTCATAGAACTGAAAATATTTTAGTTTTCCCAGGGATGATTTTCTCTTTCGGTCCCCGACAATGATGCCAAGATGTTAGCACCCTATAATTTTTCTATGGTTGCAGTAGGAAGTCACAAGGGTAACCATTTCAACCAACCTTTAGATTGCATTCTAGCCAATACAGTCAGAGAGGGCTATCTCTTGTCACAAAACAAATTCACATATACATTTAGCACTAAATGGGCAGTTATAAGGATATATTTTTGATGTAAGTTGGGTGTTAATAGGTTTAAATATGGTGGAATAGACAGACGAGATTAACCATTGGGATATGGAGTTGAAACCTGAATCAAACAAGGGTATTATAGTGAAAACAAGAAATGAAATTTCCTTTGTACTCCGAGGCAAAGTAAGTGCCACAAACAGTCAAATATCTTGAAAGGGTGGTAGGAGAAAGAGGAAGACACCCAGTGAAGCAAGAGGCACCTATCTGTGGATGAATCTCTTGCACCACCCTTAGTAGAATAAAAAGCAGAGTCTAGCAACTGCAATGGAGCATAGGAGATGAATTCCAAAAGATTTACCAGAAACACATAACAAATGTAGTGCCTAACACAAGGATCACTTAAAGAAATGAATTCCTCATATGCAACTAGAGCGCATTAGCAGAAAAACATAGAAATGATCATTATAAAACAGGAAAATAGACTGAATGTGGAACACCATGATGAATCTCAGAAACGTAGGAGAATGTTTCTCATTAACTCTTCCAAGAAGTTACAGGGGACAAAAACAAGAGAAGAATTCTTTTCTGAATGAAAGTTCCAACCCTTTCCTTATCAATAAAGGACACATTTATAGTGCTATGGCTCCCGATACCAAGCTTGAAATAGAGCAAAATTGGGAATTAAATCTTGAATCATCATTCGAATTTTAAAAGACTCCTGATGTGGTAGATTCACCGTGATTTTTATCTAATACAAGAAATGGGGGATCTCCGACATGCTAGGTTGAAAATGGAAATCCAGAATCTGAGAGGCACGATCTCTTGTCTCAAAATGATGTTTTTAGAACAAATCTAACTATTTATTTCCTCAGACAGGATCCACATCATTGTATCCTGTCCACGACCCAACTGTACTTCGCACCAGCACTGCTCCTTTTCTCCCTTGCCTCTCTAGTTATGTGAAGCCAATCATGGTCGTAGATCTCCCCTACGAGGGGGCTCAACCATCACTTTATCTGGTCATTTATGCAATTTCACGATGGCTTACCATGTTAACCACCTTGCACCTTTCCATCACAAAATCCCTTGAAGTCGTTGATCATATTTCCTTCAGCTCTATGCCATCCAAAGATGGGGGTCCTAGCGAATTTTGCAGCGCTCCGTCTTGCTAACCTTTGTGCGCATTTCCACCACAAAACAAATATGAGCCATTGATATGATCCTTGCAAGATCTTCACCGCCCCAGGTTGTAGGGTCCATTGGAATTTCACAGCGCCCCGTCCCGCTAACCTCCGTGCGTATTGTCACTACGAAACAACAATGAGCCATTGCTATATGGCGCCCTTAGATCACGATTGTTGAAATTTGGGGGATGTGACCCATCTCGCAATCCTTCACAACTTATCTCCCCATGCAACTTTTACCCTACGAAGCCCTCAGCAACCGTCGATTGTCATCGTGGAGCAATCCGTGTCGTCTGTGTTGGCTACCGCATACCCGATGGAATGTCAATATGTCCCCCACAGTCTTATGATAAGGGGATTTTTGTATCTTATTCCTTCTCCTATACTGGCCCATTCCCTTGTGAGTCATTTAGTTCAAATTGGTGTTGATCCCACCAACATAATTCTTCATCATTTAGTATTGGTGCAAATGAGGTCCTAACACTGGGGAATAAATTTCTTCCATCGATAATGCTGTGATAGTTCAAAAACATTCTACAGAAGACACCACCTTTCATTTTTGAATGGAGGGTCATCCTAGTGCACGAGACTAGGTGTTTACCCACCCATCAGATGATACTGTAGCATCAGAGTTTGGAACAACTAGTTTACCTTATGTTACCCCCCCACGAGATTTGAGATTTTCTATGAATGAGGAAATCTTCAGAACAATCCAGGGAACCCTTGATCATTTGCGTAGGATGGGAGAGAACATAAAGAGGAGGAGTGTCTATACTCTACCCCACCATTTAGAAACAAACCCTCCTGGTTATCGTGTTCTTTCATCATCCCATGTGGCTCTTAACTCAGGGTCACTAGTTCAAAATGTGGTCACTTATGATCCAGGTCAACCCACCATCCCTACCCCACCCACCTTGAAACCCCCATTTGTTTCTACTCCCCCTGTATTTCCTATAACTAGGGGGAAACCCCCAACCCAAGTTGTTTTATCAACCAGGGGAACTAGTTCCAGTATGGGGCATATTCTTGCTATAGGGAAACCAACAGTTAATATACCTTCCACAAATTCCAATGTGGTCACCCCCTCTTCTGGATTAGAAAAACCCTCATGGGTTCAACCTTCTGTTAGTCAACCTTCATGGGGTTATACATACCCTAGAAATCAACCACCTGTATTCAACTAGAATTATCAACTTGAAACACCAAGGGTTGTTTATCCTGACATGCCCTACTGTGTAAATATGTATACCCCATGGGGGAAACCTAATTGGTCGAATGTTCCTATTCATGGGGGATCTTTTGTAAACAATGCTAGTGGATATGGAGTTCCACCTAGAGGTCCACCTTTCAAAGGCCCACCACCTGGAGGCCCATCTTTTGGAGGCCCACCACCTGGAGGTCCCCCTTTTGGAGGCCCACCTTTTGTAGGACCCCCACTTGGAGGACCACCCCCACCTGGAGGACCATCCTCACCTAGAGGACCACCCCCTAGAGGCCCACCTCCCTCGAGCAGTCCACCACCTGGGGGATCCTTGGGAGGGTCATTCACGAATTGACCACCCAACCAATCGATCATGGGAACATCGACAACACCCATTTATCAATCGACTTTCGACCCTACTCATCCACATATGCCTTATCAGTATTACCAATATCCACAATCTAATCAACAATTACCGTTTCTAGCCACTTTATATATGCCATACCTATCTAGATTGATCAATGATCCCATTCATCACGATTCCTCATGGATGACCATTCCTGTCAAGTTACCATCTGATATACCAAAATTTAACGGTAAACCCGGTGAAGATGCCAAAAACCACATGATGACATATCATTTATGGTGCTCATCTAATTCTCTGATGGATTATTCAATTTGTCTATGTTTTTTATAGAGAACCCTCACCAGGGTGGCTACAAAATGATGTATTGAGCTACCTTAGCATTCCTTTTAGGATTTCAACACCCTGGCAATGGAATTTTTGACACATTTTCAGTTACCAATCCGATATGAAATAAGTACATATATTTTGACCTCACTCCACCAGACCACTTCCACCCATCTCTCATCATATACACAAGTGGAGACGACGAAGGAGGTTGATAAAATCTCCCATTCTTCATCAGTTAATCATTGCTTGGTTTACAAAATCATTACTCTCTCCCATTTCTAGAGATGTTTCCATGGGTGGTGTTGTCACCAAGGAGCAAGATATCAGTCCTAACTCAGTACCTTGACTTGGTTTATTCCCAGTTGATCACTCAGTATGACTTGATACCTCATGCTGCTCATCCCACTTCGGATTGTTGAATACCTTCAACAAAGCCATCCGTCGATGGCGTTCTTGGCTCCATCCAAACGCAATCGACTAATAAATACTCAAAGAAGAAAAAAAAACCACCCGTGTCTGCTAATCAGATGGTTTCAAACCCCAATACTACTTCCCCTACCATTTTTTCGACCGAAGTGAATGTGTTAGTGCCAGAAATTGTTCGTAGACTACTAGAAGAACAAGCCAACACAATCTCAAATAAAAATAAAATAAAATTGGTTTTAAGGGTTTTGGTTTTAAAAACTTCATCAACAAGGAGGAAATAAACATCCACAAGCTAATACAGAACTGTATCATGCAATTTGGATAAACTGGGGATCAAACACATCCCATTAAGCCATAAACATTACACATGAAATACTAATTCCACCCACAGGCTACAAGCATTTACATGAATAAACCTTTAAACAAGAAATGAAATTCTAGACTGAGAAATCAACCAGATCAGAAATGAAAAAGCATGACAGGTAAAAGGGATTATCAGTTTATATATAATCAATAACAGTCATCCACTTACATAAGAGTTATAAATGCTAGCTTGAGAAATCAAAGCTCTAAAAGCCTCTCCTTGAGTGAAAAATCCCACCCCAAAACTGTATGTTTGTCTTCCTTTTATCATTACAAAAGTAAAGTAGTTCCATAAATACCTTCTAGGTTTAAATTTGAAACAGTTACATCAATTAGTTACATGATAACTCAAAATATTTAAAGACAATTAACCCAAAAATAACAAATCGGATTTGGGGAAATTTGGCGAATTTCTGAAAATTTGGGTCTCAAAGACGCCTTCATATCTCTCGATTAGGGACACATGTGCAAAACCAAAGAGAGGTTTGTTTAAATGAGTATGTTATGAACAAAAACCTCTCTTGGTTTTTCAAAATTCATCTTCAATTTATTAGAATCCGTGCTGCAAATTGGTGACTAAAACAGAAAATTATTAAATAATTCAAACCCTGAAAATAGGCCACAAAGATGAATTCGAATCTCTCAAACGATAATAGTTGTTGCAAAATTGAGAGAGGTTTTTGTGAATGATTCTGTTTTGGACACAAAACTCTTTTTGTTTTCTTGAATTCTTTTCTATCTCCTCATAATCGGCTCCCAATGACAATGACAAAAACAGGAAAAACAGAGCTGCTATAGGAATCTCCTCATGAAAATATTTTACAAAAGACTAAAAAATAAGAGTTAGATTATAAATCAAAACTCGGAATAAACTTTTGTTATAAGTTTTTGAAAGCTTAAAGATGTACATATTAAGTAATAAGCCCAAAAGACAAACCTTAAAACTAAAATAATGAAATTATTCAACCGTTAAAAGCATTAAATCCAACCAAAATGATTGATTGTCCAAAATTCTTAAAATCAACATAAAATGTTAAATCATTTTAAACCAATTGTTGAAAATTAGGACAAAAAGAATAGATAAACTAAGAACAAGATCTAGTTATAACATTTGGCTCTTGCTGCGAGATGAAGTCCTCCTTATGAGGCTTCAAAAACCTGTAGACCTTGTGCCTTATTCATTGGGTGATGGAGTCATTTACAAAATCTCTGCAACATTCTCAAACTCTGAACACATACCTATGAAATGAAAAAATATTACTACAAACCAGCATACTGAAAAGAATCTACATGCTCGTATTGTGAGCTTATTCTGCTATTTACTCCTACTTCTAATCGGAGGAAACAACCCAATCAAGTGTAATCATACTTCTAGTGAATCCAAGAAACCATTTGAATTAGAATCATAATTCCATGCATGCTACTATTTGAGAAAACCCACAAAAGATGTGATAAATGCAGTAAAGATTCTGTAGGAAGCTGATACTTATGACTAAAAATAGGAAGTATGCCAAAAGTTGGAGCATTAGAAACCTTTGAAAAATACAATTCCATCCAAGAAGCCATGGGATCATGAAATTTCCGATTTAAAACTTCAATGTCTTCATTATATTCATCATAAAGTGAAGCATTCTCTTCCTCTCCATTGCTATTCTTTTTAAACTTTGGATCAAGAATGGAAACCAAGGGCTTTTCAAACTGCTTCTCGACCTTTAAATAAAACCCTTAATCAAAACATGAAAAAATAAAATTATGAAAGTGACCATAATTCAAGAATGACAATTTATTTCTTATATCAATAGTAAGAGGTTGAAGAGCAGCAACTTCTTCTTCATAACATGATAATCTCATAGCAGGAACTAAGAAATTTCTACTATAATCCACTGAAAGTATATTATCATCGAAAAAGTCAGCAAACTGATATGAAGAATCAACACAAGCGTCATTTATATCCTTGTTCATATGAAAATCTGAAAATGATGAAGAAAACTGTCTTAAATCTGAATGATGTCTACGTTCTTCTTCCTGTTCATAAGCTTGTATATCTTCAACATGAGCCTGATCTTGAAGCATTTTGCAAGCTCGAATGTTCTCCTCCACTCCTTTTGCATCCTCAAATAATTGTCTTAAAGATGATGATTTCCTTTCTAATAGGAAAAATACAAGATCTGAATGTTGAGCCATAACATAATATACCATAGAAAGTTTTTCCAAAGGTCTGATCTTCAGAGGCATACTGATATAAAAACTTTGAAACCTCCAATTAAATTTATTAATTGGCTCATCATTCTCTTTTTTCAAACTATAAAATTCGGAAAGCAATTGATCATAAGATTTATTCTTACCCCAATACTTCAAAAAGACATCATGTAACTCTTCCCATGATCCGATTGAATTAGATTTTAAATTTCGAAACCAAAACCCAACATCTCCAACAAAGGATTTCGAAAATAACCTCATGACAACATCCTCATGCATGATTTCAAAATTATCAATGAAATTATGAAAAGATTCTAAATGTTTCTCTGCTATAATATGGTGTTTTTCAGTAAAATGTGGAAGATATTCAACAAAGTAGGAAGGGTAAGGATGTAAGAGAGATGGCAGCTTAAGAGGTTTAAACATCTTCTGTCTGAGTCTAGATTGAAAATCTATGAGTTGAAAATGAGGTTCAACAAGATGTTCATAAGTTTCAGCAGTGATGGTAGAAGGTAATAGATTAGGTTTATTCTCTAAAGATGACCAGAATAATCAGCTTCAAGAGATATGGGTATATGTATATCATGCTGCACATGTATTTCAAATGAAGGAATAAGATCAACATCAATAAAACAAGAAGAATGCATATTTTCTTCTTCCAAAGAGGGATATGTACTTGAAGGTTTATGATCATCGGAATAGACAAAACAAAAAATAATTCTTTTGACATGCAATGGGAAAGATAGGAAAGAACTTATGAATAAGAACAAAACCTCATGTAGTAAAGTAACAAGATGATACCCAGTCTTTCCATTTGGCTTCTTCATTTTTCTGTCAACAAAATTCTCCTTGCAGTGGAATTTTTAATCGTGGAGTCGCCGGTGACAAATTTGTAGTCTAAAATATTTTCTGACTTTGTTCACCTCTCAAAATCAGATGAATAATGATATCCCAGGGAAGATTTACTTCAGCTTCATCCCCGGCAATGGCGCCAAATATGTTAGTGCCATAAATTGTTCTTAGACTACTAAAAGAACAAGCCAACACAATCTCAAATAAAAATAAAATAAAATTGGTTTTAAGGGTTTTGGTTTTAAAAACTTCATCAGCAAGGAGGAAATAAACATCCACAATCTAATACAGAACTGAATCATGCAATTTGGATAAATTGGGGATCAAACACATCCCATTAAGCCATAAACATTACACATGAAATACTAATTCCACCCATAGGCTACAAGCATTTACATGAATAAACCTTTAAACAAGAAATCAAATTGTAGACTGAGCAATCAACCAAATCTGAAATGAAAAAAGCATGATAGGTAAAAGGGCTTATCAGTTTATACATAATCAATAACAGTCGTCCACTTACATAAGAGTTATAAATGCTAGCTTGAGAAATCAAAGCTCTAAAAGCCTCTCCTTGAGTGAAAAATCCCACCCCAAAACTGTATGTTTGTCTTCCTTTTATCATTACAAAAGTAAAGTAGTTCCATAAATACCTTCTAGGTTGAAATTTGAAACAATTATATCGATTAGTTACATGATAACTCAAAGTCTTTAAAGACAATTAACCCAAAAATAACAAATTGGATTTGGGAAAATTTGGCAAATTTCTGAAAATTTGGGTCTCAAAGATGCCTTCATATCTCTCGATCCAGGACACCTGTACAAAAACTGAGAGAGGTGTTTTTAAATGAGTATGTTATAAACAAAAAATTCTGTTTAGTTTTCAAAATTCCTCTTCAATTGATCAGAATCCGTGCTGCAAATTTGTAACTAAAACATGAAATTATTAAATAATTCAAACCCTAAACATAGGCCACAAAGATGAATTCTAATCTCTCAAACAATAATAGTTTTTGTAAAACTGAGAGAGGGTTTTGTGAATGAGTCTGTTTTGGACGAAAACCTCTTTTGGTTTTCCTTAATTCGTTTCTATGTCCTCGTAATATGCTCCCAATGACAATGACAAAAATAGGAAAAATAGAGCTGCTACATGAATCTCCTCATGAAAATATTTGACAAAGGACTAAAAAATGAGAGTTAGATTATAAATAAAAACTTGGAATAAACTTTTATTATAAGTTTTTGAAAGCTTAAAGATGTACATATTAACTAATAAGCCCAAAAGACAAACCTTAAAACTAAAATAATGACATAATTCAACCATTAAAAGCATTAAATACAACCAAAATTATTGATTGTCCAAAATTCTTAAAATCAACATAAATGTAAAATCATTTTAAACCGATGGTTGAAAATTAGGACAAAAAGAACAGATAAACTAAGAACAAGATCTAGTTATAAAAGAATGCATGTAGCCGGCTTTTCACCCTGGCTATGTGAAAAAGCACCTCCCTTCTGTCAAAGGGACATAAGGGTATAGCTCAAATGGATAGAAAACAAGCTACAAACAAATGATTAGCAATACAATAATCAATAAGCAAACTACTAAACTAAATAAACAAGATGGGACAAATATACCTTCACTTTTCTTTAAAATTGGGCAACCATACTCTAGCTTGGATGGTACCGCCTCTCTAGAGGCTTGATAGTATGGAGGATGCCTCAACGCACAAGGTGGGGAGATGGTGGGGCAATGGAATGATTGGCAAATGATGTGGGTATTATGAGAGGAATGATTTTCACCATACTCACAAATGATAGAAAAATGGGTGAAGGAATAAGTGGTGAATCTTGTGATGGAGACCTCCACATTATTTTATAGTTTTTCTTGTCCTTTTCTCTCTTTTAGGATTTTGGAACCCTATTTAGGGGTTTTAGCTCTCTTTTGGGGTTTTTAAACCCTCTTGTGGATTATTAGCTCTTGTTTGATTTTTTAAGCCCTTTTTAATATTTTTTGAGCTTTTTGAGAGAGCATAAGGTTAAAACATAGTTATGGAGGTCAAAAATGAGGGAAAAAAGACAGGAAACATGTGTTTGTATATGGTTTAGGCCATGTAGAGCTAGTTGAGCATTTTTTTGTGTTAATAGATTGCCCTCTGGTGTGTGAGGATAGGAGCTCATCGTATGGTTGATGGACATCATAGGATCATTGTGATAGTGGAGAGACCTGTGAAGAAGTGGCGCTTCCTCGTTCGAGACACGATGGATTTTGGTTTTTGTAATAATGTTGGTTCCCATCAATGGGTGAGATACAAAGAATATGTGACATGTATATGGACAAGGTGGGAATACACATGCTCGTAACAATGTCAAAAAAATAAATAGTGGGATTAAGGGTCCAAAGTCTAGGAGCTGATCGTATACAACTATTGTTACATAATGGTGGCCTTCATAAGAGGCTTCCTACAATGCATATATGAACAACTAATACATCGGACCCATGGCATTCTAATGAAATGCAATATATTCACAACTGATGCTCTATTGGATATGGAATTTTACACAACTATAGGTATTCAGTGATGGAGATTCAGAGTCTTTGTGGTACAATATGCCACATCAATCATGAATCTACACAAAAGCACTGCTTTGGGAGATTCTGAACACTCTTTCCAACGCAACCCAGAAATCACAAGGGACATGAACCTATTTGTTAGAATAATCAACCCATAGTATTTACCCACTTAGACATTATTTCATTTATTTTGTCTTATTTGCCTAGTCCATGAGTCCCACCATGTGCAAGTTGCTAATTGCCTATCCATAGAGGTCAAACTTGCCATATTTGACTCATGTAGCATCCTTGAGAGATTTAGGAATCAAATCTGCTTTATTCCTGGCCTCCTAGGCACCCATCTGCTTTTTCTGCTTTATTCCCTGCTTTTTCAGTGTTTTAAGGCACATAGGAAAGCAAGAATAGGTGAGGTGAATTAGCTTTGTTGCCTCTTCCTCCTCCACTCATTCCTCCATGCTTTTGCATGTATGAGCTGCCATTTGACCACTCTTTAGCTTTCCCATGC
>LPNX010252781.1:0-34766 GCA_001517045.1 Pseudotsuga menziesii
GCCTTTTGGAGGCATTTTAGGCCTTTTAGACTCATTTTAGATGGTTTTATGGCCTTTTGGAGGCTTTTAGTGGGATTTTCAGGGAAATATGGTAGGTAAATGCACGAATGAGCCATGAAATGGGGGAGATGAGGTAGTTAACCATTTTTGTGTGTTAACAACAAGTCCGCTCATATTTAGATATTTATTATAATAATTTAAGAAATTTTTTTTTTTTTTTTTTAAGGAAAGTGTTAATGATGGTTTGAAATCATTTTAAGAAAGGTTAGATTTTAAGTAAATGGTTTTTTTTAGGATTTGTTAATAAGATTATTTTGAGAAACACTAAATTCTAAGGACAAGGGAAGGGAAAACTAAGTTATAGATTTTTCTTGCTTTTTAATTGTTTTGATGACTAGATTCCATGATTTACTTAGCTTCCAATCATCATCCCGATTCAGATTATTGGGGTGTTTCTCTATTTCTATAGCTTCACGGATACATCTTTTTCGTGTAATAGTCCATGCTAACAAAATTGCACATTGATATTAAAAACGGATAGACCTCCCAAGAGGAACTTAAACATAGAAGAATCAAAAGCTCTCAGAGATCTTAGGGCTAATAAATACATCACAATCCTTAAAGGAAACAAAGGAAACACCATGGCCATCATGAATACAAAGGACTATAACAAAAAAATGTTAGAACACCTAACGACAAGTGGTAGCTACATGAAAGATATCAAGGATCCAAGCAATAGGATTATAAAGGAAATCTCTTTCGCTATTAAGAACTCCTCTTTGGACGACAATATCAAAAGAAATACCACTCCTAAAATCAGACAAGATTGCGCACTGATACTAAAAAAGGCTATACCTCCTAAGAGGAACTTAAATAGAGATTAATCAAAGTCTCGGCTCAGAGATCTTAGGGCTAATAAAGACATCATGATCCTTAAAGTTGATAAATGAAATGCCATGGTCATCATGGATACAAAGGACTATAACAAAAAATATTAGAACACCGAACAACGAGTGGTATCTATAGGAAATTTAACAAGGATCCAAGAAATATGATTATAAAGGAAATCTCTTTGGCTATTAAGAACTCCTAGTTGGATAATAGTATCAAAAGAAAGATCACTCCAAAAATATGACAAGATTGTGCATTGATATTAAAAAAGGCTAGACCTCCCAAGAGGAACTTAAACATAGAAGAATCAAAAGCTCCTAGAGATATTAGGGCTAGTAAAGACATCATGATCCTTAAATCCAATAAAGCAAATGCCATGGTCATCATGGATACAGAGGACTATAACAAAAAAATGTTAGAATACATGACGATAAGTGGTATCTACAGGAAAGTTAAGGAGGATCCAAGCAGTAGGATTATAAAGAAAATCTCTTTGGCTATTAAGAACTCCTCTTTGGATGACATTATCAAAAGAAAGATCACTCCTAAAAATCTAGTAGTGTCGTGCACATATGGTCTCCCAAGAATTCGTAAGAATGGTTGCCCTCTTAGACCCATAGTTAACACTATTGGGTCACCCTCATATGGTATGGAGAAATTTCTTGCAGAAAAATTCAAGCCCTTGATTGGTAACTCGATGTCTTTTATTAAGGATTCGACTAATTTCATAGACAACCTAAGAATCTCAACAAGGCTGACAGAAAATGATAGGCTTGTTAGTTTAAACATTCTTTACGATTTACATTGATATTCCTATGGATGAGGCTATAGAAGTGATAAGGAAGCTCATGGATAATGAATCAATGAACCTTATAGAAGTATGTATGAGGTCAACTTACTTTAATTTCCAGGGAGACATATATGAAAACTAATGGGGTAGCAATGGGAGCCCCCCTCTCCCTCATTATAGCTAACATTTACATGGAAAACTTTGAAGAAAAATCCATCAACACATCTCGTATAAAACCCAAACATTGGGAAAGATATGTAGATGACACCCATTTCATCTGGTCACATGGAGATGATAGGCTAAAATATTTCCTAGAAGACATGAATAGACAATTATAGGCAATATAGTTTACGATGGAGGAAGAGGTGGATAGGAAACTTCCTTTCTTAGATGTACTTCTTACAAGGAACTCTGATGGGTCACTGTTGTTGCCGCCTTTTCACACACCTGGATCACATGGCAGAAATATTCAAGCCACTCGGTGTGTCCTTGGGGGCAAGTCTCGAGTCAAGGCTGTCACCTTGTTCTTGACTCCTCCGTTTAGGCTCAACTCCTAACGGAGCCAAGGGGGGTAGACCCTATTAAGTTACTAAGGATGATTTCTTAGTGTGGTGATGTTGTACTGAATCAGTTATTTAGGAGTTTGAATATTTTAACTATAAACAATCAAGATGACAAGATATGAAGATACACACGAAAGCACAAGGTTGATACACAATATATATATGAAGCAAAAAAGACCAGTGCCTTAAAAATGGAGTCAAAAGAGATCAGTGTGCTTGCATGTGTTTGGAATAAATGTTTTGCGATTGAATCTTGGTATGTTTTAAGTTAAAAATGAAGTATGAATTGATTAAATTAGGCTAAAGGGGGACTCCAGATATACCCGAGAGTACTTGGAGTATGTCCAAAACAAAGCCTATACGGCTACCCGCATGGAATATGTGGGTTGAAATGGAGTCTCTGGGGCTGTGTTCGTAACGCACCCGTTAGGGTGTGATAGAGATCGGCGCCCTGAGGTCACTTTTCAGTAGGTTCCCGCTTCCTTTGGGTATTTTTCCATCGTAAAGGTTTGATCGAGGTGTTGGATTTTCACTTGATGGTTTGTTAATTGGGGAGGGTGAGTCCTAATTATGCTAGTCACCCAAGTGATTTTCATACATCTTGACTGATCCGACGAACCGCAGCCAAGTGCAGAGCATACACACTGGAGTCTTGTAAATTTTAATAAGTTTTAAAAGATGTGTTCTTGCTTAAAAGAAAATCCTCCAAGAACCTCTTTCGATCCAAGTGGATCTCAATTGGGGAATCAAGGAGGGGTTAATTTTAAAATGCTGATAAACAAAAGATGAGAAAATAACACAACTACACAAATCTATTTTTCTGATTAGTCCTACCACGAATCTCTTTCCCCTTGCGGGTCACTCGGGAAATCGTGGGGTAAGTATTATGATTACTTTTGAAAATAAGATATGGAATATGGAATTAAAAACAAGATCAAATATAATACCCTGCAAATCAGATCAATTCTAGTAAAAGGAAATAAGCAAAAAAAGATGAAAATGGCACCGACGCGAATCCCCCCAGGGGGGATGGGGAATGGGCTCGAAAGAGCCTATTCAAAGGATGATTTTATTACAGAGGTTACAACATCAAAGCACTAATAAAAAAAATATTTCTTGGTCCTTATATAGGATGAAACCAAGATATTACAGTTTATGCAAAACAAATTACAAATTATGTGACAAAAGAGAGACCCCTGGGGGGATTTGAGCGCTCCAAAAGCCACTTTGGACAGCAGCTTCCTTTCTTCTCTGTCAGACCTGCTAAATTATAGTGAGTGAATTAGAATAAAAAATTCCCCAAAGCACTTTAAGAGTGCCTTTGGTCAGCCTACTTTATCTCAAAAATTAATGAAATTAAACTAGCTAAACCGACGAAAAATGAACCAAGGAAAGAAAGCTTTCCTTGGGATCTTGGATTGCTGTTTGTGCAGCCAATTAAAAGCACTGATATTGCAGAATATTGAAATTATTGAACAGAAAATGAAACTACCTTAACCGCAAGCTATGAATTTTTCAATAAACTACTTGCGAAACTATGGCAATTTTAGCTAGATCTCTTGAATTTGAACTTTATGTGCACAATGAAACTAAGATCTAGAAATTTGAAGGGATCTTGCTAATTAGATCTATGTATGCTTTTCTTTATGAGATAGATCATATTTAAAAAGAAACCTTAAAGTAACCAGTTTGAGGAAAGTTTAATAATTTTTAAAGGAGGAAGAGAGAGAAAGAGTGTTTGAAGCCTGGAAATGTTGGGCTTTGGATTATGCTTTGGTGGAACACCGAGAGAATATGTCATTCGTAAGATACTGAAGATGAGGAATATTCAAACCAGCTCAACCTCTTCTACAAGCGATATCATCTGCAACTTAAAAATCCTTGCACAGACAGATGGTTAAAACATAGGTGCTGCCGAAAAAGATAATTGGAAAGCATGCAATTAAGCTTAAAATACATACAAATCCAATAGATCTAGAACAAGCAGCAGTAAGAGCATAAATCAAACTAGAATAAACTCTTACCCTAACAGGAGGGAGCTCTCTCTTTCAAGGCCAACAATTAACCAGCAAAGCAATGATAAACAAAAGCAGATTATACCTCATAAGCACTTGACAATCAACATCCACACATGAAGAGCATTACACCATAGATCTTGCCTCCAAAGCTTCTTTATTCTAGAATGAAAAAACAATATAGCACAATAGCAACAGCACCTCAATCCCAGTTCTAACTATTCTGGAAGAGGAGGCTCTGCCTTGATTTATACAATTTGCAGGCCATCTAGCCCAGGGGGGGCGCAATTCCTCATGGAATCAAGTGAAATCATCTGATGGATGGTTCATCAATGCAGAACTGAGGATGAACTGAGCCTACTTGTCAACCGGGGGCCTGATCTGGCTAACACATCAACCCATACACTGACACATCGGCCCACAGAGCATCCAGGAGAGCCAAAACGTGTTGAGGAGAGAGGGAGGGCACAATTCCTCGTGAAGACCACTGTAGATCAGCTCTGGATCTGATTTGATCCCCCCCTTTAGTCAAGGATTTGTCAAATCCAGTCAATCTGCTCCAGATCTGATTGATTTCAGTCAAATCGGTTGAGAATCCATTGAGTTATTGATTTTGGATTTGCTCCATTATTCATCAATTTATTAATTAAAATAATCAATAATTGATTTTTGGGGATTTCTGACCTGAGTGATGGAAGATCACTCAAAACTTGGGAAAAAGTGGGTCCATGGGTTTACATGGTGCTCTTAGCTTTAAAATGAGCACCTACATGACTGGAACTGATTATTTGGCCCACTTTTATTACAGACTCAATTTTTTCAATTAAACTATTAAAAAATAGCCTAAGTTTTGGAAGAATTAAAATTTAATAAAAAACACTGAAAAAACTAAAAGATTGAAAAATTGAAAAACACCTAAGGGGACTTAGACATGTTCATATGACTCAAAAATGATGTCTAGCATGCTTACACATTGACACATAGACTCTAATAACCTCAATAGGCACAAATGCCAGCCGACCACCCCAACTTTGGAGGTATGGAGTGAAAAAATCAGAAATTATCAGTCGTTTATTCAACAACCAATAATAACCAAGGGAAAAAACACCCTGGGCTGATCGGATTGACAAATGAAGTCTAAGAGACCGAGTCTTTTACAGACACTATCATGCTAGAACATTTATTACAATTCCCCCATGGGGTATGAACATGTGATATGATACAACAATCACTTCCCAGAAGTACTTCCAAAGGTCTTTTTGAAGTCCGAACAAGTTAACCCTGTCCAGTTCACCAGGCTCACTTGATAAAAGCCACTAAGTACAACTTAGGTGGTAACATTCTGGCTCCGACTGTGGGACGTGTGCTCGATCTGGTCTTTAAGGCAAGGAGAGGATACGAGAATATCAGAATCTCTGGTTTATATACCCTGTAAAAACATCTCAACTTGACAAGAAAAACCTCAGTAGCACAAGTTTTATAAAAAACCAAATGAACCATTAAGTTGATTTATTTAAACAACATAAATGTAACTAAAAAGAAGCAAAGTTTTATTATAGCTAAAAATAGAAATGCAGAAAGTAAATGCTCTCTTTGAAGGAGCTTATTTTCCTACTCTAAGCATGATATAAAAAGGGTTAGGTGTAATCATAAATCCAATGTAACCACCTAAGCATTTTATTGACATAAAAAAAAAATTTCCTTGTCTTTAGTTACCAACCAAAGCAAGGATACCTTATTCAGAAAATGCAAACCTGCGTGATGATTCAGGATGGGCAGGATGGATGGGAGATCATAGGCATGAATAATGTTATAAAAAAAATTCCCCAACTTGTATGTGCTCATGCAGGCTGCTTCTATCCATGACTGGATAGGACTGATATACCAATCAGAATGATGAGGCAGATTGACTACATCATCATACTGATCATCAGGGCTTATCAAATGATAACTTGTTGCACAAGCCCCAAGTAGCTCCAAATCATAAGGAACCTCTATATGTGAAAAATATGGCTGAGACTGATATTCCACTGACTGCATTACATCTGACTTTTCACAATACTGTTTCTCAATGTCTTCATTTCTGATACCCTTGTGCGACTCTACATGGTATGATTTTGAATGATCACATGAAAATTCTGAATGCTCCTCTTCCATACTAAGGTTTTCCCAGGCATCCAGATCTGTGCTTCCCTCTATGGATGTATCATAGATTGGACTTCCACAAATTTTTGAATAAACACTCCCATTGTTGGACATATCATGGATGGGATTCTCCATAAAATTTTCACAAGTTGGATTACCTATCAAATTCCAATAGTCATCACTCCCATCCATGTCATATGTGGGGGGCTCTTCATCCATGGCATCATGCTCCTGCCTATCCATGTCTTCCTTGTATTCATAACAATATTCTTTAGATAAAATGTTACAAGGAAATAAACTTTCGAAACCTTCATCAACATGAGGAGAACAAGGTCTAGTGTCACCACATACTGTAGTGATCTTATCATAGGTTTCTTTATAAGCTCTTGTTATGATATCATGAAGAGGATATTCAATATTATCTTCCATCAAGGATATTTTTTGGACATATTCAATGGGATCACTTGGTATGTGTTGCTCAGTGAATTTCTCTAGAGGGATTTCTGGAAAGGTATCAGCATTGCAACACACTTGAGAATACACCAAATCTTCAATGTCTTCAGCTATGGTGACATGAGGAGAGTCTTCAACAATGTGTTCATCATGGGATCCTCCTGGAACTCTTCAATGTGATCATCTTGGATTTTCCCTTCCTCAGAATCTTGCTGTGTATTGGGAGATACCTCATTTTCTTTAAGAAGAAGCTTGATTGCTTCATTTCTTAAATAATTTCTAGGATGCTTTTTTATGGGAATATCATGGACTTCCTCTTTACTCAAATGTTCAAGAAGTGATTCCAGGTCTTCAATACTTTGTATCATGGAAAAAGGTCCATCATATGTTTCCATGTGATACTCTGTCCCAGATAGGTAGAAGGTACAGATATTTTCAAGGAACTTTTTTAAACCATTCCTACTACCCCTACCATCACGCCACTACTCTAAAAACATCCAAAGGAAGCTTGGAAAAGAAGTTATACATTTATCAGGAAGGCCTTGATAGAACCAATAACCAGCCTCACCCCGAAAAGTACTAGCAAACATTTCCATCATATGGTCTTCATAGAGAATATTGAAGTCAGCAATCAACTGAAGGAAAGACTTGACATGCCAGATGGCCGAGTCACCATCATCGCCATGAAATGGTGGAAGCCAGTTATTTGCATCCCCCAAACTATCACAATAGTTAGGAAAACCAGGGATGTTTGAGAAATCGATAGGTTGAAATGCTAAGGCTAACTGAGCACCATATTTCTCCCTTAATTTATCCAAAATGGTATCCATTTGAAAACCTTGTACTGACAAGGTGGAGCTGTCAAGTGATGAACTTTAAAGGTTTTAACATGTTGCATTGGCTCATCTACACACAACAAAACTTCACAAGTTTATGAGAAAATAGGGTTTTAACCCTTCAATGGAGTCGCCATGTGAAACAGAAAAATAAGCATTTATGAATCTTTTCACAAAAATTATTTTTTGCTTTTCTTTGTAAAAATAAAAATTGGAAAAAAGGTCAATGGAGTCGCTAGATGAAAATTAAAGATCTACTCTAAGCTTTCATGAAACAAAGCAAAAACAAAAAGGAAGAAAACAAAAGTCGTACTCGTGAATAAAAAGATTTATCCCCAGCAACGGTGCCAAAAAGTGTTGCCGCCTTTTTACACACCTGGATCACGTGGCAGAAATCTTCAAGCCACTCGATGTGTCCTTGGGGGCAAGTCTCGAGTCAAGGCTGTCACCTTGTTCTTGACTCCTCCGTTTAGGCTCAACTCCTAACAGAGCCAAGGGGAGTAGACCCTATTAAGTTACTAAGGATGATTTCTTAGTGTGGTGATGTTGTACTGAATCAGTTATTTCGGAGTTTGAATATTTTAAATATAAACAATCAAGATGACAAGATACGAAGATACACACGAAAGCACAAAGTTGATACACAATATATATATGAAGCAAAAAAGACCAGTGCCTTAAAAATGGAGTCAAAAGAGATCAGTGTGCTTGCATGTGTTTGGAATAAATGTTTTGCGATTGCATCTTGGTATGTTTTAAGTTAAAAATGAAGTATGAATTGATTAAATTAGGCTAGAGGGGGACTCCAGATATACCCGAGAGTACTTGGAGTATGTCCAAAACAAAGCCTATACGGCTACTCGCAAGGAATATGTGGGCTGAAATGGAGTCTCTGGGGCTGTGTTCGTAACGCACCCGCTAGGGAGTGATAGAGATCGGCGCCCCGAGGTCACTTTTCAGTAGGTTCCCGCTTCCTTTGGGTATTTTGCCACCGTAAAGGTTTGATCGAGGTGTTGGATTTTCACCTGATGGTTTGTTAATTGGGGAGGGTGAGTCCTAATTATGCTAGTCACCCAAGTGATTTTGATATAGCTTCACTGATCGGATGAACCGCAGCCAAGTGCAAAGCATACACAATGGAGTCTTGTAAATTTTAATAACTTTTAAAAGATGTGTTCTTGCTTAAAAGAAAAGCCTCCAAGAACCTCTTTCGATCCAAGTGGATCTCAATCGGGGAATCAAGGAGGGGTTAATTTTAAAATGCTGATAAACAAAAGATGAGAAAATAACACAACTACACAAATATGGTTTTCTGATTAATCCTACCACGAATGTCTTTCCCCTTGCGGGTCACTCGGGAAATTGTGGGGTAAGTATTATGATTAATTTTGAAAATAAGATATGGAATATGGAATTGAGAACAAGATCAAATATACTACCCTGCAAATCAGATCAATTCTAGTAAAAGGAAATAAGCAGAAAAAGATGAAAATGGCACCGACGCGAATCCCCCAGGGGGGATGGGGAATGGGCTTGAAAGAGCCTATTCAAAGGATGATTTTATTATAGAGGTTACAACATCAAAGAAAAAATAAAATAGAGCTTTCTTGGTCCTTATATAGGCTGAAACCAAGATATTACAGTTTATGCAAAAAAAATTACAAATTATGTGACAAAAGAGAGACCCCTGGGGGGATTTGAGCGCTCCAAAAGCCACTTTGGATAGAAGCTTCCTTTATTCTCTGTCAGACCTACTAAATGACAGCGAGTGAATTAGAATAACAAATTCCCCAAAGCACTTTAAGAGTGCCTTTGGGTCAGCCTACTTTATCTCAAAAATTAATGAAATTAAACTAGCGAAACCGACGAAAAAGGAACCAAGGAAAGCAAGCTTTCCTTGGGATATTGGCTTGCTGTTTGTGCAGCCAATTAAAAGCACTGATATTGCAGAATATTGAAATTATTTAACAGCAAATGAAACTACCTTAAGCTCAAACTATGAATTTTTCAATAAACTACTTGCGAAACTAAGGCAATTTTAGCTAGATCTCTTGAATTTGAACTTTATGTGCACAATGAAACTAAGATCTAGAAATTTGAAGGGATATTGCTAATTAGATCTATGTATGCTTTTCTTTATGAGATAGATCAGATTTAAAAAGAAACCTTAAAGTAACCAGTTTGAGGAAAGTTTAATAATTTTTAAAGGAGGAAGAGAGAGAAAGAGTGTTTGAAGCCTAGAAATGTTGGGATTTGGATTCTGCTTTGGTGGAACACCGAGAGACTATGTCATTCATAAGATACTGAAGATGAGAAAGATTCAAACGAGCTCAACCTCTTCTACCAGCGAGATCATCTGCAACTTAAACATTCTTGCACAGACAGATGGTTAAAACATAGGTGCTGGCCAAAAAGATAATTGGAAAGCATGCAATTAAGCTTAAAATACATACAAATCCAATAGATCTAGAACAAGCAGCAGTAAGAGCATAAATCAAACTAGAATAAACTCTTACCCTAACAGGAGGGAGCTCTCTCTTCAAGGCCAACAATTAACTAGCAAAGCAATGATAAACAAAAGCAGATTATACCTCATAAGCACTTGACAATCAACATCCACACATGAAGAGCATTAGACCATAGATCTTGCCTCCAAAGCTTCTTTATTCCAAAATGAAAAAACAATACAGCACAATAGCCACAGCACCTCAATCCCAGTTCTAACTAGCTTGGAAGAGGAGACTGTGCCTTGATTTATACAATTTGCAGGCCATCTAGCCCAGGGGGGGCGCAATTCCTCATGGAATCAAGTGAAATCATCTGATGGATGGTTCATCAATGCAGAACTGAGGCTGAACTGAGCCTACTTGTCAACCGGGGGCCTGATCTGGCTGACACATCAACCCATACACTGACACATCGGTCCACAGAGCATCCAGGAGAGCCAAAACATGTTGAGGAGAGAGGGAGGGCGCAATTCCTCCTGAAGACCACTGTAGATTAGCTCTGGATCTGATTTGATCCCCTCCTTTAGTCAAGGATTTGTCAGATCCAATCAATCTGCTCCAAATCTGATTGATTTCAGTCAAATCGGTTGAGAATCCATTGAGTTATTGATTTTAAATTTGCTCCATTATTCATCAATTTATTAATTAAAATAATCAAGAATTGATTTTTGGGGCTTTCTGACTTGAGTGATGGAAGATCACTCAAAACTTAGGAAAAAGTGGGTCCATGGGTTTACATGGTGCTCTTAGCTTTAAAATGAGCACCTACATGACTGGAACTGATTATTTGGCCCACTTTTATTACAGACTCAAATTTTCCAATTAAACTATTAAAAAATAGCCTAAGTTTTGGAAAAATTAAAATTTAATAAAAAACACTGAAAAAACTAAAAAATTGAAAAATTGAAAAACACCTAGGGGGACTTAGACATGTTCATATGACTCAAAAATGATGTCTAGCATGCTTACACATTGACACATAGACTCTAATAACCTCAATAGGCACAAATGCTAAGCCGACCACCCCAACTTTGGAGGTATGGAGTGAAAAGCTCAGAAATTATTAGTCGTTTATTCAACAACCAATAATAACCAAGGGAAAAAACACCCTGGGATGATCGGATTAACAAATGAAGTCTAAGAGACCGAGTATTTTACAGACACTATCATGCTAGAACATTTATTACAATTCCCCCATGGGGTATGAACATGTGATATGATACAACAATCACTTCCCAGAAGTACTTCCAAAGGTCTTTTTGAAGTCTGAACAAGTTAACCCTGTCCAGTTCACCAGGTTCACTTGATAAAAATCACTAAGTACAACTTAGGTGGTAACATTCTGGCTCCGACTGTGGGACGTGTGCTCGATCTGGTCTTTAAGGCAAGGAGAGGATACGAGAATATCAGAATCTCTGGTTTATATACCCTGTAAAAACATCTCAACTTGACAAGAAAAACCTCAATAGCACAAGTTTTATAAAAAACCAAATGAACCAGTAAGTTGATTTATTTAAACAACATAAATGTAGCTAAAAAGAAGCAAAGTTTTATTATAGCTAAAAATAGAAATGCAGAAAGTAAATGCTCTCTTTGAAGGAGCTTATTTTCCTACTCTAAGCATGATATAAAAAGGGTTAGGTGTAATCATAAATCCAATGTAACCACCTAAGCATTTTATTGACCTAAAAAAAATATTCCTTGTCTTTGGTTACCAGCCAAAGTAAGGATACCTTATTCAGAAAATGCAAACCTGCGTGATGATTCAGGATGGGCGGGATGGATGGGAGATCATAGGCATGAATAATGTTATAAAAAAAATTCCCCAACTTGTATGTGCTCATGCAGGCTGCTTCTATCCATGACTGGATAGGACTGATATAATAATCAGAATGATGAGGCAAATTGACTACATCATCATACTGATCATCGGGGCTTATCAAATGATAACTTGTTGCACAAGCCCCAAGTAGCTCCAAATCATAAGGAATATCTATATGTGAAAAAGATGGTTGAGACTGATATTCCACTACCTGCATTACATCTGACTTTTCACAATACTGTTTCTCAATGTCTTCATTTCTGATACCCTTGTGCGGCTCTACATGGTATGATTTTGAATGATCACATGAAAATTCTGAATGCTCCTCTTCCATACTAAGGTTTTCCCAGGCATCCAGATTTGTGCTTCCCTCTATGGATGTATCATATATTGGACTTCCACAAATTTTTGAATAAACACTCCCATTGTTGGACATATCATGGATGGGATTCTCCATAAAATTTTCACAAGTTGGATTACCTATGAAATTCCAATAGTCATCACTCCCATCCATGTCATATGTGGGGGGCTCTTCATCCATGGCATCATGCTCCTGCGTATCCATGTATTCCTTGTATTCATAACAATATTCTTTAGATAAAATGTTACAAGGAAATAAACTTTCGAAACCTTCATCAACATGAGGAGAACAAGGTCTAGTGTCACCACATACTGTAGTGATCTTATCATAGGTTTCTTTATAAGCTCTTGTTATGATATCATGAAGAGGATATTCAATATTATCTTCCATCAAGGAGATTTTTTGGACATATTCAATGGGATCACTTGGTATGTGTTGCTCAGTGGATTTCTCTAGAGGGCTTTCTGGAAAGGTATCAGCATTGCAACACACTTGAGAATACACCAAATCTTCAATGTCTTCAGCTATGGTGACATGAGGAGAGTCTTCAACAATGTGTTCCATCATGGGCTCCTCCTGGAACTCTTCAATATGATCATCTTGGATTTTCCCTTCCTCAGAATCTTGCTGTGTATTGGGAGATACCTCATTTTCTTTAAGAAGAAGCTTGATTGCTTCATTTCTTAAATAATTTCTAGGATGCTTTTTTATGGGAGTATCATGGACTTCCTCTTTACTCAAATGTTCAAGAAGTGATTCCAAGTCTTCAATACTTTGTATCATGGAAAAATGTCCATCATATGTTTGCATGTGATACTCTATCCCAGATAGGTAGAAGGTACAGATATTTTCAAGGAACTTTTTAAAACCATTCCTACTACCCCTACCATCATGCCACTGCTCTAAAAACATCCAAAGGAAGCTTGGAAAAGAAGTTATACATTTATCAGGAAGGCCTTGATAGAACCAATAACCATCCTCACCCTGAAAAGTACTAGCAAACATTTCCATCATATGGTCTTCATAGAGAATATTGAAGTCAGCAATCAACTGAAGGAAAGACTTGACATGTCAGATGGCCGAGTCACCATCATCACCATGAAATGGTGGAAGCCAGTTATTTGCATCCCCCAAACTATCACAATAGTTAGGAAAACCAGGGATGTTTGAGAAATCGATAGGTTGAAATGCTAAGGCTAACTAGGCACCATATTTCTCCCTTAATTTATCCAAAATGGTATCCATTTGAAAACCTTGTACTGACAAGGTGGAGCTGTCAAGTGATGAACTTTAAAGGTTTTAACATGTTGCATTGGCTCATCTACACACAACAAAACTTCACAAGTTTATGAGAAAACAGGGTTTTAACCCTTCAATGGAGTCGCCATTTGAAACAGAAAAATAAGCATTTATGAATCTTTTCACAAAAATTATTTTTTGCTTTTCTTTGTAAAAATAAAAATTGGAAAAAAGGTCAGTGGAGTCGCCAGATGAAAATTAAAGATCTACTCTAAGCATTCATCAAACAAAGCAAAAACAAAAAGGAAGAAAACAAAAGTTGTACTCGGGAATAAAAAGATTTATCCCCAGCAACGGCGCTAAAAAGTGTTTCCGCCTTTTCGCACACCTGGATCATGTGGCAGAAATCTTCAAGCCACTCGGTGTGTCCTTGGGGGCAAGTCTCAAGTCAAGGCTGTCACCTTGTTCTTGACTCCTCTGTTTAGGCTCAAATCCTAACAGAGCCAAGGTGGGTAGACCCTATTAAGTTACTAAGGATGATTTCTTAGTGTGGTGACGTTGTACTGAATCAGTTATTTAGGAGGTTGAATATTTTAACTATAAACAATCAAGATGACAAGATACGAAGATACACACGAAAGCACAAAGTTGATACACAATATATATATGAAGCAAAAAAGACCAGTGCCTTAAAAATGGAGTCAAAAGAGATCAGTGTGCTTGCATGTGTTTGGAATAAATGTTTTGTGATTGAATCTTGGTATGTTTTAAGTTAAAAATGAAGCATGAATTGATTAAATTAGGCTAAAGGGGGACTCCAGATATACCCGAGAGTACTTGGAGTATGTCCAAAACAAAGCCTATACGGCTACCCGCAAGGAATATGTGGGCTGAAATGGAGTCTCTAGGGCTGTGTTCATAACGCACCCGTTAGGGTGTGACAGAGATCGGCGCCCCGAGGTCACTTTTCAGTAGGTTCCCGCTTCCTTTGGGTATTTTGCCACCGTAAAGGTTTGATCGAGGTGTTGGATTTTCACCTGATGGTTTGTTAATTGGGGAGGGTGAGTCCTAATTATGCTAGTCACCCAAGTGCTTTTGATACAGCTTCACTGATCGGACGAACCGCAGCCAAGTGCAGAGCGTACACACTGGAGTCTTGTAAATTTTAATAAGTTTTAAAAGATGTGTTCTTGCTTAAAAGAAAAGCCTCCAAGAACCTCTTTCGATCCAAGTGGATCTCAATCGGGGAATCAAGGAGGGGTTAATTTTAAAATGCTGATAAACAAAAGATGATAAAATAACACAACTACACAAATATGGTTTTCTGATTAATCCTACCACGAATCTCTTTCCCCTTGCGGGTCACTCGGGAAATCATGGGGTAAGTATTATGATTACTTTTGAAAATAAGATATGGAATATGGAATTAACAACAATATCAAATATACTACCCTGCAAATCAGATCAATTCTAGTAAAAGGAAATAAGCAGAAAAAGACGAAAATGGCACCGACGCGAATCCCCCAGGGGGGATGGGGAATGGGCTCGAAAGAGCCTATTCAAAGGATGATTTTATTACAAAGGTTACAACATCAAAGCACTAATAAAATAGAGCTTTATTGGTCCTTATATAGGCTGAAACCAAGATATTACAGTTTATGCAAAAAAAATTACAAATTATGTGACAAAAGAGAGACCCCTAGGGGGATTTGAGCGCTCCAAAAGCCACTTTGGACAGCAGATTCCTTTATTATTTGTTATACCTGCTAAATTAAAGCAAGTGAATTAGAATAAAAAATTCCCCAAAGCACTTTAAGAGTGCCTTTGGGTCAGCCTAGTTTATCACAAAAATTAATGAAATTAAACTAGCTAAACCGACGAAAAAGGAACCAAGGAAAGAAAGCTTTCCTTGGGATATTGGGTTGCTGTTTGTGCAGCCAATTAAAAGCACTGATATTGCAGAATATTGAAATTATTGAACAGCAAATGAAACTACCTTTACCGCAAGCTATGAATTTTTCAATAAACTACTTGCGAAACTAAGGCAATTTTAGCTAGATCTCTTGAATTTGAACTTTATGTGCACAATGAAACTAAGATCTAGAAATTTGAAGGGATCTTGCTAATTAGATCTATGTATGATTTTGTTTATGAGATAGATCATATTTAAAAAGAAACCTTAAAGTAACTAGTTTGAGGAAAGTTTAATAATTTTTAAAGGAGGAAGAGAGAGAAAGAGTGTTTGAAGCCTGGAAATGTTGGGCTTTGGATTCTGCTTTGGTGGAACACCGAGGGACTATGTCATTCGTAAGATACTGAAGATGAGGAAGATTCAAACCAGCTCAACCTCTTCTACCAGCGAGATCATCTGCAACTTAAAAATCCTTGCACAGACAGATGGTTAAAACATAGGTGCTGCCGAAAAAGATAATTGGAAAGCATGCAATTAAGCTTAAAATACATACAAATCCAATAGATCTAGAACAAGCAGCAGTAAGAGCTTAAATCAAACTAGAATAAACTCTTACCCTAACAGGAGGGAGCTCTCTCCTTCAAGGCCAACAATTAAATAGCAAAGAAATGATAAACAAAAGCAGATTATACCTCATACGCACTTGACAATCAACATCCACACATGAAGAGCATTACATCATAGATCTTTCCTCCAAAGCTTCTTTATTACAGAATGAAAAAAAAATACAGCATAATAGCAACAACACCTCAATCCCAGCTCTAACTAGCTTGGAAGAGGAGGTTGTGCCTTGATTTATACAATTTGCAGGCCATCTAGCCTAGGTGGGGCGCAATTCCTCATGGAATCAAGTGAAATCATCTGATGGATGGTTCATCAATGTAGAACTGAGGCTGAATTGAGCCTACTTGTCAACCGGGGGCCTGATCTAGCTGACACATCAATCCATACACTGACACATCGGCCCACAGAGCATCCAGGAGAGCCAAAACGTGTTGAGGAGAAAGGGAGGGCGCAATTCCTCATGAAGACCACTGTAGATCAGCTCTGGATCTGATTTGATCCCCTCCTTTAGTCAAGGATTTGTCAGATCCAGTCAATCTACTCCAGATTTGATTGATTTCAGTCAAATCGGTTGAGAATCCATTGAGTTATTGATTTTGGATTTGCTCCATTATTCATCAATTTATTAATTAAAATAATCAATAATTGATTTTTGGGGCTTTCTGACCTGAGTGATGGAAGATCACTCAAAACTTAGGAAAAAGTGGGTCCATGGGTTTACATGGTGTTCTTAGCTTTAAAATGAGCACCTACATGACTGGAACTGATTATTTGGCCCACTTTTATTACAGACTCAATTTTTCCAATTAAACTATTAAAAAATAGCCTAAGTTTTGGAAAAAATAAAATTTAATAAAAAACACTGAAAAAACTAAAAAATTGAAAAATTGAAAAACACCTAGGGGGACTTAGACATGTTCATATGACTCAAAAATGATGTCTAGCATGCTTACACATTGACACTAGACTCTAATAACCTCAATAGGCACAAATGCCAAGCCGACCACCCCAACTTTGGAGGTATGGAGTGAAAAACTCAGAAATTACCAGTCGTTTATTCAACAACCAATAATAACCAAGGGAAAAAACACCTTGGGCTGATCGGATTGACAAATGAAGTCTAAGATACTGAGTCTTTTACAGACACTATCATGCTAGAACATTTATTACAATTCCCCCATGGGGTATGAACATGTGATATGATACAACAATCACTTCCCAGAAGTACTTCCAAAGGTCTTTTTGAAATCCGAACAAGTTAACCCTGTCCAGTTCACCAGGATCACTTGATAAAAACCACTAAGTACAACTTAGGTGGTAACAACTGTCACATCAAGTATATCGAAAGAAGACCCACACATATAAATACATTCAAGCAAATTTCCACGAACATCCAGGCCAAAAAATAGATTTTATTAACATTTTGGCAAATATAACTAGGAAAGTCTCAAACATGACACATTTAGAGAAATAACTTGACCACTTTGTTGTTTTTTTTAAGAGAAATAAATATGAGGAAAAACATATGCAAAAATTCATTAAGAGATCTCAAACAGGTATTTGAAAAAAAGAGAAGAACAATGACATACTCAAGGCCATTATTCTACCATACATACAAGGAAACACAGATGGAATAACCAATGTATTACACAAGAATAAAGTTAGGGTGGCTTTCTCTCCACCAAATTCCATAGGAAAAATGTTGGACCACACTAAAGACCTAGTAGATCCAAAGAAGAATAAACGTGTGTATTTTATTCCATGTGAATGTGGTAAAGTTTATATTGGTGAAATAGGCTACTTGGGGCAGACAAGACTGAAAGAGCATGGTGCAGGCATTATTCATGGTAAAACTAACAAATAATCCCTAGTAAAACATTCAAAAACATCTAGACACCACATAGGGATAGAAAATGAAAAATTCATAGTTAACGTTGACCATTACATGGAAAGACGCGTTTGTAAGAGTTTAGAAATAAAGAAACACCCCAATAATATGAATCAAGGTGATGGTTGGAAGCTATGTAAATAATGAGATCTAGTCATCAAAACAATTAAAAACCAAAAATGATCTAAAACTTAGTTTTATCCTTCCCCTGTCCTTAGAATTTAGGGTTTCTCAAAATAATCTCATTAACAAATCTTAAAAAGAATAATTACTTAAAATATAAACCTTCTTAAAATTATTTCATATAAACCTTCTTAAAATTATTTCAAACCATCATTAACACTTTCCTACAAAATTAAATTATTATAATAAATAACTGAGACGTATGAGCCAACTTGTTCTCAATGGGTAAGAAAAAACCTTGAAACAAGTATTATTAACATTGTTGGATCATTATTCCTTTGAGATTCTGTAGTGTCTACTCCTGAATATGGGTTGTTCTTCACAACTCGAAACGTCGAGCTCAACACTTATGCACAAGATTTCCACTACTTTTCAAAATAGTAATTATGGTACTTAATCTCAATGAGAACTCTATTTTTAGTGATTTATCTGTCATTTGACTTATTATCTTGTATTGATTTAATTTTATTAAAATTTTATTTGATAATTTTTAAATCATCAAATTATATTTTATAATAATAAAACATTTTTTAAGAGGACATTTTTTTTTCAGGAAGAAAAAAGCCTGTCCTTGATATTCTATTAAGAATCAAAGGGCATCAAAAGTGCCTACCCATGTAATGGGTTACAATCAGGTGAAGAATACATGCATATACCTAGAGAGTCACCTCACAGTCATATGCTACCAGGGGGAATAGCTGTAAAAAATGGTCCCATCAATCATCTGTCTCATCATATAGTGGATCTGTCAGGTAAATCATATCTATCGTGAGCCAAAGAGATCAGAGCAGCAAGCTTAAAGAGCCCAAACCTGTGCCTCATGTACATGCAATTATGAAAAATAGGGAGTAAGATCCCCAAGCAAAAAATCAAAAGAGCTGATAAGTCCCTTGAGTGACCAAATGGTCCTCAGTAAATTCAGAGAAACAACCCGATCCCGAAGACAAGGAAAGGGCAGTTTTAGACAGTCGGTCTGCAATTTGATTGTGCTCATGGAAGGTATGACAAAGAGACAAATCAGGAAAGTAATGTAAAATATTTCTAGTGTTCCCGCACCAATGAAATAGCTCAGGTGGGGAGAGATCAGTGGATCCCTTTGCCCAGTTGATGATGATAGTGGAGTCACCATAAATATGGGATAAAGGGATCCCCATCATATGTGATATTTTTAAAAGAGCCCATAAGCCAAGAAGCTCGGCTTTGGTATTTGTGCTATCTCCAATCCCCAACGCAAATTTGAAATGGTGTGACACATTCAGGTATAGGCAGATACCAACACCACCCATATTTTTAGAAGAAGCCCCATAAAAAAAGCCACAGGGGAAGACCAAGCATGGAGAGGGCCCAATCAACCTTATCTTTTTACAGGAGATAGCAGGTGGACTACACAGTTAAGAGGACATTATATTACTTTAGATAAAAATATGTGCAACAAGCATTCTGGCTACTACATTGTCATAATCATAAAGTGACTACAAAAAAACAAGTCTGCAAAAGACCACCTAGGGAAGAGATCAGTTGCCACCTTGAACATCAATTTCCAAGATTGAACTGAGGATAGAAAATAACAATTAACAAGTCTACAAAGAAAACTTGGGTCCGAGATCAACAACCACCCGTAACATAAGTTTCCAATATTTAATTGGGAACCTAAGCTAAAAACTAGAGAACAAAATAGAGAAGGTTTGGTATCTAGAACAATTGAGACATCAAAGTTAAAAATACGTTGCACTTGGGGCTTCATCGCTCGTAGAGACATTCTAATCATAGATGGCCAACAGGATGGGACCATTCAGGAGAATGGCATTCTATGCAGACATTTTACTCATTTGTTGGTGGAGCTATGGAGTAGCCATCAAAGTATTCAACATTGATACTCACTTGTCCATTGAATCAATTTTGTGTTGTAGGTTCATCACCTCCTTTCCAACTTCAAAAACTATGTTGAGGATCATCAGGATCATTGATGAGGAAGAGGAAAGGACATGGTCGATGTCTATAAAAAACATGGCGTCGGGAGAACCGGGAGGGTCATGTTGCATTCAAAAACTAGGGTCGTTACTAGAACCATCAACATAAATCGTGTCCACATTCTTTCGAGGGGTCACTAGACAACCATCTAAGCCCAGATAATTTTCATTATCATCAAAGTACTCCACCCTGCATCCCCAATGATCCTCCTTGTTCTTCATGGCTGATATGCTGTAAAATTAGCTCGAAAATTTGAAAAAATCACTATAGCGCAAGGCAGATTCCAAACAATGAAAGTTGATTCACCCAAGAGCCTGTTTGGAGAGGAAAATTCACCCCCTATGAGAACACCCTCTAATCAAAAGGCGTGGCATAGAGAGAGAAATACAATGCCGAGAAACAATGAAGCGACCATGAACGAGCAAAGAGAGCTATTGCAAATGACCCAAGGAGATATGAGCATTTAGCATATATCTCCCATCACACTCGTGCATTAAAATTTAAGGCAAGAGCTATCCATTGAGCTGCAGAGCATTTAAGGCGGCTACAACAAGCTTGCTGACCCTTGGATCTGGAGCACAAATGAGCAAAGAGAGCTATTGCAAATGACCCAAGGAGATATGAGCATTTAGCATATATCTCCCATCACACTCGTGCATTAAAATTTAAGGCAAGAGCTATCCATTGAGCTGCAGAGCATTTAAGGCGGCTACAACAAGCTTGCTGACCCTTGGATCTGGAGCACAAATGAGCAAAGAGAGCTATTGCAAATGACCCAAGGAGATATGAGCATTTAGCATATATCTCCCATCACACTCGTGCATTAAAATTTAAGGCAAGAGCTATCCATTGAGCTGCAGAGCATTTAAGGCGGCTACAACAGGCTTGCTGACCCTTGGATCTGGAACATCTCCAGATCCAAGGGTCAGTAGGTCTGCTGGATGCTCCAGATCCAAGGGTCAGCAAGCCTGCTATAGCCGCCTTAAATGCTCTACAGCTCAATGGATAGCTCTTGCCGAGACACCACATTATGCCCCTCGGAGAGTCGAGTACTCTACATTATTGTAACCAAACTATTAACATTAAAATCCATCACATCATAGGTACGCCAAATCCTATAGACCAACGAATCCATTGAAGGATCAAAAAAGTATTTCTTGACATTATATCCCATACATCAAGAATGTCATCAGCCATATGTAACTCACCTCCACGTGGATGATTTTGTGATCGTCATAGGCATGGTCAATTTACGCAGCTGACATGCCATACACGGAATAATAAAAAAAACATTTATATGTTTTACTATTTTTAGTTATTACCATTGAAACTATAAAATTATGTTATACAATAAAGTTGAAATGTGTTAATTTAGTATACTTAAAATTCTCTATAGAAAAGAAAAAGTGTTGTGGAGTTTGTAAATTCAATTTTAATTATGCATTTATATGTTTTTTTTTATATTAAATAAGAATAAACATATTTTTTGTATTTAAAATGTTGAAACTAGCCATAAGTTAAAGAGAATCTGAGTCTTTTCAGCAGCGAAAAAGTCTAAATTGGATGCTCAAATTCCAGTAATACCAAAAGTCTAGCACATATGACAAAATTCCAGCTTTTTTTTCCCTAATGAAAACAACATATTTTTTATAAAGTTATTGGTAATGTTGTGTACAAACAAGTCACAAAAAGAGAGGCCTCGAGAGACAGACCATTGTCCAAAAAAGACAGGAAGCCTAAAGACAAAATACAGTCAGGCCAAAGACAACCGATTCAGATCTTTGACAATCGAGGGACATAGAAAAGCACCGTAGATCGAAATGGAGACAACAACCACAAAAAGGGATGAGTGCCACAAACAAAGGGGACAATAACGCCCAGAATAAGCCAGACCAATAGTCACGTAGCCATGCATCCCCCAGGGGAGATATGCCCATCCCCAGACCATCTCTCAAAGAAGATGAAACCTTCTTCTTCCTTTAATGTGAGTTTTGATAAAGAATCCGCCATTTGATTCTGTTCTCGAAAAATGTGGGAGAATGATATCCCTTTGAATGAATCAATTGAGCCTCTAACACAAACCAACCACGAATCTAGGTGAAGGAGAAGAATACGGTGCACACCCATAGCACAGTCAATGATGACTTTTGAGTCACCATATATGTGAATTCCGTCCAAGCCATGAGCCAAGGAAAAACGAAGGAGGATCCACAGGCCCAATAGTTCTCCCTTAGTGTTTGAACCTAGGCAGCCGTTCATCCACAGCTTATAGTAGCTTTGATCTGTCATCTGGAGATTAGCACCAACTCCACATAGGCTAGTGGCCTCCTGGGATTCCCCATCAAAAAAACCAATCAGACTGTGTTCAGGAGCTAATGTCTTTGGCACCCTTGAGGCCCGACGAGTGCAGCCACTAGTGGAGAGATCACCGCCAAATTCTTAAAATGCTTTCACCACTCTAATAGCAATAATCAAAGGGCCTGCCATCTTACTTAAAAAAATCAATAGATTCCTGCTTCAGCACAATTCCCATAGAATGAAGCATGGGAGCGTTCCCTAGGCCAGATAGTTTTTACGCCATGTTAAAAAGCATGACGAAAGGGATTCACTACTCCATGGAGAAACCACATTGAACACTTGACTGATCACCTTCCAAACAGGCTGGTAGAAGCTATAGGATACAAATAAATGAAGAATGTTTTCATTTGTTGAACCACATAATAAACAAAGTACAGGACCCATCATACCTCTACGATTAATATTATCCCATGTAAGTAGACGGTTTTCAAGCGCCAACCAGCAGCAAACTATTACCCGAGGAGGGGCCTTCCAATACCGCTACCGGTACCACCACTCATGGTTTCCCAAAAATTTCTCCATGAGTTGTTGATAAGCCTTCTTTGCGGAAATCACCCCTGAGACATCATCATCTAGGACCAGTATAAACGATCTGGAGTACTGCTTAAACTAATTTCCCCCTTTTGTAGTCCTCTGACATATTCTGACCATTCAACATCCATTACCCCATAAAGTCCCAATTGTGCTATCGTAACCCCAAAAGTGATATATATATGCACGAATTGATCCAACAAAAAGAGACATTTAAATTGCATAGATAAAACAAGAATTTGAAGAGACAAGATATCTCCACTACTATTCATGCTTAAGAGAGACTTGAGTTGGGCGGTGAACATAGTCCTCTTCCATATATTTAACCTTAATAAACAAAGTGGACTAGCAATGACTACAATAGTTCAAATTCACGAGCTTGTCCAAATCAACTCTCATATAGTCTATTTTCCCCCTTTGCTCATGTAAATTGTTTTTCAACATTCTCTGTCCTAAAATATAGCATCGAAATGTAATAGGAGGCTTACCTCAGAGATTCCAATAAACCTTCGTTTATGTCATACAGTACCGTCAGCATGCACTTGATGTCTCCAAGTCATTACGAGTGCCACTAAAAAGGTCCCTCCACGACAACATTTTATTAGTATGGTCACTAGAAATGTGTAGATCTTTCCCACCAACATGCCAGGGGAAATCAAACTGGCCTTGCTCAATACCTTCTACACAAGAAGGAAAGCCCAACTTTGGATATCGAAACCACGATGGAGCTACTCTCAAAAGAAAAACAACAAAAGACCTTGACCTCATCTTTTACACCAGGATGCGAAGGATCCTTATATGCAAAGGAAACTGACCCTATACTCAGTCGAGCGAGAGATTGCACAGAGTCAACATTAAGATGAGAAATAGATGATGGCCTTTCTAAAATAAAAAAAGAGCCAGACCCACCATAAATCCCTTTAGAATGCCTTCACTCAGATTGAAAAAAGATGTTCTCAACCTTAGATTGTCAAGAAGACAAATTGTATTCTAAGAGAACATCATCCTCATTTACCATTTCAATCAACACATCCATCCTGTCCTAAGGGTGATGCATAAATGAGCATGCCAGTTCACATGCGGGGATAGTTAAAGTCCATGGGAAGAGAGTAGCACCGTTAGATTCCACACACTCAACTATTTCTTCCCAACCACCACATTATGTCGAAGCATATCAAGGAGCCTTGGGGGATGACCATATGAAATCCCTCTCACATCCAACCTGCCAATGACTTTGTGTCATGTTCACATGGCTAGGGAAGCTACTTCCTATGAGGTGTCTGTCCCCTCATTTCTAAATAAGACCCCTTGAGTTGGCTTAACTCCATGGTTAGCTAATTGGTTGGCTAATGGGTTTTATGGCTTGTTTAACTAGTCATTTCTTATAAAAATTTATTCAATCTATTCTAAGTAACTTCATTACTTTATAGCTTAATAAGAAGTGACATAATAATAACTACTATAATGAAAAACAATTGGATGTGTCATAATAGTTTTGAATGTTTGATGATATGATATTAGGTAGTCTTTTTGTTCCACTTCATGTATACCGGTTATAGATAGAGCTAATATGACAAATAGAGAATATATTCATTAATTTATTTTATAATAATAATAATAATCTAATTTTAAGATCACATCCAAAACACCAAATTGGTGTGTATAAGACCATCTTGTTTATGGGACGAGACCCCCTCTCTACAACAATTTGAGAACTAAAGTCTATAATTAGGTACATACCCTACCTCCCTCTCGATTTCTTAAAAACCTTCAAATTAAAATTGTGACATTGTTGATATTTTATCAATAGTTAATTACACTTGGTTCTCTCCAACTCTCCTTCAACTTTTAAGGCATGGAGTAACATATGTCACTTCTCCCTTACTTTTAAACTATTAAAATGTAATACATTGTTATAAGTTTCAAATGTTATATAAGGACTTTAACTTTTAGTTTTAAACTATATAAGTATTACATTTATAATAAGTAAATATAAGCAACTTTGATTATAATTTCATTTATTATTATATGGTAATCCAAATAAGTCTTAACTCATAAATAATAAAGATGCACATAAATCATTATTATGACTAATTAATGTCACAAATATATCATATAATTGATTTTGCTTTTGACCTCTTTGTTTGTTTTTTTAAATTTGTTTTTCTAAATTTTAGTCAAACATTTATCAAGTTATTTTAAATGTTTCATAAAAAAATCTTAAAATCCAATTATTGAGAAAATAAACGTACAAATTAAAGGAATAATCTATCAACTCGACCATTTGCACCAATCCGACGCCCATCATAACACCGCCACAGCCTAAATGAAACCCTGATCATCCGATTGGTGCAAATGGTTAGGTTGAAAATTAGCCTAAAATAATTTAATACTCTTTCTTATATCCACATAATACAAACATGTAAATTAAAATCACAAAAAAGTTAATTTCATTACTAATTTGGACTTTTTATCTTTTTTGTTTTTTAAGATAGAAGAGTCTCATTGCTCTTCGTTTGTTATGCACCATACTCAAGTATTGTATACATAGTGAACATTTAATAAAAAATCTTAAAATCCAATTATTGAGAAAAAAATCTTTCTAATTTCCAAGGATTTTGAAAAAAAAAATAAAGAAAAAAAGAAGAAAGAAATTATAAAATAAAAATCTAAACTATCTGAAATAGAAAGAAAATATCAAAAACAGAAAAAAAATTCCTCATATAATACAAATAGAAAGATATATTTAATTGATAATATTTAGAACATTTATTAATTAGAAATATCTTGGTAATTGACGTCATCATGAAAGTTAGGTTTGAAAGATAGGTTTGAGCTGGATCCATGGTGATGTTAAGAGTAGCCCTAGCAATAACAGATAATGAAGAATCATGTTTTGAAGGCACTGCATTCATCGGTAAGCGAGCGACGTGGACGATTCTTCGTGAGGTAAACAGCTTAAACGTAGCCAAGCCATCATTGTCTCTTTAGGGAGAGCCCCCTTCACAAGTCTGTCGTTGCTATGTTGGAAAATCAATTTAAGGGTTTTCGGGTTTGCTTGCTTTGGATCCCCTCCCCTCTTCTCTGCTCTCTCAGCATAATCATGAAGTCGTCCTCGTCTTTACCCAACGTATTTGACTCTCCCGGGTTTCTCAGAATCTATGAAGACGGGACGGTTGAATGATTGAAGGACAGGGGAACGGTTCCCCCGTCGTCAGAGGAGAGGGAAGGAGTGGTATCCAAGGACGTGCTGCTGGATTCTCAAACAGGCGTCTTCGTTCGTCTCTATCTCCCACCTCGTGATCTGGAGGTCACGGATGTAAAACAAAAAGTTTCGTTGCTTCTCTACTTTCATGGAGGGGGTTTCTGCATCGAATTGGCTGCCTCGCCACTTTGTCACAACTATCTTAATAAAGTGGCTAAATATACCAAGGTGATTGGTGTGTCGGTGGAGTACCGGAGAGCCCCTGAGCATCGCCTTCCTGCGGCTTATGACGATTGTTTCGGTGTCCTTGAATGGCTTGACCGCCAAGCAATGGCACTGGAAGGGGTTTCTGTGGCTCACTTCACACGCAGATTTCAGGAAGGTGTTCTTGGTTGGTGACAATGCCGGAGCCAACATCGTGCACCAGGTGGGCATCCGTGCGAGTGGAAGGATATGGGATGGCCTATGTTTGCAAGGGGCCATTCTGGTTCACCCCTTCTTTGGCGGAGAAGAACGAATTGACTGCGAATTGGCGACGAAGGCAGAGGTGGAGGATTCTGTTAAGAAGATGGATGGAATTTGGAGCATCTCTCTCCCCGAGGGGGCCGATAGAGACCACCCATTTTCCAACCCAGTTGGATCCCATTCTCCGGCTCTGTCCTCTCTGGTGTATCCTCGAATGCTGATATTTGTGGCTGAGAAGGATTTGTTGAGAGATCGGGGTATTTTGTATTACGAATCGCTCAAGAAGGCAGGAAAAGATGCCGATTTGGTTCTGACAGAAGGAGAAAACCACGTTTTCCATCTCTTGAATCTGAAGTATGAGAATTCAGAGTTAATGATGAAAAGTATTTCGGAATTCATAGATTCCTCCTTTGACCGTTGAAACAACTAAAACAGTTGCGAACTGCTTTACAGTGCATTATTACATCAGCATGTTTTTATAATCGGCAAGAGCTATCCATTGAGCTGGAGATCATTTAATGCAGCTGCAACAAGCTTGATGATCGTTGGATCTTGAGCTGCTCGAGATCCAATGGTCAACAAACCTACTGCAGCCGCATTAAATGCTCTGCAGCTCAATGGATAGCTCTTGTAGTTTCTTTTTTTTTTCAGAAGAAAAAATACCAGATCTTGATATTCTATTAAAAATGGAATCAAAGATCATCTTATACATTCAATCAATAGATCATTCTCATTAAAGTGCAACCAATGAGGAGATCCTCTTTCCTATGACGTTCCCTGACTTCAAAACCTGATAGGCAAAGCACAAGCCTGATTATTTAAAAGGCTTTATCATCACTTTTGTATAACAGGTTAGATATATATCTTATCCAGAAAGAGTCAGAAACCACATGATTTGTGAGCATACAGATTACTAGATCAGTTCTGCCAGATACTGATTCCATACAAGAAAATAGAGTGCTTAATATAATAGAACAACACTGTTAAAATAATCTAAAATTACCATGATCAATTATGATATCATTCATGACTTCGTTGAAAGTCCCATATCCAGAAACTAAGGAAAGAGCTTTTTTTGAGAGACTGTCTGCAATTTGATTATGCTCACGAAAGATGTGTTTCATGATCATTCCCAGAAAAGAATGAAACAGAGTTCTAGTCTCATCACTCCAATGTCTCAGATGAGGAAGGTTCAGAGTGCTCTTGCCAGTGGCCCAGGAAATGATGACAAGGGAATCGCCATAGATGGTGAGGATTGGTATTCCCATGAGCTTTATTACCGTGAGAAGGGCCCATAATGATAATAATTCAGATTTGTTGCTATTGCATTTTCCACATCCTAATGAGAAATGCATACTGTGAGAGTTGTTAAGATATATAACAAATCCAACCCCTCCAATGTTCTTGGTGGCTGCACCATCGAAATACCCACAGGGATATTGTCTTCTAGGAGGATCGCCAATAACTCTCAGCTTTGTTTTCCTTGCAGGCACTGAGTAGGAATGTGATAGCTTTTCTGTTTGAAGAATGATCCCATAAACTGAAGGAGTGATCCCTTCAAAAATATACTTGTTTCTTTGATTCCATAACACCCAGAGGGTAAATAGAGGCAGATAAAGATGATAAAAATGCATGTTGTGTGCATGGAACCACGCTTCCAAAAACTGATTTACAGAGTACCCCATAACTGAAGAATGTAGAGATCGGGTGCCAAAATGTTTGAAAACAGTTTCAAAGACAAGCTTTGTATAACTGGAATCCATGAAAAGGTGTTGAACTGATTCTTCATTTGCCTTGCACAAAATGCAGAGACCGGGCCCTTGAAAGCCTCTTCTTTTCAGCTGATCCCATGTAAGAATCTTATTGCTCATTAGAAGCCAGATAAAGCAGTGTGTCTTCTCTGGAATTTTTAGCTTCCAAAGGATCTGATGTATGGGATGTATTCCACTCTGATAACCCGTATAAAATTCTGCCACGTTGTCATAAGCTATCGCAGCAGTTAAAGAGCCTGTGTGTTTTTTATATTCCCAGAGCATACTATCAGAGTTTGATCCAAGTATTATTCTTCCAAAATCGAGCCCTTTGATGTAATTATTCCAGATGGGCTGCCAATATCCACCTAGATCCAAGTCTGTAGCTGTGAGCCAATATGTTGTAGCATCCTAGGCCTAATTCCTTGCGTGGATAAGCGAGGTGATACCATAATCTTCTAGGTAGTCACGAAGATCTTTTGGCAGCAGAAAACTAGAGTCCAAGCCAACGATGGGGTCTAAACCAATTCTTGTGTTTTTACCATCGCCAACCATCCATTTTAGATTGCGACCCAGCTAGGAAATAACATTAATGAAACCCTTCCAGATGATTGAAGCTCCATTGACATAGAAAACCTTATTACGAAGCCATGTCAGCACTGATTTTTTTAAAAATATTTCACAGTGATTAAATTAAACCAGAGCCTGTTGCTGCAGAGAACATGCCAAAAAGATTTGTCTCTTAGGGATATGCTAAACCATTCTAGGTTTTTTATCCCCCAGCCCCCTTGAGATGTGGGTTTAGATAAGGAAATCCATTCGGCTAGATGAAATTTTTTTTTGTTCCTAGATTTGCCCCACAGGAAATCAAAGATTAAGCTCTTCAGCTTTCTCATAATGGATTTTGGAATGGGGACAAGAGCCAACTAGTATACCGAAATGCTGGTGAGTACTACCTTGATGAGAACCAGCCTTCCTCCCATTGAGAGGAGTCTATAGGACCAAAGAGAAATCCTTTTTTTAAACTTTTCAATGAGCTAGAGCCAATCTTTGACTAAGTAGCCTGAGGGCTTGATAAAATATCCGAGATAATTGAAGCCTGTAGTCATGGGCTGGGATCTAAAGGGCAGGAAGCGAGTAATCCTTGTAATCTCTCCATCTTCAACATTATTTGAAAGGAAGCATGATTTTTCAGTGTTAATTAACATCCCAGAAGCTGCACAAAAAGTGTCCAACAGAACCTTGAGAGCCAACCATTCTTCATAGGTGCCAACCCCAAATAGAATCACATCATCTACAAATAGTAGGTGCGTGAGAGAGAGATATTTTGTAATTTTAATCCCTTTGACATAGCCAAGTTTTCGAGCATCTTCAATCAGTAAACTGAGGCCCTCAATCACAAGGATGAATAAGAGGGGTGAGAGAGGGAAACCTTGCCTGATGCCTCGAGATGCCGTGAAAAAGCTGGATGGGGATCCATTAATGATCAGAGCAAAGTTAACCGAAGTTAAGAAACCCATAATCCAATTTACACCTTCCAGAGGCAAGCCAATTTGCAGAAGAATGAGCCTGATAAAAGACCAATTTACTCTGTCGAATGCTTTAGTGAGATCAAGCTTAAGGATGAGGGCACATTTGTTCCTAGATCTGACAGAGTGAAGGGATTCTTGGGTAATCGCAATTGGCTCCGTAATCTGGCAATTTTTAAGAAAACCGAATTGCTGAGGGGAAATGAATCGGTCCAGGAAGGGCTTTAGTCGAAGAGCAGCAACTTTGGCTATAAGCTTGTAGATTAAGTTGCAAAGAGAGATGGGTCGAAAGCCGGCAAAGGAAGAGGGTTTTTCAGATTTAGGAATAAGAGTGATGAAGGTCAAATTTAAGGAAGGAATAACTCTTCCTGATAGCCTAGCATTATCCACAAGATTCACCAGCTCATTCCCTAAAAGGTCAAAGAAAGCAATGAAGAACTCAACAGGAAACCCATCGGGTCCAGGCACTTTATCTTTTTTGAAGGATTTGAGCGCTATCTCAACTTCTTGTAAAGAGACCTTGGTGTTGAAGGCTGAGTGATCCTCAGGGGTGAGATAGGAAGGAAAGAGTCTGATAATCCTTAGTTGATCAGAAATGTTAGAATGGTTATCCTCGCTGAAAATATTTTTAAAATGTCTCACACCTAGTTCCTTTAAATCTTTATCTTTTTCAACCCAGTTTCCATTTTCATATTCGAGGCTCCAAATCGAGTTATGGTCCTTTCTAGCTGAGGCCACAGAATGGAAGAATTTTGTATTTGCATCTCCCAAGTTAGCCCAAATCAGTCTGATCTTGAGCTTGGCTGAGAGAATCTCATGGTCCCTTATCTTATTTAAATTAGATTGGAGAGAAGTTAAGGTGGACAAAGAGTCAGAGGAAAGGAGACCCGAAGGGTAAGAGGAGAGAAGTCTATGGATTTCGTCTTCGAGTAAAATGCTCTTGTCCTTCATCTCAAGGGTCTTTTGAGAAGTCCAGGACTTTATCAAAATCTTTAAATATCTAAGCTTGTTGGAGAAAGACTCCATGCTCGAGAGGGACGAGTCACAGGGAAGAAGGGGCCATTCTTTATGGATCATCTTAACAAAGTCATCAAAGGCAAGCCATGAGTGGTTGAATTTAAAGGGGAACTGTCTCTGAGAAGAAGATAAACACCATTCCAGAATAATCGGGTAATGGTCCAAAATGGCAGAAGGATAGGACCAGGCCCTGTAAAGAGGCAGAAAATCCAATAAGTTAGATGAGAGCAAGAACCTGTCCAGTCTCTTGCTGATACCATCATCACCCGAGTGGCTGTTGCACCAAGTGGGACCCGCTAAGTCAAAGACAATATCCACCAGCTGATGAGAGGAGAATAGATTGGTGAAATAGGGCCCAAGAGGGTCTACATGGGCCTCGATCCCCCAAACCTTGGAGCTGCTTAAGGTAAGGTTGAGGTCACCTGCCAGGATCAGATTGGGTAGGTTTAGAAGGCCTTCTTTAACCACTGTGTCCCAAAAAGACTCCCTGTTATTGTAGGGTCCATAACAATTGAGGAAGGATAAGGTCAGAGAGGAGCCTCGAACGTGAGCATGAAGAAGGATCCATGCCAAGGTTTTGAATGCTTTTAACTTGAAGCTGAGAGGGTTCCAGGCTGCAAGTAAACCCCCCAAGAGCCCAGAGGAGCTAAGAGCATAGTATTCCCACCCTAGGCGAAGCTTAGAGAAAGACAGGATGGTAGGGATGGAGCAAGTCATTGTTTCTTGAAGAAAGATGAGATCAGGGCTTAAAGTGTCAAAGAGATTCTGAAGACTCTTGTGTTTGGCCAAGCCCCCTAGGCCTCGAACATTGAGAGACATAATCTTCATTAAGTATCCGAAGTCCTGGGGGTCTTTTCTCTAAGGGCCTGGATGGGGGAGGGCAGAGAGTAAGTCTCAGCATTCTTCAGTCTAGTGGAGAGTGGGGTGTAAGTACAAGCTGCAAGAGAGGAGTCTGGAGAAGTGGAGGGAGGTTTCCTAGACTTCCTTCTGATAGTAACGTTCTGGAAGCGAATGGAGTCCAAGGGTATGACAGAAGGGGAGAGCGGAGTCTTGTCAGAGAAAATATCCAAATGGGTTTGCAGAGAAGGATCTGCAAAGGATGGTGTAAGGGTTGGGCTTCCAGGTGGCGTCAAGACAGAAGAGGATCTAGGTCCTGGAAGCGGGGGAAAGTCAGCATCCGTGAAGAGGTTAGGCTCCTCTGCCGAAGGGGAAGAGGTGGCCAATGCAGTTGAAGTGGGAAGGTGATCTGACTACACGGGAAACACGTGAACAGTATCCTCTGATGTGTGAGGAGGATCCAAATTAGAGGGTGTGTCAGTAAACTGAGGATCAGAGGGCTCAGATAATGCGGAGGGGATTCCTGGGGGATTCACAGTATCCAAATAAAGTAATTCTTGAGTGGAATCATTGTCAAAGAAAGTACATGCATTTGTCAACATACCTTTTAAAGACGCTGTCTCTCGAGCATCCCGAACCGAGGGGGAAGGTGAGTGTGCCTGTTCCGAAGCAGGAGTGGAAGAACAAAAGATAGTCCCTTTCCTCATTTCAGGATAGGTCCTTCGTAGATGTCCAGTGGATCTGCACTTGCTACAGCGGAAAGGGATATTAAGGTAATCAAGCCTTAAATTAAAGGTGCGCTCCAGACTTAACAATTCGATTTCAGCTGGAAGGCCTGAGACTAAATCCATTTCCACAAGGATTTTAGCCATGCGCTTGTCAAAGGAGAGAAGGAAGTCATCTTCTACCACCATGAAATGACCAATGGTGTTCCCGATGCCCTCCAATACCTCTCTATTCCACAGTGGGAAAGGAAGCCTAGGGAGGAGAACCCATAGATGTCTCTTTTTGATACGTTCTCTCATTGGATCAAAATGTATGTGCCAGCGGTCGAGAACCAAGGAACCACCTTGAATGCGCCAGAAATACTTCAATACTGACAAAGCATGCGCCTCCTCCAGGAACACAATAAAAATCCATCCTCTAGCAAGAAGACTAATAGATGGAGTGTAAGAGAAGAGTGGCTTCCAATTTTCCACTGCCCAAGAGTGCCAATCTTCCTTCCTCATCTGGGTGTACTCCAACCTTCCGATAAGAGCTCTTTTGCAAAGAGCCTCCGTCCTTTCCAGAAAGATATCCCTTCCTAAGACGAACCGCAGTTTCCCTTCACGAACCCTATGAGATTTTGCAGACCTGCGACGACGACTGTGTGAGTGGGTCGGCTGAGGGAGTTCAAGCAGTTCTGTGCCCATTGGCCAAGGACTAAACTGAGAGGAAGATTAGCTGAGAGTGTTGGGGTGCTAAGAAGGTTCTAGAACGGAGACAAAGGAGTGTAGAAGTCAACCCTAAGGAGATGCATAGAGAGGGTGGCGAGTCTACAGGGGGAAGAGGAGCCCTTGGAAGCCGACAAAGGGATAATAAGGGCTCGCGCTAAGTTGACTGCCTAGGTCAAAAATCCCTGAAAAACCGGGGAGAGAGACCACAGGTCAAAACGACGTAGCCCGAGTTGATGAGCACAAAAACTGAGAAACCTCTTCCAAGAAGCAGAAAGAGGTGATCCCAGAAGGCGAAAGGTTGAGCAACCCAGCAGGTGAGGCTTATAGATTAGTACGTAGGGGAACCCTCATTCAAGGTACAAATAGAGACGAACCCATCAGGCGAAGGCTGTGAAGGACCCGGCGGAAGTAGATTCCCTCTTTTTTCAGCTGGTTGGTACTAGTCCTCCACCGTGGAGGATGGAATCCAGTCACCGGGTCCGAAAAAAGGCAGAAAAACCAATAGAATGAAACCCTAGCAACCAAAAGGTTGAGAGAAAACGTCGAGGATGGAAAGGGTACATAGAAAGAGAGCAGACAGAACCCCCGGGACTGAACCCAAACAAGCGCAAAAAGGTGAAAGGGAAGCAGAGGGAACAGAGCTAGACCCGGGAAAAAACTACCTCTGCATAGAAAGTAAAACATACCCTACCAGAAACCAGGGTGGATACATCCTCATTGAGACCGGCCTTCAATATTACTACTATAAAATGGGGGGATGATAACCAACTCTTGCGGTTTCTATATGTCCAAGAAATCCATTTTGTCTTCTAGTCTACACTGTCCAGACGGTAAATTTTTCATGTAATAGTTAAGGGTCGTAGAACAATGGAAATGAAATTATAAGTTCGTGTTTATATATAAATATGTAGTTCATTAGCGCTATATGACCCATTTTCCATCTTATGATTGAAAATCATTTTTATTAATTTTTTTTATAAAAATTATCCAATGTCTAACCTATCTGTATAACCATTATTTCAAAGTATTATCTCTAAATACATATAATTACCATTGTTATTACATCCATAGTTGTTTTGATCTCATATTTTGAGTGAAAAAAACCTTTTATATGGTGATAAGTAAAAGAACATGAAAGTTGTGATGACACAATTTTAAATATAGTTTTGTGAACGAAAGATCTTTAAGATGCAAGTTTTTATTTTCAAATGGTCGTGTGTTTATTTGTATTTTGATATATTATGATAATTTATTGATAATTTTATTTATTTTATTGTAATAATATATTAATAATTCTATTTATTTTATTGTGAAAATTCAAATGTTTATAATGAAATTTTAATAATGAATATTAATAATTAGCACAATCATTTAATTTGTAAAGTTAATTATTACAAAAATGCAAATTAAGTATCACAAAATTATATATATATATAT
>LPNX010252781.1:34897-54040 GCA_001517045.1 Pseudotsuga menziesii
TTTTTATATATATTTTTTGTAATTGTTTATTTCTAATTTCTAATGAATGCCATAGAATCAATTTTTCATCGTCATCCATAAATGAAAAAGCATATATGGTAATCCACCAAAACTTATAAGATATTAACCCCTATATTCGCATAATTACACTATTTGTCGATAAGAATTTTGAGGAATAAGTTCAAAAGTATACTACAATATAGGTTGGGAGGATTCTGTAGGCGAGGGTTTGAAGGTGATAGGGTTTCTGCAGGAAAAAAATCAACATCGATGCTCTCCCCCATTCCAATCAATGGCTAGGTATGATGAGGAACTAGACTATTCCAAAGATTTCATAGGGGAGGATGAGATTTTCTTCAATGCTTTTAAGGAAGGCTCTAGATCGAACAAGGCCTCGATGGGTCGTTCCCTATCTTGGTCATTAAGGAATGACCTCAACATTTGTTGGGGTACTTTTTCGATCCAAATAAGGGAATTCACTCCCAGACAGAGTCTACTCAGATAGGTAGTATAAGCGATGCTTTTTTTACTGAGTTCGCAGATAAACAATTGGTCAAGACTCTAACAAGATGATGATGGACCAATCACCTGGCATGGGAATTCTTCTTGTCACACTATAGTTTCAAAACATAGCTCTAGACAGCATGTATAGGTTATTGTAAACCCTAAATGAGTCACAAGTAATTATGTGACAAGTCTCTCGCTATCCCCTATCGTGAAAGAAGGATATATGATCAGGTCAACATGTAAACCTAGGGTATTCTAGAGGGACATTGTCCATTGGAATGGTTTTCTCTAGATATGGCCACAAGATCTAGTTATTACTCAAATTCAAGGGTTCTCAATTAATCGAGTGACACCCTGGTGAAGGATGTAAGGCCTGAACTTATTAAGGAGAGTGGTATTCCTGCAACCTTCATCAACATTGCTACCATTGACCCTGATATTCCTCTGTGTGGGGGTCAATCAACAAAGTGGAATAAGTCCTTGAAGGATTTGGTAGCAGAATCTGGAAAGTTAAGACAAGACAATGAGCAGGTCGAGGGTTATCTCAAAGACAAGGCATCAAGGACAAATAAAAATAGAAGATCTGTTAAGTTGAGGGGTCCTTTAGTGAAACTAGTTCTTGGGGAAGATATTAATCTCAATAAAGCTATCAATATGATAGTTATGATAGTGATCAGGTGATTTTTCGGGAGACGATATAGTGAAGTTAGAATTAGGGTTTAGATGGAAAAGGAATGGAAACACCTTATTGGGTATGTGTCGAAAGATTACTTTCCAGCAAGGGGGTGGTTGGATTTCTCCTTTAGGGAGGTAGGGGATGCAGATAAAGTATTTTCCAAAGTTATAGTTTTGGATTAGTCACCCTTTGTGTTAAGATAACAGATTCCGTCTTTTGATGCACGATATGAAAGATTGGATACAATACCGTTACGGATAAAACACCTAGTCTTCCTTTCCAATATTGGTTTGCTGACATTTTAAAGAAGATAGGTGACTTGTTCGGGTGATTTTTGAAGGTGTACATGCGCTTCCTTAAGATCAATATATTGACAGTTACACAGATACTAGTAGGTATATATTTAAGAGATGGATTATTACCTGAACTAGAAATCGAGAAAGGGCCTTCTTCAGTCATTGTAGAGCTCCATTATGGGGGTTTTCCATTTTGGTGCCATAAAATAATGCATCTACTTAAGGACTGTGTGTTATCTACTCCTACGAAATATTGGGTTAAAAAAGATGAATCTCCTTCCCCCAGAAGGATTATAATCCCATTACGGACAACACCCTTGAAAATATGGAAATATCTCTATGCTCTAGATGGAGATAGGTGTCCACCCACCTATTTTACGAGCTCAAAACAATTGTCCATTTTGGCAGTTTCCTAGTTATTTTTCTATGATTTTTAACGTCCCAAACTTCTGGGTCCGTTTTAAGACCCTAAATGTCATTTTTTGTTCATTCGAGGGGCCAAATGGGTGAAAATAACAACCAATTTTCCCCAGTGGAAAGATGTAAATCTCTGATAGAAATTTACAATAGGATATCAAGCACCTAAATCGAATATCGTATGCAAAAGTTATGACTCGGGGAAGTTGACTGTTCAACTAACCACCTTGGGACGACAAAATTTATGATGATTCATATTATAGGGTTATGTTTTAGACCTTTAGGGTTATCATCCTAATGCTTATTATAAATATTCCCCTTTGGCCTCATTTTGTATTCAACTTGGCATGGATGAGCGTATTAGCCACATCTCTTATGAAAGATAGCTACCACCATTCTAGCTGCTTTATGGTATAGTTTGTTCTATTTCCACCATTTAATAGCATATGTGTTTACTGTATCTCTATTTTCATTGCAATATGTTTGTGTTTATGATTCTGTATTTGTGCTTTCATTTCATTCCCACATAAATCCAAATCAAGGGTATCAGAGCAATATGCTCTATGATTGTTTCTCGGTGCATGTCCCTGATGAGGTCAGGGTATAGAGAGTTAGGTCTCGAACTAGTTTCACCTAGGGAAGATCACTCTCGCCACCCCAAATGACCTCCCATGGCAGAAGAAAAGGGAGATGATGGAGCAAGAGATTCTATCGATTCGTTGCTTGAGGAAGCCCTCGTGCGATAAATGAATGAGACGATGGATAATTTCTCTTAGATCCTTTGACAAATGCCGACAGTGGTAGATGGACCTTCAATAAGAAGTCGTTTTAGGGATGCAACTCCCTTCAAGATACAAGTTAACTTTGATATTCCTTTATTTGAAGGGAAAATCGATGCTAATGCCCTGGATAAGTGGTTGAGTGTTCTAGAAGGGTATTTCTCTGTCCATAAATTTTTTGATAGAGAAAATATCACTTTTGTGCTCCTTAAAGCCGTACCCCATGTCGAAAATTGGTGGGATATTTATTGTGAGAAAAAATCATCATACGAGTTTGGAATGTTTGAGGCCAATCCCACTTAGACCTCTTTCATAGATGTTGTCAAGGAATAGTATTATCCTATGGGAAACTATGATGCTATCAAAATTGAGGATAAATTTTAAGAAAAGAACAAGCGAGACTTTGGACCTATGAATCCACCATAGAAGAAAGGAAAGGGAAACCATGTCCCACAGAACACATGATAAGAAGAGGACAACCAATACCAACCATAAGCAAAGAAGGGTAACAAAATTACAAAGAAGGATACTTGAAAGTGGTGCAAGTTCCACAAAATCCTCTGACACAACACTGTTGAATGTCGCTCAAAACAGTCATTGGTGGTCGGGATCAAAGTTTTAGAATTAGATCTTGATTCTAATTCAAAACCCAATGTCGCAGCGACATACTATGGAAATTAGATCATTTATGTAGAACCCAGTGTCACTATTTCTACCACACAGATTCAACTAGAGGAACTTGAAGAGTTAGAGGTAGAGGAGAGACTCTTCCACTCGTAGATGTGGGTGAAGGGAATCCCACTACATTTTTTTGTTGACAACGACAGCCAAAAGAAATCGATCTCTACAGAAGTCATCAATAGATTGGAGCTTACAACAACACCACACCCGCAACCATACAACATCGGTTAATGAAGAAAAGGACGAGGTATCCGCGTTAGTCAACAATTCCTCCTACCATATGGAATCAAGCCTTTCAAATACGAGGTACTGTGTGATGTGGCCCCACTTGAAGTTTGTGATGTTCTTCTAGCACAACCATATATGTGGAAGCGCCATGATATATATGAGTCACACATTAAATTTATGAACCATTGATCTACATGAAAATATGAAAGATGTAAGAAGGGAACTATGCAGTTGAATAATAAAGGAGAATGTACACTGAACATGAAATTCATGACAAAAATTTCAGATAAATTGGACAAGAATTGCTCAGATAATAACAACATTAATCTTCATTAATTAATCAATAATACAATGACTATAAAATAAATAGAATTCGAATGCTAAATATAGGATTCAAATCTATTAGTTCTAAATGTCTGATTAGCTAACTCAGTGTGTCTTAATCATTGTTGGAGCTTACTAGCTTAACTCCAGATGTCTAAATAAGTCTACAATCAGTTAAATGTGAAGCAGTAATGCATAATATTGGTTCTTCTGTGCATCAGCATCTTGGGACTGTGCATGTGAACCTATACAAACTAAATGTTTATGTCTAGAGGAATTTTCCTATTTGTAAGAAGAGAAATATGCTCAACTGAATCACAGACATAGACAATTGCAAGATAAAAACTGGACCATGTAGAGAAACTGACACCAACTGATGAGAGAGAGAAAATGCTTGCGAATTCGAACCATGCTAGGTAAACCCAAGAAACTTATATGTTTCATCCTTGAAGATCAAACTGTTTTAGTTAAAATCAGCTCCATATGTTAGGAGCAAGTGTCTAGGAGAATGCAGGATGTCTCCATCTTTACTAGTATTGTGAGGAGATGAGCATGTGATAAAGTAGGAAGGTAGAGAAGTCCTGATACCATGGAGAGTGAATGCTTGAGATCCATAATATGATATATCTTCTAAAATATCCAATGATTCACAAAATATAATATCATCAAACTCATGAGAGAAAAACAACATCGAATCCCGAGCAACAATTTTGAAAGAGACTTGAGGTACTTGATTTTTCACACCAAAATTGATGAGAACACCTACAAGCATGACTGGAGGCTCTTGAAACTTAAAATTTGAACCAAATAAGGTCATATAAGATACAAATAAATTCATATCAGATCCAAGAGTGTGGAACAAAGGTTTCAAGTGCCCGACTGAGATGGTAGATGCACAATTTTCTCCTTCTTCAACAAAACTATGAGTATTGGTGCAAGCAATCATGTAGGAACTTGATGGAATCTCTAGATCAATGAGGGTGAAAGAGTTGCTCCTAAAATATGATATTTCTTCCAAAACATCAAAGTTATCACTTTTATGCACACTAGAAGCAACATTAAAGAGATATAATTCGAATTCCTCTTCATTTTTTGAAGCAATCACTGGCAAACTTTGCACATAATTGAGAATAGAAGAATCACTAGAGAATGCCTGAGTAGAATGGAAGGATAGTTTTTATTCAATAGCAGAGATTTGAATGTCTTATTCTAGATCAGCTATATGAGAATATGAGATATCAAAGATCTCATAAACTTTTGGAGCAGCAAGAGAAGGAGTCACTACAAGGAGACTTTCAACAATTCGGACTGTGCACTACAACAAATATTGGAATTAGCGTCCCATTTAGCGTCCTTTTTTAGTGTAGTTTTTTTTACATTGAGTGTTCAAACTAGAGGCTAAATGGGATGCATCATGGACAAAACTTAAAGCGTTTCAAAAAACATATTTTTTTGCTTCCTAAATAGCATCCTTTACGATGTCCAAAATAACGTCTATTTTTTTGCTTCCAGAATAGCGTCCAACTTTGCTTCCTAAAGAATGTTGAGGTTTGCTTCCTAAATAACATCTTATTTTTCTTCCTAGTGAGCGTCTGCTTTTTATTCTTAAATGACATCTCCGTTAGTGCCATATTTGCATCCTTAATAGCACCATGTCAGCATCCAAAGTAGCATCCAATATTGCATCCATTTTTGCTACCAGTTTAGCATCCCATTTTGCACCATGTTTTACTTCCAAATATGTGACAATTTTCGCTTCCAAATTTGCACCAATTTTTGCTTCCTTTTTTGCATCGTGTTTTGCTACCAAAATGATGCCAAATATTTCTTCTATTGTTGCACCATATTTTCCTTCCTATGTAGTGCCATGTTTTGCATCCAAAGTAACATCTTATTTTGCTACCATATCAACGCCATGTTTGGCTTCATCATTAGTGCCACATGTTGCATCCTTTCTAATGCCTAGTTTCGTGTCTTATTTTTCTACCATATCAATGCCATGTTTGGATTCATCATTAGCGCCATGTGTTGCATCTTATTTAATGCCTAGTTTCGCATCTCTCATTTTTTGGTCACTAATTTACTCATGTTTAATAACGTATATACGAATTTTGGTCATTTTGTTTGGTCACTTATCTCTCATTGTTTGGTCACTTATCTCTTATTTTTTGGTTAATAATTTAGTTGTTTTTAACTGATATTATAATATCATTAGGGCATGGAGGAATTGAACCACCAACCTCCTACTTGTAAGGCAGGCGCTCTTCCATTGAGCTAGCACCCTTTAAGAATTTGGGAACCTAACTTACGAAGTCCTCTATAATGGTATAAAGGATCAATACACAACTTTGAATATCTAATGGTCAGAAAATGATGATAGATTGTATAAGTTCATAATATATGATCAAGTAGGTTATGAAATCCATAAACCTTTTCTAGGAATTTTGAACATAACTCAAGAAATTGGCTTAATGGGATTGCAAAAATCACTATTCCCTAGCAACCATAAGTGTACCACTATATGATACCTATCAACAACAATTATTTTAGTGTGGATGCCAAGGATACAGTAGATAAGCATGATCATCCTAGAGCCATGTATTAGTGGAGTAATAAGGAGAATCAAAAGAGGATGATAAAATTAATAGTTGGTGCTTCACATGGATCCTATCCACCATGGGATGAGCAAAGTTCCTTCTTCCATCAAGCTAATGAGTATCCACAAGGAGAAATGGTTAGGATATATTGTGATGCCAATTCATAATGTTTATTCACTTCCCAGGGTGATGTTGCAGTGCTTGCACTGGGAGATCTACATGATCCCCAACAACATTGGATATAAGCATATTCATGGGGCCATAGAGTATAGGATGAGGCTATCTTTTTATCTTTTTCTTTGGAAAACCATGCATGATTTGAAACACCGGGAGAAGGAATAGAATCAGATATACTTAACAAACTACAATCATGACAAGGAATAGGACTTTACTCTATAGTCATTGTGCAGATGTTGGAAATGGGTATATCTTCCTAAGGACTATGAACAACATCCATTTAAATATGAATGCAAAACCTTCCATGTCAGAGGAATACTAGATGGAAATGAGCTTGCTGTTTCTAACATAAAGAAACAAAGAAGCCATAAATGGAAGCTCTAGGGAGATACACATGAATGCGTACAAACTTGTCCCTTTCAGGAATATTCCTTTCACTGAGGCGATGAGACCTTTGGGGAGAGCAGTATGGATATTGTGTACAATGAAATTGAGCATAAGAGTAATGCTGGATGAATCCATGACCTCTTCTCACACATATACGGATATGACATGCCATAGGAAGATCAATAGCTTTAAGTTATTCACTCCAGGGAAGAAATAAATTGCTGAGAGAATTGGAAAACCTTTCTTTTGGCCTCAGCAATATGCAACTGTCTACAGATAATGTGGTTAAGGATTCACTTCTTATTGAAAACTAGAACCTATTCAACAGTATATGATGGTGTATATAACCTAGTAACAAGACTTTTCAAGTCTACCAACTCACTATAGGAACAGGTTGGTCCAACCCAGACCAGATCAGTTTGAAGGCTTGTTTAGGTTGACCCAACAAACAAACCAAATTCTCAATATTATAACACCAATCATCTAATATTTATAACTTCTAACATTATCATCAAATGATCAACCATAAAAAAATTTGTAGGATCTTGGCAAAAGAGGGAGGTACCATACCATTGTCATGAAATGATCAACCTAGTATAGGAGGTTTTAGTATAGGAAAGGAAGGGAGCTCCTAGGGAGTGTTCCCAAAACTGGGAGTGTTTTGGGAGCGATATTTGGGTGTGGAAGTGAGGGGGCTCTCCCACGCAACACAGATCTTAAGTCAAAGATTAGATTTAATCTTGACCATTGAGATTAGGGATTTGGACCAAATCAAAATTATAAAATGGTAGCAATAAATTGAAAAGACACATTAATAATTCATGAGTTTTTGTGAGTAAGAGAAGATCGAAGAATGAAATTTTATTCTCCATTGGTGAGGAGAGAAGAGCAGCAGAGAGAAGAAAACAAGGAGAAGGCACCCAATAGGGAATCCATACCAGCAGATCCGTACATCGAGGAGGCCGTATGATTCTGTACAACCTATGGACAAAAACAGTAGGCCACACATGTAGGTTTCAACAGGTCACACAGAAGGTTCTACTAAATGGACATACAACCATATAGGCCATACAAACCATAAGGCTCTATCAGAGAGGTGAATTCAAGCATATTTCCAAGTTCTGAAAATTTACTAGGTTTGCAATTTGACTATAATCTTTCAATGAGCCATTTTCCTAAGTCCGACAATTCTTGTAAGTTCTGAAGTTAATTGAATAGTGAACTGATTTGAAGACCAGAAAAAACACTGTGTTTGTGTTTGGATATGTTTTCTTTGTTTTTGTTTTCGATGCAAATATTAGTTAAATTATTCGAGTTAGAGTAAATCTCACATTTGAAACATTTACCTAGGTATTGGTTTAAAGAATTTAAAAATTCACCCTAAACAAACTCAAGTCAGCCCCAAACCGAATTTCCAATGAATACGAGGTTCAAAAGGCTTATATTTATTCTCCAAATGCTTCATTACTTTGCTTATGCATTCTCTGCATATCAGGAAATATTCCTGGGGACGATTGTTTGTTAAGTTTTAATAATGGCCCCACATGGGGGCAACAATCCCCTGTGGAATGCCAAGATGCTCAGACATCTCTAGTAACATTTTCCAAACCACACTTGTAGCTGGACCAAGTTCTGGCGACATTAAAAATATCACACTATATCATTAAACTTGGACATACTTAGTTAAAAAAAAATACACATATAACTACTAAAAAACTCAAATTATTACTAGATCGTGCCAAAAATCAACTGCCTGCTAATGTTAAATAAATGAATTTATTCACAAACACACATACCCTACCCTAACTTATGCAAGAGACAGAGGGTTGGGTGAAATCACATTTCCAGTGTAACCATCCAATCATTTCTTGGAAGCAAAAGATCTTCCGCTGAGTTCTAGGATGAATTAGCCAAAATGAGGGTGTTGTCAGGTGTATATGGAAATGGGATAGCACTTCAAACCTTATATATATGAAAGGAGATGAAAACTCAAACCTTGCACCTTTGAAATAAAGGAAGGCACATGATCCTTCCAAAAATATGCACTCCTGCATACAGACTACACTGAAGCTTCATTGAGATCACCGAGGGTTGGGAGTGCATCTTCCATGCTACTGAAGTATTCTTTGTGTGAAGAAGTGGGAATGCACACTAATATGACATGCATCTCTAGGAAGGATTTGAAACTCTGTTGTTTCTCTCCATGGTAATCAATGTTAACAGACAACTCACCTGCATGCAGAAGCTCAGTCATAACATGCTGGCAAAAACTCCCATTTGTAGGAAGCTCTTTCAAATCAACAAAACAGGGCTGCATGCTTATGGCTGTACCAATATTTTCATCCCAATCTTATGGTTGAAGCATCTGAGTATAATGCAAACATCTTAGCCAATGATACAAAGAACAATAGGACAGTAAGACAATGTGCTTCCCCCCTTTCTATACATGTTTTAGAAGGCTGTGCTACTGCTGGTATCTTTCTTACTTTATTTTATTTTATCATAGATTTAGTTTCAACACTTTCTAGGAATTGTGTTTGCACTCCCCATTGCATTTGTACTGATTGAACCATTTTAGTCCCATTGACCTAATTTTGTGGTCATTTGTTGGACATTATTAAAATTATCTTATCTTATATTATCTTACATGGAGACAACCCACTTGTACAAGATCACAAAGACATACCTACTCCAGTTGTTTTAGGCACAAGAAAAAATCATCTTTCAGATCAAGTAATCAGATACCAATTACCAGATGTCTCTCTTCAGCCACAAAAGCTAGAATACTTTCAACTGCTATTTCTGAGGCCCCTCCTAGGCTTACCTTATTGGGTCTCCTCAATGCAAGAAAATCCCCAGAGGACAATATCAAGCATTTCTTTGGTACTTTCACAGTTACTAGTGATGGCAAGCATGTTATCTTTCACCTCTACATCTACTTCTACCTCAAGTACAATGCAATATCTTTATCTCTTCTAGGGTCTACCTTCTTGGTATATCCCTTCATTCTCATGACTTTATTTTCTTCCTTTGAATCTCTTTTCTTCGGTACTTAGGAATAGACGTGGCAGTCCAACAATATTGTTATGGATTTTATTCTTTAATTGCATTGACGTATTCTTGGTCACTCATGGAAATTAATAAAATTATCTTATATTATCTTTCTTTCGTAAGGTGCCTTGCCTATATGAGGAATTCTCTTCTAAATGACAACAACTCTTCCTACAATATGTAGTCCATGATGTGAAAACCCCAATTACAGACCTCTTAATACCTATAGAATGGTTTTTTGCGGCATATCTAAGAGAATGTGTATCTTTAGGGAACTTAATCATATTTTTTCTTACCATCCATAAGCCCATAGAGGGATTCTGGACAAGAAACTTCAAGCTTTGAATGATTTAATGCATATATTAAGTACTCATGAAGATGTTTTGAGGTCATAGTTCTTCCTTTTACTCATAGGGATTTCTTGAGAAAAGAACATTAATATTTTGACAATATTCCTTTCTCAAATTGATTCATCCATCTAAAGAGATTGAGATCCAAATGAACGAGGATAAGGAAATAAAATTTCATGAATAAATAAAGGATATTATATTATGATGGGTAGGGTATCTACACCTCCATTTAAATAAGGCACTCAAATTCCTGCACAGAGGACGGTTCCTTGTCCCGCAAACAAGAACAAGGGGGTCTCATACATGAATCTCGTGTCTAGCTAGTCATGACCTTAAAATTAGATTATGATTATTACGAAGGCCAACTATTATAAAATGTTAGCAGTTATTTCTGTTATTTTTGGAAACCAAACTATCTACTCGAAATGAGAAATACATACAGGGTGAGAGAGAGAACCTATCTAGTTTGTCCGTTCTAGCTAAGAGTAAAAGCTTTGGTACATGACATGAGAGAAACATTTCAAATAAACCTTCATACTTGAAACAAAACAAAAATATATATTTCAAGCACTTCAAAAAGTGAGGAGGTCAAAACCTAATAACTTCATTTTCTTGAAACAAATATTCATAAATAAATGTTTGACAAATAAGCCACATTACTGTCTCTTCATATCAGCAAATATTCTTGGGGATGATTGTTTGTTAAGTTTTAACAGTGGCCCCACATGGGGACAACAACCCCCTGTGGAATGCCAAGATTCTTGGGCATATCTGGTAACATTTTCCAAACCACACTTGTAGCTAGATCAGGTTCTGGCGGGATTACAAATATCACACTATAACATTAAACTTGAACATAGTAAAAAAACAATACACATATAACTACAAAAAAAATCAAATTATTACCAAACCGTGCCAAAAATCAACTTCCTGCTAATGTTAAATAAATGAAATTATTCACAAACACACATACCCTACCCTAACTTATGCAAGAGACAGAGGGTTAGGTGAAATCACATTTCCAGTGTAACCATCCAATCATTTCCTTGGAAGCATAAGATCTTCCACTGAGTTCCAGGATGAATTAGCCAAAGTAAGGGTGTTGTCAACTATATATGGAAATGGGATAGCACTTCAAACCTTCTATATATGAAAGGAGATGAAAAATCAAACCCCGCACATTTGAAATAAATGCAGACACCTGATCCTTCCAAAAATATGCACTCCTACATACAGACTACACTGAAGCTTCATTGGGATCACTGAGGGTTGGGAGTGCATCTTGCATGCCGCTGAAGTATTATTTGTGTGAAGAAGTGGGACTGTACACTACTATGAGATGCATTTCTAGGAAGGATTTGAAACTCTGTTGTTTCTCCCCATGGTAATTAATGTTAATAGACAACTCGCCTGCATGCAGAAGCTCAGTCATAGCATACTGGAAAATATTCCCATTTGTAGGAAGCTCTTTCAAATCAACAAAACAGGGCTGCATGCTTATGGTTGTACCAATATTTTCATCCCTATCTTATGGTTGAGGCATTTGAGTATAATCCAAATACGTAAGCCAAGGGTACATAGAACAATAGGAAAGTGAGACAACGTGCTTCCCCCTGTTTGATACATGTTTTAGAAGTTTGTGATACTATTGGTATGTTTCTTACTTTATTTTATTTTATTATAGATTTAGTTCTGACACTTTCTAGGAGTTGCGTTTGCACTCTCCATTGCACTTATACTGATTGAATCATTTTAGTCCCATTGAACTAATTTTGTGGTCATTTGTTGGACATTATTAAAATGATCTTATCTTATCTTATCTTATCTTATATGGAGACAACCCACTTGCACACAATCACAAAGACATACCTACTCTAGTTTGTTTAGGCACAAGAAAAACTCATCTTTCAGATCATGTAATTAGATACCAATTACCAGATGGCTCTCTTTAGCCACAAATGCTAGAATAATTTCAACTGATCTTTCCTAGGCCCCTCCTAGGATTACCTTGTCGGGTCTCCTCAGTGCAAGAAAATCCCCAGAGGACATTATCAAGCATCTTTTGGTACCTTCACAGTTACTGACGATTGCAAGGATGTTCTTTTTCACCTCTACATCTACTTCTACCTCAAGTACAATGCAATGTCTTTCTCTCTACTAGGGTCTACCTTCTTGGTATATCCCTTCATTCTCATGACTTTATTTTCTTCCTTTGAATCTCTTTGCTTCGGTACTTAGGAATAGACGTGGAAGTCCCACAATACTGTTATGGCTTTTATTCTTTAATTGCATTGATCTATTCTTGGTCACTCATGGAAATTAATAAAATTATCTTAACTTATCTTGCTTCCATAAGGTACCCTTCCTATATGAGGAAATATCTTCTAAATGACATCATCTCTTCCTACAATATGTAGCCCATGATGTGAAAACCCCATTTATAGACCTCTTCATATCTACATAATGGTTTTTTGTGGCATATCTAAGAGAATATGTATATTCAGGGAAATTAATCAGATTTTTTATTACCATCCATAAGCCCATAGAGGGATTGTGGACAAGAAACTTCAAGCTTTGAATTATTTAAAGAATATATTAAGTACTTGTGAAGATGTTTCGAGGTCATAGTTCTTCCTTTTACTCATAGGGATTTCTTGAGAAAATAACATTACTATTTTGACAATATTCCTTTCTCAAATTGATTCATCCATCTAAAGAGATTGAGATCCAAATGAGTGAGGACCAAAGTTACAAAAACCAAACCAGTGGATGAACCGACTGACCCTCAGAATCGGAACCAGACCGGAACTAGTAAAAAACTGGGGAAAAAACCGGACCACCAAAAATACATAAAATATTCATTTAAAAAAAAATATTCATGTGCATCCATGTGAGTTCAAACCATTATACACAAAATATGAAAAGTTTCTCATGTATATAGCAAATAATATTTCATAGAACGAAAATAACACTTAACATCGAGTGCAATCCATGTCTGAATCAAAATACATCAACAAAAAATCTCTAAATGGCCTATAGAAAAGACTAGAGTCAAAGACTAAATAATATAATCATAAAAATTAGTCTGAATACTCATGATGAAACTCATAAAAGGGGTCTTTTATAGGTTCATTAGGTGTCTTAAGGGTGTCCAGATGCATCCCCCCAAACCCACTTTCTAAAATAAACAAATAAACGTTTTTTGGCCTTCGTACGACCCCATACAGACTGACTGGTTTTTCGGGAAAATGGGTTTTGGACCGGTTGGATACGGATAGTTCGTGGGCCAACTCGGTCGATTCGGTATCAAACCGACCCAAAACGGTTAGGTCCTCCAATTCAGAATGGAAACCCACCAGAACATAGCTAACCGACTGGTTTTGCCAGTTCTGGTCCGATTTTGACAACCTTGGCGAGGACAAGGAAATAAAATTTCATGAATAAATATATGATATTATATTATGATGGGTATGGTATCTATACCTCCATAGACTTAAAGCAGTCAAATTGCTGCACAGAGGAGGGTTCCTTGTCCCACAAACAAGAAAAAGAGGGTCTCATGCATGAATCTGGTGTCTAGCTAGCCGTCACCTTAAAATTAGATTATGATTATTACAAAGGACAACTATTATACACTATTAACAATTATTGTGTCATTTATGGAAACCAAACTATCTACCCGAAATGAGAAATACATATTGGGTGAGAGAGAGAACCTGTCCGGTCGGTCTGTTTGAGCTAAGAGTAAAAGCTTTGGTACAGGACATGAGAGAAACATTTCAAATAAACCTTCATACCTGAAACAAAACAAAAATATATATTTCAACCACTTCAAAAAGTGAGCAGGTCAAAACCTAATAACTTCATTTTCTTGAAACAAATCTTCATAAATATTTGACAAATAAGCCACATTAATGTCTCTGCATATCAGTAAATATTCCTGGGGCCGATTGTTTGTTAAGTTTTAACAATGGCCCCACATGGGGACAACAATCCCCTGTGGAATTCCAAGATCCTCAAACATCTCTAGTAACATTTTCCAAATGACATTTGTAGCAGGATCAGATTCCGGCGGAATTACAAATATTACACTATAACATTAAACTTGGACATACTTAGTAAAAAAAACAATACACATATAACTACAAAAAAACTCAAATTATTACCAAACCGTTCCAAAAATCAACTTCCTACTAATGTTAAATAAGTTAACTTATTCACAACCACACATACCCTACCCTAACTTATGCAATATACAGAGGGTTAGGTGAAATCACATTTCCAGTGTAACCATCCAATCATTACCTTGGAAGCACAAGATCTTCCGCTGAGTTCCAGAATGAATTAGCCAAAGTGAGGGTCTTGTCAACTGTATATGGAAATGAGATAGCACTTCAAAACTTCTATATCTGAAAGGAGATGAAAACTAAAACCCCGCATCTTTGAAATAAAGGTAGACACCCGATCCTTCCAAAAATCTGCACTCCTGTATACAGACTACACTGAATCTTAGTTGAGATCATTGAGGTTTGGGAGTGCATCTTCCATTTCACTGAAGTATTGTTTGTGTGAAGAAGTGAGATTGTACACTACTATGAGATGCAACTCTAGGAAGGATTGAAAGTTTGCTGTATCTCTCCATGGTAATCAATGTTAACAAACAACTCACCTGCATGGAGAAGCTTAGTCATAACACATTGGAAAAAACTCCCATTTGTAGGAAGCTCTTTCAAATTAACAAAATAGGGCTGCATGCTTATGGTTGTACCAATATTTTAATCCCTATCTTATGGTTGAAGCATCTGAGTATAATGAAAATACCTCAGCCAAGGGTACAAAGAACAATAGGGCAGTGAGACAGTGTGCTTCCCCCCGTTCTATACATGTTTTATAAGGTTGTGCTACTGCTAGCATCTTTCTTATTTTATTTTATGTTATCATATATTTAGTTTCGACACTTTCTAGGAATTGTGTTTGCACTCCCCATTGCACTTATACTGATTGTATCATTTTATTCCCATTGACCTAATTTTGTGGTCATTTGTTGGACATTATTAAAATTATCTTACCTTATCTTATCTTATATGGAGACAACCCACTTGCACAACATCACAAAGACATACTTGCTCCAGTTTGTTAGGCACAAGAAAAGTTCATCTTTCAGATCAAGTAATCAAATACTAATTACTAGATGGCTCTCTTCAGCCATAGATGCTAGAATACTTTCAACTGATGTTTCCTAGGCCCCTCCTAGGCTTACATTGTTGGGTCTTTTCAGTGCAATAAAATACCTAGAGGAAATTATCAAGCATCTCTTTGGTATTTTCATAGTTACTGATGATGGCAAGGATGTTCTCTTTCACCTCTACATCTAATTCTACCTCAAGTGAAATGCAATGTCTTTCTCTTTACTAGGGTCTACCTTCTTGGTATATCCCTTCATTCTCATGACTTTATTTTCTTCCTTTGAATCTCTTTTCTTCAGTACTTAGGAATAGACGTGGCAGTCCCACAATATTGTTATGGCTTTTATTCTTTAATTGCATTGACGTATTCTTGGTCACTCATGGATATTAATAAATTTATCTTATCTTATCTTGCTTCTGTAAGGTGCCTTACCCATATGATGAATTATCTTCTAAATGACAACAAATTTTCCTACAATATGTAGTCCATGATGTGAAAACCCCAATTACATACCTCTTCATATCTACAGAATGGATTTTTGTGGCATATCTAAGAGAATGTGTATCTTCAGGGAACTTAATCAGATTTTTTCTTACCATCTATAAGCCCATAGAGGGATTCTGGACAAGAAACTTCATGCTTTGAATGATCTAATGCATATATTAAGCACTCGTGAAGATGTTTCGAGGTCATAGTTCTTCCTTTTACTCATAGGGATTTCTTGAGAAAAGAACATTACTATTTTGACAATATTCCTTTCCCAAATTGATTCATCCATCTAAAGAGATTGAGATCCAAATGAGGGAGGACAAGGAAATAAACTTTCATGAATAAATACAGGATATTAGATTATGATGGGTAGGGTATGTACACCTCCATAGACTTAAAGCAGTCAAATTGCTGCATAGAGGAGGGTTCCTTGTCCCACAAACAAGAACACGAGGGTATCATTCATGAATTTGGCGTCTAGCTAGCTGTGACCTTAAAATTAGATTATGATTATTATGAAGGCCAAATATTTACACTGTTAGCATTTATTTCTATTATTTATGGAAACCAAACTATCTACCCAAAATGAGAAATACATACAGGGTAAGAGAGAGAACCTGTCTAGTCTGTCCGTTCCAGCTAAGGGTAAAAGCTTTGGTACAGGACATGAGAGAAGCATTTCAGATAAACCTTCATACCTGAAACAAAACAAAAATATCTATTTCAACCTCTTCAAAAAGTGAGTAGGTCAAAACCTAATAACTTCATTTTCTTGAAACAAATATTCATAAAAAAATGTTTGACAAATAAGCCACAATACTGTCTCTGGATATCTTTAAGCCTGTGCTCAAACTAGTAATGTGTTCATTCTATATATATGTTTGCTTATGTTGACATCTTATGGGAGTCCCACTCTTTTCTAGTTTGTCCATTTATGTTCACAGCATAGGATTTTGTCCATTTATCCCACTTTTGTTTTCATCCTTAATAACTGTGATGTGATTTAGGACAGACCTGCAAATTTTATTTATAGTCTACAGTATGTGTTAGCAGATTTTATCATTATTAGAGCAGCAGTTTTGATGTTCAACTATGTAGTAGGTTAGATATTCTTTGAGTGCCAATTATGCTTACCATGGTCTAAAAAAATCAACAAGGTATTAAATCTAGATTTTGGAGAGGCAAGTTGTCTAGTGTAAAGAGCTGTCAAGAGGTTTCAGTGGGCAGTATGTCCAAGCTTCACTAATAGAAGTAGAAATGTGCTAGTGATCGACACATGGACCTGAGAAGGGTTGTGGGATGAAAATCCCTTATTGATGCAATGATTTCAGAGTGTAGCTTGTTTGAAGAAGTTGCAATAATGGAAACTCTCAGTATGTATGAGAGTCACTTGTTGGAGGGAGCCTCCAACTTTGTGCCATAGAAGTTAAGATTGTAGAAACTCCTGAAAATGGAAAATTTGTAGTACTTTTTGGAGAAGGTGGTTGTGATTCCTACAAATTGCAAAGATCTAGTAGAACACAATAAGAAGGAAATGGTAGAAAAGTGAATCCTATTGGATTCAGTGAATGATCACATGATCCCTTGTATCACTGGTAAGAAAAATTCCCAAGATATGTATGATGCCTTGGGAACTTTGTACCAGAGTGTGAATGTATCCCGTAAGATGTTCTTAAATATTTATGCACTTATCCAAATGAAAAATAGTTGTAATTATTGATTCAAATTTTTTAACGGCCATCGTATTGATAAAAATAGGCCGCTTGTGGGCCTGACGAATTCAAGCCAATTGTAATCCTCTTGGAGCTAGACAGAAGCAATTTCCACCTGAAAAAACACAAACTTGCATCCATCGCTTGGGATTAAACACAAAAAAACCCAAATTCTGTTCGTTAACAATATATTTCTATTTTGGAATGCAATTGTCCGAGAAGCAAAGTGTACGGAACGCATTCTAAATCTCTTATCCTCTTCGAAGGGAATCTAAATCAATTTACACAAGTCCTACATCTCTTTTCTCCATGTGTCAATGGATATCTACTCTAAGATTCTCAATTTTATTCCATATACGTAATCCTGTATCAATGATGCTATCAAATATTTGGGTTTCTAGCTAAATTCCAATGATGAAAGGTACATTGATTGGATATGGCTGCTAAAAAAATATAATAGGATTGTCCAATGGGGCAATTGTTGGATTTAATGGCAGGACGATTGGTGCTCATAAAAAGTGTTATTGAGGAAATCCCTGTTTATTGGATGGCGTTGGACTACATTACAAAAGCGATGCTCAATAACATTAATAAGTTGTGCCTACACTATATATGGTTAGGAAAACAAGATGATGCTCACATATTTATTGTAAAATGGGATATGATCTCATGCCCAAAGATATATGGGGGCTGGGGAATAAAGGATCTGCACATTTTTTCCAGTGCACTTGGAGCAAAGGGAGTTTGGCAGCTCATAACAAAAGAAGGACTTTGGAAAAAGTGTATCCCTAAGAAATATATATGGCCTATGCAATTAATAGATAGGATTTGCATCATTCCCAGGTAACATTTTGGAGGTTCTCCATTCTGGAAGGAAATGGTATTTAGCTTCGATATCAATATCACAGATAGACACTTGGGTTGGCACCCTGGATATGGGAGAAACATTCAATTGGGCTTAGACACAATAGTGGGCATTGCAGAGTGTTAAATATTTAGTGGGGATTGTATTCTTTTACTTATACTTATATTATATTTAGTTAAACTAGCACAACTAAAAAAATTATATCAATTACAATAGCATACAACTCATCCAGATATAGCATGAACACAAACAAATAAGTAGAAGTATCCATTGCATTAGAATAATAATTAATACAACATAATTCTAATGTAGAACTCATAACAGAATGCACAATTCTTAATTCTCAACAATAAAATAACATCTCTAACCTCTTAAAAAAGCTTCTATTACATTATTACAAATTTCATATATATATATATA